>OX402023.1:2859693-3459693 GCA_947859395.1 Eupithecia insigniata | reverse complement strand
CCATACACGTCCACTGCTGAACATAGGCCTCCCCCAAACGACGCCACGAATAGCGGTCCTGAGCCGCATCCATCCAACGACTCCCTGCGACCGCTACGATGTCGTCGGTCCATCAAGTGAGAGGTCTTCCCACAATCTGTTTCGCATTGCATCGCGGTCGCTACTCGAGAACCTTTACTCCTCAACGGTTATCGGTTCAACGAGCTATATGGCCTGCCCATCGACAATTCAGCCTGCTGATTCTGAGAGCTATGACGTAGCTTTGGTTCTTCTACGAATTTCCGTATTCCGGACCCTATCGCGCAGAGAAACTCCGAGCATAGCTCTCTCCATAGCTGGCTGGGTGACTTTGAGCTTATGCACAAGGCCTATAGTGAGCGACCACGTCTCGGATCCGTAAGTCATCACTGGTAACACACATTGGGTAAAGACTTACGTCTTGAGGCTCTGCGGTATCTGTGACGAGAAGATATTGCGAAGTCGAAGTATCTGTAATGTTATATAGTGTTTAATAAACTGAAAACTGAAATTACTAATAACAGTTCGACTTACTACTACTTAAAGACATAAAATCAAAACAAAAAAAAAGTAAAAGGGGTAAATTCAGCTTTTGCTACATGCAATAAATTAATATGCATGTAGCGCTGTTACTGTTGATTGTTGTTGTTGTTGTTGATTTATCGGACTCTGAGCCGGATATGGCACGAGATCACGGATGTGAGAAAAAAAAAGTACTTACTAGTAGTTCATTTATTGCAGACTTCAATTTTGTTTTAAATTGACGACCGATGTGGGCGGTGGGCGAAGGTCCGCCTGCGACGCAGTAGGTTGCGGTTTCGATTATCGCTTTGGGACAAAATGTTTGTACGATCAGAAAATAATTGTCTCGGGTGTTCTGAGAATTTTTATGTATAATAAAAAATATCAGTACTAGCGGCCCGGCAAACACACATTTAAAAAAATATACATCATCATCATCATCATCATCATCATCAGCCCATACACGTCCACTGCTGGACATAGGCCTAAAATATACATATTATTCTAAAAATATAATATAGCCTATGTCACCCGGGGATAATAACTATATGGGTAATTTCCCAACAGTGAAAGAATTTTTCAAATCGGTTCAGTAGTTTCGGAGTCTTTTTAATGCAAACAAACAATCAAATCTTTCCTCTTTATAATATTAGTATAGATATATATTAGTAGAGATATCAGTCATCTAGTACCCATAATGTAGCGACCTCTAAGCAAAATCGCCTGAACTACAAAGGCGTAAACATCGATAGAAGCACACCTACCTAAGTAGTTGAAAGAAAGTCCGCTAGATGGCAGATGGCGCTAAACAAATTCACGAAACTTTGTAAAAAAGCAAAAAGAGAAATATTTTTCTCGCGAAGTTCTAGATCGCACAAACGGTTATTTCAACAACATTCGACAGATATACAACCACCAAATATCATCTGTCGGTCGAAAGATTCCGACCAAGTGGACCAGATGGGTCAGCTCGGACACGGGAGATCTCCCTGTGTACTTATTTGGGGGGAATTCCACCTTCGCCCCCCAAACATAACACAAGCTCTGCTTAGCTTGCTAGATGATGCTGTATGGATTGTCCAGCATTATTAATTTTATTTATTACTTATTATTGTATAACAAATAGGGATGACGACAGTAACTAAAAAAAATATATAGTTGAAAACTAAAACCCGACTACATTAAAGTCTTAAACAAGCGTTCACCTATTGTCCTTATCATTTTCTTTTGATACTTAGGTAGTCGGAGGCCTTTGTTACTAATTTTACCGTAGGTATATGGGGTGGGTGCCTCCGACTACCTAAGTATCAAAAGAAAATGATAAGGACAATAGGTGAACGCTTGTTTAAGACTTTTATGTAGTCGGGTTTTAGTTTTTAACTATATATTTTTTATACCTGTTTGCTAATAGTTTGAGAATCGTTAATCTCACAAAAGTTTGAAAAACAGTTTTGGAAAGTACAAACAAAGACCTTTGCAACGATACCACACACGAGCATATTTACTAACATTGAAATTTTCGACCCTTTCTTCGACCCCCGCTATCTCGTTAGATCCCCATTTTTATCTGACGTCACATAGCCTATAACCATTGGGCTATTAAACCGAATCATATGACACCTCATTTGTTGAAATCGGACCAGTAGTTTAAGCGCTACGACGGAACATAAAAATCGGCTATACATACATAGGGTGTCAAAATCATAACCCTCTCGTAGTCGGGTAAAAATCACAAAAAATATGTCTTTACCGAATCATACCTGAGCCATAGATTATAAAACACGTATTATATTTTATGTTTTGATGAGATTAATTATTATTTTGATAAAATAAAACTACAAAATACAGCAATCAACCATGACACCTTGAACACCAATCAGAGAATACATAACTGTGACGTCATGACGTCACAATATGTAATGTAAAGGCACAGAATAGCTGGTAAAGCTTCTCTTGAAAATATTATGATCATTCTGTATCATCAGATGTTCGTGCATCTATGACGTCATAGATAGCCGCCACGAGTATTGTAGCGCTTTTGAGCGAAATTAAAAATGCATTTTTAAAAGCTGTATTTTTCCTTCGAAGTCCATTTTTTTGCAGATATATGATTTATTTTGCATTATGTAGATGTCTAAAAATATCATGGTGTAGCATTTCTCAAAATCAGACGTCATGCCCATTGCACTTTTTCAGCAACCTGTACCTATCCAAAGACAACTAAAGTCAGGCCGATGGCGAAGCTGTTTACTGAAATAATACTTGTTCCCCAACCTGATTATGGATCTATAAGACTGTTCCTTTGTGAAAAGTTGCAGAGGTAAGTAACGAAAGATGTTTGGTTTAGCATATTTTGACCGACTTCGAAAAAACGTGGAGGTACTATGTCACTAGATCTTCTTTCCGGCCCTGGTTGGGGGCACGGAGGGAGCCTCGAGGCTATGCCTCTTTGCCCCGGGTGGTGACGACCCCTCGGGCCTTGGGTTGTAAAGCATAATGCTCTTTTCTGCTTAGGAGTACTCAATTTACTACTAATATTATAAATGTCAAAGTTTGTAAGAATGGATGTATGGATGGATATTTGTTACTTTTTCACGTAAAAACTACTGATCCGATTGGACTTAAAATTGGTATGGGTATAGTTTGGTTTTTTACCTGAAATAACATAATATGCTATTTTTTATCCCCATAAAACGCCGACGAATGCGCGAGCAGCCTTTATGTTATTCCAGGTCCCAAATTATACCCATACCAAATATCCATCCATACATTTATTACAAATATCCATCCATACATGCATCCTTACAAACTTTGACGGAGGAGGGTTGAGGAGGAGGATTGGGTGCCCCTGTAAAAATAGTTGTACTTTTTATGAATACTTAAATAAATATTTTATATTTATTCGATTTACTTTCAGGATCCGCAGTCTCCCGCGAGACTATTGCATGCAGGTACAGCCTATAGCTCATATGCTGCGAGGATACGGATTCGGACTCATCATGAAGTTATACGATGATATTATGACGGATGAACGTATTGTACGGTAAGATATGATCTCATGACGGATGAACGTATTGTACGGTAAGATATCATATCATGACAAATGAACGTATTACAATACAATACAAAACTCTTTATTGTACACCACAAAGACAAATAAAACACATAGACATTAACATAAAAAAGTACAATGGGCGTCCTTATCGCTTAGAAGCGATTTCTTCCAGGCAACTTTAGGATGGATAGAAAATTTTCAATTTAAGAAAGGCAAGGGTGTATACAACATTAATACATAAAATAAGATTAAACAACAATATACTTAAAGTAGAAAATATATTATTTGTATGTAATAAATAAATTATTTATTTATTTTATGAACGTACTGTACGCTAAGATATGATATCATGACGGATGAACGTATTGTACGGTAAGATATCATATCATGACGAATGAACGTATTGTGCGGGATAAATACTAATCCCCTGGGCATAAAAAAATTATGGGGGTCCCATAATTTTTTTCGGGATCATTTTCTATATTATTTTTATCCCGCAAATCTTAAAATAAGTGTAAAAGTAAGGTAATTTGAAGTCGGTTTATCGTTTTTTAAAACACGCCATATTATGTAGTTCAAGTCTTATAGAAAGCATGCCTGGTTATTGCTCTTTCTTTAGAGGTATCATTTATGAGAATAGCTTGCAACGCAAGCCATTGAAATTAAGGCCTTTGGTCGGTTTTGTAGGCCAAAATGAGGGAGAAAATTCCAGTTTTTAGAATGACGAATTCAAGGAATAAACTATAAAATATATTTATTTTGTAAACAGAACTTAGGTACTACGATAGTTTATACACTAGACTTGATTTACATAAAAAAATCGTCTTCTAAAACATTTTCGTATGTAATTAATCACTTATTTTTTATGTATAAAACGACTGTCGCAGTTCCTGACACCAGCACGGGTGCATCTTTTCCTACCTCCTCGAAGCATCATAGTTTGAATTAATGAAAATCATTTATTTCCACAGACATGATAATAGCTGCGCCTTTTATTTCTTATAAACCACAAAAACACAGAGAAATTTAAAAATTAAAATAAAACGACTAAGAACGAAAGAATATATCAAAGAAGAAAACGAAACGAAATTACAATCAGTAGCTTAAATACATTGTGTTAGAGAAAATGGCCCGTAGCTCAGCTTGATACAATTTGATAGAGATGGGTCCGGTATTCAATAACTAACTCAGTACCTGTTAGCATGGTCCTAAAATATCTAACGCTATTGTAAAATCCGCATACCGCTAGGGAATAACTGCAAAGCGAGCATCGCGCCTAACCGACCGTGAGCCATAACTACCCAACGCTTCAATACCTATACTTACCTAACTATTATCTACGCATAGGCACTAGCGGACCGTTCACCCGTAAAGTTATGTGCTGCAACAAGTATTTGGTATTTCTAACCAAATCGGTTAGAAATATATTGGGTAGAAATCAGGACAGGTATAGAGTATTTTAACGTTATTGGGTAACAGTTGGTACTAGCCGTATTGAAACAAAATACCCAACTAATAACCCGTAGCCAAAATATACAATAACTCCCATCCTTACTATTTGATCGCTTGACATGAATGTGAGTAGTCTTGACCCCACAACCTTCCCTGAAAAATGCAAATGTATTGGATTCTAGATATCAGTATAGTTATTTCTCTTTGTTGGTTCCAGGTTGAACGTGACTCCACTATCTCCTGCCGAGTTTATAGAACCGCTTATTGAAGAAGACATAGATCCATTAACAACTGCAGTAAGTTTACAGATCCGAATGTAACATTTCTTCGTCCATGATACAGGTCGTGTCATGGTTAAATAGCGCGTTAACCATCTTTTTTTTTCTTTTTCCCCTAACATGATCAGAGGCTTTATGTAACCTTATTGCATTTAAACGTATTTCTATTTATCCTATGTCTATTGCTTATAGCTATACTTATTATTTTCTAACAGCTTTACATATGTATGCTATATATATATATATATATATATATATATATATATATATATATATATATATATAAATCATATCTTATCTATCTCTTTCTATAAATAACCTTCTTTGCTATTTTAATACAATAATTTAGGAACTTAGGGCGTAGATACCTATCAGTTATTATTTCATGTGAGTTCGTGCGTGTAATTTGTACGTCCAGTTCACTTTCGACATTAAACCTATCGCGACCGAAAACAGGGCAGTCAAAAAGAATATGTGGCACGGTTTCTTCTGTGCCGGGTTCACAGATGCACGACGGGTTTTCCTTACATTTAAACCGGGCGAGGTATTCGGACAACCCACCGTGGCACGTCATTACCTGTATCAACACATTGTTGAGACTTATCGTACTGACGATTTTATAAGCCTCAATCGGGTCCGGGAAGAAAAGTTTTGTGACAGCAGCCGTATTTTCTGCCTTAACCGTCTTTAACCTTGATGCGCAGAAGTAGATTTTTAGATTTTGATGTTATCCCGGTATACACCTCCGCAGAACTCCACTTTCGCCGAGCGGTATTAAACCTTGACGAGACAAGTAACAAATAAATATATGTAATAACTCATTCACACGGCATCTACATTCGCGATTCGTGAAAAAACACGATACGTCATGACGGTCATGACGTTCACGTTGCATACGGAATCGTGTTTTATCACGACTGCAAAACACGCATCAACGAATCCGTCACAAAGAATAATCATTCGTGATTTTTAAAAGAAGATACGTGATTTACCTCTTGTCCGTCATGTTTCACGATTCGCGATACGTGTGACCACGGGCATATAAAAAGCATTACCGTTGTCTAAAGAAATAACGGATCGTGAAAAAAGACGAATCGTCGAAAAAACGAATCGTCCGGTCCTCGTGTGAATGGGCACTAATATAATCTTCGAGAACCCTCGACGTTTTCGATCTCGATCATTATAAAAAAAACTTTATCAACATCGGTTCATTGATCTGCTTTGATCCAGTTTTTAATACACGGTGGTTTCCGGACAAAAGATTGAAGATGCTTTTATGACCCTGATCAGTTCAAATGCACGCACCCGAGTGCATGTGAACTGATCAGGCGAGCGGAGCGAGCCACATAATCATTATAGTATTTTAGAAACTCGGTTTCACAACGTTGGTTGGCAATAATATTAGAAAATAATGGCGGGCAAAGCGAACCTCGAGAATGTGAATCTTTTACAGATTTTAGCAAAAAAGATAAATTGAATGGGATGCTGCTCTCATGCTGTCCTGCTCTATTAACATGAGAGATGACGTCATTCGCAATCCCATTTCTTTAAGTACGCAGGTTGTAAGATAATACGTTTCCGAGACTTTTTAACCGACTTTGAAATGGCTATATGTATGTTTTTTTAATATGTCTGTCGATTTCTCTGTTTTTTATGGACCGATATAAATTATTCTTTTTTAGTTATAAGTAGAGGATGATTTTGTAGTGGTCCTATTAAAATTGTATTCCCGGTTGATTATTATTTATCCCGCAAAACATAAAAAACAGTTTAAAGATAAGGGGTAGTTTTTTTTTTAGTTTATCCTAAATGTTTATTTCTCCCAGATTATCTCTCCTTGCACGCCAGTAGTGGCAAAACATGCAGGTCATAATTAATATATATTTTAACATAATTGCATGCTCACACCATGTTATTATTACTCATGTTTTAAACAAATGCAAGGTGTCTCAAAAGAAATTTTATATTTATTTAGCTTACTGCGTGAACGCAACGTATCCGAAGGGCGCGGGGGTTATGTCAATCGGTAGCCTGGCTGACCTGGCTCTTGGGAATTCAGTCGCTATGGAGCGTTTCTCGGGAGAAGACCGCGCGTTGGGCGTGCGAGAGTTTTACAAAAACGGTGATTCGGCGACTGTAGCGCGTAGAAAATTCTGCAGTATTCGAGGTTTTCGCCACTTAAATGATGCGCCAAGCATTCCTCTGTTTCGACATTGGGTTAAAAAGTTTGAAGAGACTGGTAAAACGCTGGATAAATCAAAATCAGGGCGACCTAGAACATCAAGAATCGTAGAAAACGTGGAGAGTGTTAATCAGTCTGTTTGTGACGACCCGAACATTTCAATTCGGAAGCGCGCAAGTCCTTTAAATGTACATAGATCATCATTACATCGCATTATGCACAAAGACCTAAAGCTGCACCCCTACAAAATTCAATTGGTGCAAGAATTAAAGCCCCAAGATGCCAGTCAGAGGCTTAATTTCGTAAATTGAGCGATTTTCAACGTTTACCAACATTTTGTTTTCGGATGAAGCTCATTTTCATCTTAATGGCCACGTAAATAAGCAGAACTGCCGCTACTGGAGTGCAACGAATCCGAAACGCAAACATCAGAAACCCCTACAGTCATTCGCCTAAAGTGACCGTATGGGATGCGACGTCGGCGCGAGGAATTATCGGCCCTTAAATTTTTTGAAGACGAAAGGGGGCGTGCAGTTACATTGAATTCAGAGCGTTATGTTGAGATGTTAGACAACTTCTTGGTACGTGAACTGCAAAACTTTCCTGGCTATAACCAAAGAACATGGTTCCAACAGGACGGAGCAACTTCACACTCTTATGTTTGGGGTCGTAAAGTATAAGTCGCCATCTTATCTTTACGAGAAGTTGTCGTGGTTATCTAGCTCCAGAACTTGTGGTCCTCGCCAGTGCTCGAAGCAGCTCGACACAGCGGCACAGCTCTGCCTGCTTCAGAGGTAGCTTCCGCTATGCAGCTTCCAAGTGCTGGAACAATATCCCGCCGCCGATAAGGAACCTGCAAAATGTACATGGTTTTAAATATAATTTAAAGAAATTCCTGTTTAACCATCAAAAGGAGCAGGAAAGTCAAAGACATGATACGAGTGTCATCTAATTAACTGGATTTAAATGATTAATAATATGTTATACTATTGTTACTACCTATGTTAAATCTATAATATAACATAATATAAATATGTTATTTTCACAGTGATAGTTTAGAGTATTTTTTTTTTGCATTTGTCTATAATTTTAAATGTTTTTCTGATATGATGTAAATAGTCTTTATTTTTCTCTTTACTAATTATAAGTATCATTAATCAGTTAATTTCATACTTACTTGTTGTTGTATATAATTTACTGGTCCCGTTTTTTGTTTTAAATGCTAATATATATAACTGTATCTTGTTACAATTGTATTTTATGTAGACAGATTGTCCGTATCGTCAGCAACATGGCTCTGACGGAAGACCAGCGTTGATTACTAGCTTGCTAGCAATCAGCCCATGCTGAGGCAGAGGCCATTTTGTGAATTCGGACTTACAATTATAAGTATTTTTATTTTTTATTTTATTTAAATTGTTGTAAGTCTCAATGCACAAATAAATTATTTTTCATTTTCATTTTTATTTTTTTTTCATTTTCACACACGTCCAATATGTCTTTGCCACGCGTTCGTGAAATTTTCTCAGGCAAATTGATCTCCCGGAGAGGTGATATAAATTGGCCTCCACGCAGTCCAGATTTAACCCCTATGGGCTTTTTCCTATGGGGTTGTCTTAAATCTAAAGTTTACGCCAATAAACCGACTTCACTGGTGCATTTGAAAGAAAATATCCGTCACGAAATGGAAGCCATCCCTGAGTCCACCTGCCGAGCCGTCATAAGCAATTTTACTGTTCGATTAAATGAGTGCAGAGAACGCGATTCTACATTTAGACGATATTATTTTTAGGAAATAAATCCCCAAAAAGTGTATTATAATAATTAATAAACATTTTTTCTATATACGGCTTACTTTTTTTTAAATCGTTCCACTAAATATAAAATTTCTTTTGAGACGCCTTGTACTTAAGCGATTCTTATATTTCAAAACAATCAAATTATTTTCCAGGAGTTACAAGAATATGTGGACTTCTGCCTAAACAATGGCCCATTGAAAGCTGAGCGAGCTGAATACAATGCGATTAACTTTGTACGTAAAGAGGTTTACAGAGCAGCCGCTGAGAGGGCAGCTAAGAAGGCCGCACAAAAAGAGCAGGGGTCGTAGAAGATATTTATTTTACTATAATTCATTTATTTTTGCTTACATAGACAATCCATGGTATAAGAAAACAAGGTACTTGTGCTCTTCCGGGAGTGTCACCAGGTGACGTCACTTTCCAGTTGCCACTTCATTTCAACAAAATGTAGAAGTTGAGAAACAAATGTGATAAAAGTCAATTGAAAAATCAATAAAAAAATGACAATCGTCAATTATATTTGTTAGATCAGTCAAAACAGCGTCAGTTAAACACGAGTCAATGTGATAAATAATTGGTAAATACAAAACCACATAGTTTTATCAGATTCATACAGGAGTTCGGGGAGTTACGATTGTACGCTATTGGTAACAACAGGAAACAGAGTCGTCTTCTAATTCGCCGATGACGACGATGACGTAGCCTGGCAACACCCACGTGACCATCGTGTCTCGGAAGAGCATACCTGTTTTCTTATACCATGGACAATTCATTTTTAGTGTAGGTGAATGGCATATTAATAGACAAGAACATACGTAGAGCGGACCGCCCCGGACCGGCTCAAGGTCGCGACAAAATACTCAGTCTATCTCAGTAGGGGTCGCGGGCGTCGCCGACAGCCCGACTGAGATGCGGCGACGTAAGCGGGTAGACTACGAACCATATTTGTGTTGGAAGGACACCAACGTCCCATAACGAGGGACTTCAGAGTGCTGGGAGAGATGTCCCTTAACCCGCTTACATCCATAATGAAGATATTTATTGAGAAGTTTTTAGTCAAAACACTAAACGGGTCAAAATAATTTTCCTGAATTATATTAAGATAAATATCAATTACCAACTTTTGCTTGTATTCGATCTAACCGAAAAGCACTTTCTTACGATTATACCTACACTAACAATTTACTGAATTCGGTAGTTTTAACCATTTTGATTTCTCAAAGGTTAAATTTACAGTTGTTGTTGGATTTTGACCGTTATTATGTGACATGTAAAATCGAGTTTTGCCCACGGTTGGTTTTTTATAATATAAGTGACTTTACTCACAATTTTTTCTGGCATTGTTGATACTGCCGGCAGTACACACTCGCCGAGACGTCTCGTTGAATGTCTCGACCGCTCTTCTTGTCAACGAGAGGCACCATACACTCGTTGTCATACTTAACCAAGTCAAGGCAAGAGCTAAAAATATCGCATCTTCCAAAATTGATCTAATGAGAAATTCAAATCTCAATAGATCCATCGTGGATCTAGTCAATGGATATAACGAGATTCATCCACGCCTACGAGGAATCCCGACGCGAGACGAGCGTGTAATATGTTGTATCTCGTGTATCGCTCTTGTGGTCGGTCTCGTGTCTCGGTACAAGTCTCAAAAGATTCATCGTAAATCCAGTCAATAAATATAACGAGATTTATCCGCGCCTACGAGGAATCCCGAGGTGAGACGAGCGTGCAATGTGTTGTGTCTTGTGTCTCGGGGTGTCTCGGCGGGTGTTTACTGCCGGCATAATGATAGCACATTGTAAAATTCACACCGTGTTGCGATTAATTTCGTATAAACGCTGTGTCGATTTAAATATGTAAATTAGCGTATTGGAATTTTATTTATGTAGCCTAGATTAAGAACAACGTATTTATTAACTAAGCGGTTTGTGACTTGTTTTTGTGATTAGTAACTGTTTTGTTAACTTGTTTGTTCGGATTAAATGTTTAACCAATAAGTTAAAGTAGGTATGTTTTCCTTTCGCAAAAATATAGGTAGGTACTTAGTTTTCCTTTCCCTACATAATCATATAGTGATACCTTTATATTTTATTTTATAATAATAGAAACAAATTATACCTCACTAGTGTAGGTACTTAGTGGTGCTGGACTTCGAGATATACTGTCATGTCGTCGTGAGCCATGAACAAATTTTATGCAAAAATACTACAAACTAATCTTTTAAGAGCCAGTATTGCCGCTTGCTACTCGTATTATAACAGGCGTTTATATTTTAATTTCGCTCCAATTGGCAAGGTTTGCAGTGAAGATCAACCTGAGACGCTGAAAGCTGATGATACGTTTTGAGTGCTTACTTCTATTTTTAACCGACTTTAAAAAAGGGGGGGTCCATACTGAAAAGCAAAACAATCTCGAAAACGTCAATCAACTATAATAATTATTCGTGCTTTACCGATGTCTAATACTAATACATAACCTATCTATTTAATACTTAAGATATAAACTAGATGTAAGGATTGTTTAATAAAGACTTTATGAAATTGATATTCGAAATTGAATGAAAAAAGAAGGTTCTACAGGGTGTTTGGTGCATCGTTTGCCAAAATCAAAAGGGGGGTGGAGGGGAAGCTTTGCTACCTTTCTCAACCCCCTTAAAAAATTCCTGGCACACGGAGGATTTTATATCGATTTTAAAATTTTTATATCTCTATATTTACAAAAGTCTGCACGTAAACTTTGTATTAAAAAAAAACTATTCGGTGTAGCTTCCAAAGTGTTTTATTTTAATTTGTATTAGTGTGCGGTTCTATCGAAATCAAAATTACTCATTAGCATTAGTATGTACACTGGTTGGTAGCTTACGATGCATATAAGTGCATTTAAAAGCAAAATTGAATTTAAAGCTCAACTTTGAAAGAAATAAAGCAAAGTACGACTATGTTCTTAGAATTCCTTTGAAAACTTCTCCAGTCTAGCTCCTTTTTAACGGTATTCAACGTTCTTAAAATCTTTAACTAACTTTAGGTGCCATTTTTTGTGTATCGAGACACGTGAGGCTGATAACACAAATTTGGAGGCAACATCGTATAGATTTTATTTAATTCAAGTTTACATGCATACTTGTGTAATTATTCAGATAAACATTTAAAAAATCGACATCTTCCGAATGGTTTATTTTGGCAAACGATGCACCAAACAGGCTGTATATGTTGTTTATTTTTTATTTACTCTGAGGGACCGATTTTGAAAATTTAATGTAGGTATAAAAAATTATCCCCAGGTAATCCCATTCGGTCGGAAGTCGGTTTTAAGTTTGCTTGATAAGATTAGAAGATAACTACTTCAACTTCTTTTTTAATGGCGCCAGAACTACCAACAAGTTGGTGTAAAACATGTTAGTAGCGTAGGTAATATTGGATTGTGGAATGGAACGAAACCCGATAGTTTCTATATTTTGTCTCGTAGATTATAAGAAGCGATCCAAATGCATTGTACTATTTAATTATGTATATTAAAATTTATGTTTAAGACGAGTGTGAGCACCAACACAAATCTCATCATCATCATCATCATCAGCCCATACACGTCCACTGCTGGACATAGGCCTCCCCCATACGACGTCACAAATAGCGATCCTGAGCCGCCTCCATCCATCGACTCCCTGCGACCGCTAAGATGTCGTCGGTCCATCGAGTGGATGGTCTCCCATGTAGGGGGGGTTTTGCCATAATCACCACGCTTGGCAGGCGGATTGGTGATCGCAGTGTTGGTGTTTAAAAAAATACTCAGAAGGAAGCTGCTGCCCTTCCTCTGGTAGGTTCCCCTAGTCGGGTTTTACGACATCCACGGGTTGAGTTGGAGGGGTCGATATTCGTACGCCGCGGCCCCACGGCCCAACAGAAATCTAGTGTGGTTTAATGGTGCAACATTTACAAACACATGTATATCCTATAAATAAATAAATATAAAAAATAGTAGTTTATCACGATTTATAAGTTACACAGATTTTTGACTTTGAATGCTCGTAACTTATTTTTGTACTGAATTATATCATGTAGGTAATATTTGTTTAAAAATTAGTATAGGTTTACGTACATTGAACATACTAACAGGACATTGAAGAATGCACGAGTTAGTTTGTGGTATGACGAACATAAAAAAAAATATGACAAAATAAAGGAGACTTTGGGTATTTTCACAAACTTCATATCTGAGCAACCGTGACACTTAGGACATTGATTCTACCAGGGAAATATAGACCAAGACCCCCCCCCCCCCTACTCTTCTAAAAATTATGTCGGTCTCAATCCCAAACATCCTGTATAAACTTCAGCTTCAGCCCTAGAACGAGGTTTATCTGTGCAATATAACAGCCTGATCCAAAAAGTAATTTCGACGTGAGGTAACAAAAATCCAAACTTTCCCTTTATAAGTATGTGATCATTGATCACAGAAGCAGAGTCACGTGCAAAAGCCTAGATACAAACAAAAGGCCAACGGCCTAAAAAAATCCTGATAATAATATTTTGGGGTGAAGTTCACACGACACCGACACGCGTATGATTTGGTCGGTTCCAATTGGGGCCAAGATCGGTTAAAATGGACCGCACTATACAAACAGTTTGTGGTCATTTATTTAAGCCAGACGTAGCACTAATACATAGTAATACTAGCTGTGCCCGCGACTTCGTCCGCGTGGAATAGTCACAGTGGGTAGCAATTTTATATCTTATCAACAGCCTAAATAAATTATTCCAATCTTTTAGCTTTAAAAATGACGGTACTTCTATACAACCCCCTTGCAACCCTTTTTTCGCATTAAATAGTGAATAGAAAAATTAAAAAGCCTATGTCCTCTCAGGCTCTATGTAGAGTATCTGTGTACCAAATTTCATTTTAATCGGTTCAGTAGTTTTGGCTTAAAAACGTGACAGAGAGTTACTTTCGCTTTTATGATATTAGTAAGGAAGGATATAGAAAGGGTGAATCATAGCAAGGCATAGCGTGATATATTTTCTATATAAATTTTCGACTGCACACGCAGCTTTAATTTATATTTCTATGACAACAAGTTATACTATAATTTCTTGTATTGCTTGCTTTATAGCACGGTATAGTACTAGCTATATATTATAGCTACGTCTGTGATGGGCTTTATTCTGGTAGTTTATTTCCTGTGGTAATTTATTAAAAAACCTGGATATTTTTTGTATACAAAGGGTTAAGAAAACCCAAAGAATATTGGTAGAAAATATTTAACGACATTGGTATCAAGCACAGAAGCTCAAAACATTTTTTGGTTTTAAAGTAAACAAAAGTAAAAGTTTACTTAAAAAGTAATATGGACTAAAACATTGTGGGTTATAATTACAACTATTAATACCTATACTCCTGGGCCCGTAGTCTTAAAAACGAAATCGAAGTTTCTGATTCTTTTTCGTGCAAACGCTAATTTTATGCAATGGACATAAGAGTTGGTTTTGCACGAACACGAAAAAGAAACTTCGATTTTCCTTTTCCGAGTAGGCCCCCTGAGTATGATCCGCCGCCGCCGCCCCGATCTGTTCTTTCGATGACCCTTCCCTTGATTTCTTTGTTATTGGCAATTTCGATTATGACCCTACTATGAAAATAATTCTAACATCTTTATCTTATAGCCCGGCTACACGCTCAAACATTTGTGCAAACATGCATGCACAAACCAGTTTGCGCTTACTTGTGGAAACTGGTTTGAGCCCGGCCACACGCTCCAATTTGCTTGCGCAAACTGTGTTTGTGCATGCATGTTTGCACAAATGTTTGAGCGTGTAGCCGAGCTATTAGAGATCCGAACGAAAGGTGTCAGTTGGCTGACGCGCCCAAAACAACAGCGGTAAGGTTGTTCCTTTCGTGCGATCCGTCTCCAAAACTTATTTCATGTTTCAAAGTAGATAAGTGATGCTTGTTTGGATATACGTGGATAACTCCAATCCATGGAAAACTGCGTAATATGTAGCAGTCCAGTCATTTGGTTCAAAAACATACGGAAAGATTTCCGATAGTTTTGAAAATGGGTAATTTTATATTTTTCGATGGGCCTTTCCGAATTTCAATTCTCTGTCTGTGTATTTTTTCATTATTATTGGAAAAATGGGCCTAATAGTCGTTTTTAGACAAATTTTCTCCTCTTTGACTCATTTTACGGAAAAACTTTAATACAAAATTAAACTAGACAATAACTTTCTACAAACTTAATATTTGCTACAATTTTAATTTTTTTTTGTATTATGCATAGGGTTACGGAATACGGAAATCCGTCGAAGAACCAAAGTTAGCGACATAGCTCTCAGAATTAGCAGGCTGAAGTGGCGATGGGAAGCATATAATAGCTCGTAGAAACGATAACCGTCGGGGAGTAAAGCTTCACGAGGGTGGCCGCGGTTGCAATGCGAAACGAAGTGTGGGAAGACCTCCCGCTCGATGAACCGATGACATCATAACGGTCGCAGGGACTCGTTGGATAGAGGCGGCTCAGGACCGCTATTCGTGGCGTCGTTTGGGGAGGCCTATGTTCAGCAGTGGACGTTTACGGGCTGATGATGATGATGGCTTACGAGCGCTGCAAACTATTTATTTATTCACACGTGCTTTTCGTATATTTGTAATGAAAAAATATTTCAGTTTATCATAACGTTTATCTTTAAGTTTGTATTAGCCGCGCTACCTGTCGACAAGACTACTGGAATATCAAGAGAGACGCTTCCGTAGCAACTGGACACATGGACAGAGTACAGTCGTGAGAAACCCTGCATCCACGTTCGTAACTAAGATTTCATGATATCAGCCACATTAAGTGAGTGGAAAACTTTCCGTAAACTAAAATAATTGAAAGAAAACAAAAAGAAAGAAAGAAAATTATTAGCGAGAGGTGTAGTATCAAAGCCATTGATGTTGATGATAATTTGGATTGTTTAATAACGTACTGATCGAGTATGCATACTGTATCGATGGTCACAGCGTCACGTGTGTAGGTCAGAAGTTTAAACGTGCAATAAACGTTACTTAGAGATAACGATTGGTTATAAAAACACTTTATTTTAATTTTAAAACGACAACCACGGGCTGGGTTGATGAGTCGATTCTCACGTTGGGTACGAAATCTCTTCACTGCGAGTAGTTGACACGGTTTGTGTGGCAACTAGCCGTTGTGAAGAGATTTAGTTTTTCGTCATTGCCTGTGGAAGATCAGCGCCATGGTATGATCTGCTCTACCATAGCAGATGCTGAGTGGAGTCAGATTTTGTCAGTTTTTCTTTTTATTTAAGGTTAATTTGCTGTACATTACTCATCTGTTCTGGCAAATAAATATCTTTTTACTTTTTACTTTAAAATAAAGGAGCCATACAAAAAAAAAGTTGGTTGTGCAACGAATCAGAATTTCGGAATATACTTTTCCGACGTAATATTTTGAGCTGCTGAATCGATATTTGAAGTCAAAATTGAGATCCTGTGTTGTTGGATCGTAATTTTGACTTTTTCGAGCGTTAACGAAGTGTTTAAAAATGTGTTGTGGTCATAAAAATTAGTAGTTTTCGCTAAATATACGAATTCTGCCGGTCCTGGATCCGTTTTTTTTGGTTCCTACTGTGTTTATACTTCTAACGTTATGTAAATTATTTAACTATGATAAAGCCAGTGGATGCTCCTAAAGCGATCTAGTAGACGCTACCAGAATAAAGACGAATGTAAAGTTATAAAAAAAAATGGTACAGAGATCTCAATTTTGACTTCAAATATCGATTCAGCAGCTCAAAACATGTTGGAAAAGTATACTTCGATTCGTTGCACAACCAACTTTTTTTGTCGCTAATTCTTTGTAAACTATGTTTATAACTATGTTTATGAAGTAAAATTTTTCTAGGAAAGTTCGACACGGACTTGACCTCTTTTTTCTCATAATAAGTAATTCAACAAAAATATCTGTGGGAGGAGCTACCGTTCTCAATGTTGTGGCAAGTGTGGCAAATGTAACAAGGTAAAATTTTCTTCGAGAGTTTTCGATTTTTACCGATTTCGAAAAAGGAAGAGGTTCCATGTTCGGCTGTATGAATTTTTAGGGTTCCGTGCCTCAATAGGAAACAAGGACCTCAAGAAGGAACTCAAGAAACAGTTTTCTTCATATTACTATATAAATATTATAGCTACGTCTGTGATGGACTTTAGGGTGTTACCCACACCAATCGATCGATTGTCGAAGGCATCGATCGATGGTGGAATGGATTAGTCGCCGTCGATCGATAGATTTTTCCACACCTCTGGCATCGATATACCTACGCCGATCAATGGCCTCGATCGATTGGTGGGTAACATCCTTACTCATACTATTTTCGTCTCATCCTATCAGCCTTTACACGTCCACTGCTGGTCATATGCCTCCCCCATAAGACGCCACAAATAGCGGTCCCGAGCCGCCTCCATCTATCGATTCCCCGCGACCGCTACGATGTCGTCGGTCCATCGAGTGGATGGTCTCCCATGTACGGGGGGTTTTGCCATAATCACCACGCTTGTCAGACGGATTGGTGATCGCAGTGTTGGTGTTGAAAAATACTCAGAAGGTAGCTGTTATCCTTCCTCTGCTAGGTTCCATCAGTCGGCTCATACGACATCCACGGGTTGAGTTGGAAGGGTCGATATTCGCCCCACGGCCGCCGCGGTGGTATTTTCGTCTCGTGTGCGCAAATTAATCTAGTACACAGATACCTTTGTGGTACTGTATAGTACATTTTGCAATCGGGGGTCTCAAAGATAGATAAACTATCAAACTACGAATTGGCAAAGATTATTTTGTATCGAACAGAATGTCCAACTTAAGTTTAATAATGTACCTCCCTACTAGCATAGTATTTTAACTAAGTAAAAGGTTGCTTCATTTAAACTTAAACAAATAACCATAAAATTGCTCATTATACTTAATTATCTTCAATATAGCTGCTCTGCAGATCGAGACCTTAAACCCATGTGTTAGTATTATTGATTCGAGAAAATTGTAATTGGGCAATGCAGCCAGAGCCTTAGGGACGCTTCCGACTGGTATTGATATGATATGGACCAGTTGCGCTACTTATAGATTGTTTGCATCAGTCTGCAGTTAGCGCAATTGTTTCAATTGTAAATGCTAGTTCAAATTTGTTTCTATTATTTGATTGTTATTTTCTTTGTCAATAAAGCTTTCTTATAATAATTTAAATAAAATTGTGCTATTAAAAATCGAGTTTTTCCTTCACGTGATTCCTCACGTTTATTGAGGTTGCGAGTTCAGAGTTCGCAACAGATCATAAATCAAAGATGACATAAAAATAAAAGCAAATGCATTATCTGTACTTATTAATCTTTGTAGGGCATTAACAATATAATTTACAATAATAAGAGATATCAGAGAATAATTAGTTGAATTTTACAGACCATCTGTATCGCTTGGGTGTTTACATGGACATTGTTTGTTAAGTAGTTTTAGTGTGAAAAATGTGCAGTGCTTTTTGGAAGGATAGATTTTGTGAAATGTAAGTTTTCACATCATTTTCACCCGCGAAGTTTCGATATTTTGAAAAAACTCCCATATCAGTCAAAACAAAACATTATCTTATTGATTTGTATTTATCCAATTGCCAATAAAACAAACTATAAGCATAAAATACCTCGATTACGACTGCTTTCGTTGATTCCGCTGGACAACATAAAATTTACACCTGATTTTAAATTCGACCGGTGGGGCCGCGGCATAGAATATAGACCCCTCCAACTCAACCCGTCGATATCGTAAGAGCCGACTAAGGGAACCTACCAGAGGGAGGGCAGCAGCTTCCTACTGTGTATTACCAACACCTTACTGCGATCACCAATCCGCCTGCCAAGCGTGGTGATTATGGCCAACCCCCCCAATATGATGGCAACAAATAGAAAACGGCCCCCAGTCCCCGGCAGCTCCGCTATTCCTGGTCACGGTAGCGGCCATGGTAACGGCGGGGCAGGGGGTGCTAGGAATCTCCGGCAGAGATTGAGCTACCAATCCCAACACCGACGACCCTTGCACCTGGTAGCATACAACGCACGAACATTGAGGACCGACGAGAAGGTAATCGAGCTGGAAGAAGCGGTAGACAAGTTGCGCTGGGACATTATAGGGCTATCGGAAGTCCGAAGAGAGGGAGAGGACACAATCACCCTTAATTCCGGCAACTTGTTTTACTACCGGGAGGGCGACCAGCTGTCCCAACACGGTATCGGGTTTCTCGTCCACAAGGCCCTCGTCAACAACATTGTAAAGATCGAGAGCGTCTCGAGCAGGGTGGCGTACCTTCACCATACGATCACCAACCGGTATTCGCTGAAGGTTATACAGGTATACGCCCCGCACTCGGGACGCCCTGACGATGAAGAGACCGACGACATCGTAGCGGTCGCAGGGAGTCTTTGGATCCTAGACATGACCGCTATTCGTGGCGTCATTTGGGGGAGGCCTATGCTCAGCAGTGGACGTGTACGGGCGGATGATGATGATGAACTTAAAACTTCTACAAACTGAATAACACTGACAGTTGAGAGTAAATGTTTTGCAAAATGAATTAGAAATGGGAAAATGTTTTTAAAATCGATTAAACGAAGAAACAATCGCCATAAGTCGAAGTAGAAAAAGAAATCGACAATAATCTTGCCGATGATCCCCATTACACATTTTCACCTGTGTGACACATAGCCACCCCATTCCATGGTATCGTTAACGATGCTTCATAGGAAATTTTGTTATTCTACATCATGAAAGCTGATAAAATTCTCTACAACTTTGGTTTTATACACTTTATACCTATTCCACAATTTTTTTATTAACACCTATAAAAAATAGTGGAATGGAAGCCTTTTTTATTTTTTCTTATATCGCGTAAACGATGCCGCATAAAAAATTTTGTAATACTACATAAGGAAAGCTGATACAACTTTGGTTCTTAACACTTTTTACCTATTCCATAATTTTTTATTAAAAGACTGAACCATATTCCATAATTTTTGCTATTCAAAAATTATGGAATATGGGTCAAAGTCTTTATAAAAAATACAAAATGCATATATCGATAGGTATTTTGTATAAAAATATATAATATATTGCATTAAGTGAATGAGTCATCTAGTACCCTGCTTAGCTTGGAGATAGAGGATGCTGTGTGGATTGTCCAACATTCGATCTCAGTCCACAGACGGTTTTAGAGTCTCTAATACACAAATGACGGCGATATGTTATAAAACTTGTAAAAAACACAGCAGTGAGACCAGAATTTCAAAGAAAATGGTACATTGGTATCAAGCACAGAAGCTCAAAACATTTTTTGGTTTTAAAGTAAACAAAAGTAAAAGTTTACTTAAAAAGTAATATGGACTAAAACATTGTGGGTTATAATTACAACTATTAATACCTATACTCCTGGGCCCGTAGTCTTAAAAACGAAATCGAAGTTTCTGATTCTTTTTCGTGCAAACGCTAATTTTATGCAATGGACATAAGAGTTGGTTTTGCACGAACACGAAAAAGAAACTTCGATTTTCCTTTTCCGAGTAGGCCCCCTGAGTATGATCCGCCGCCGCCGCCCCGATCTGTTCTTTCGATGACCCTTCCCTTGATTTCTTTGTTATTGGCAATTTCGATTATGACCCTACTATGAAAATAATTCTAACATCTTTATCTTATAGCCCGGCTACACGCTCAAACATTTGTGCAAACATGCATGCACAAACCAGTTTGCGCTTACTTGTGGAAACTGGTTTGAGCCCGGCCACACGCTCCAATTTGCTTGCGCAAACTGTGTTTGTGCATGCATGTTTGCACAAATGTTTGAGCGTGTAGCCGAGCTATTAGAGATCCGAAACGAAAGGTGTCAGTTGGTGACGCGCCCAAAACAACAGCGGTAAGGTTGTTCCTTTCGTGCGATCCGTCTCCAAAACTTATTTCATGTTTCAAAGTAGATAAGTGATGCTTTGTTTGGATATACGTGGATAACTCCAATCCATGGAAAACTGCGTAATATGTAGCAGTCCAGTCATTTGGTTCAAAAACATACGGAAAGATTTCCGATAGTTTTGAAAATGGGTAATTTTATATTTTTCGATGGGCTTTCCGAATTTCAATTCTCTGTCTGTGTATTTTTTCATTATTATTGGAAAAATGGGCCTAATAGTCGTTTTTAGACAATATTTTCTCCTCTTTGACTCATTTTACGGAAAAACTTTAATACAAAATTAAACTAGACAATAACTTTCCTACAAACTTAATATTTGCTACAATTTTAATTTTTTTTTTGTATTATGCATAGGGTTACGGAATACGGAAATCCGTCGAAGAACCAAAGTTAGCGACATAGCTCTCAGAATTAGCAGGCTGAAGTGGCGATGGGAAGCATATAATAGCTCGTAGAAACGATAACCGTCGGGGAGTAAAGCTTCACGAGGGTGGCCGCGGTGCAATGCGAAACGAAGTGTGGGAAGACCTCCCGCTCGATGAACCGATGACATCATAACGGTCGCAGGGACTCGTTGGATAGAGGCGGCTCAGGACCGCTATTCGTGGCGTCGTTTGGGGGAGGCCTATGTTCAGCAGTGGACGTTTACGGGCTGATGATGATGATGGCTTACGAGCGCTGCAAACTATTTATTTATTCACACGTGCTTTTCGTATATTTGTAATGAAAAATATTTCAGTTTATCATAACGTTTATCTTTAAGTTTGTATTAGCCGCGCTACCTGTCGACAAGACTACTGGAATATCAAGAGAGACGCTTCCGTAGCAACTGGACACATGGACAGAGTACAGTCGTGAGAAACCCTGCATCCACGTTCGTAACTAAGATTTCATGATATCAGCCACATTAAGTGAGTGGAAAACTTTCCGTAAACTAAAATAATTGAAAGAAAACAAAAAGAAAGAAAGAAAATTATTAGCGAGAGGTGTAGTATCAAAGCCATTGATGTTGATGATAATTTGGATTGTTTAATAACGTACTGATCGAGTATGCATACTGTATCGATGGTCACAGCGTCACGTGTGTAGGTCAGAAGTTTAAACGTGCAATAAACGTTACTTAGAGATAACGATTGGTTATAAAAACACTTTATTTTAATTTTAAAACGACAACCACGGGCTGGGTTGATGAGTCGATTCTCACGTTGGGTACGAAATCTCTTCACTGCGAGTAGTTGACACGGTTTGTGTGGCAACTAGCCGTTGTGAAGAGATTTAGTTTTTCGTCATTACCTGTGGAAGATCAGCGCCATGGTATGATCTGCTCTACCATAGCAGATGCTGAGTGGAGTCAGATTTTGTCAGTTTTTCTTTTTATTTAAGGTTAATTTGCTGTACATTACTCATCTGTTCTGGCAAATAAATATCTTTTTACTTTTTACTTTAAAATAAAGGAGCCATACAAAAAAAAAGTTGGTTGTGCAACGAATCAGAATTTCGGAATATACTTTTCCGACGTAATATTTTGAGCTGCTGAATCGATATTTGAAGTCAAAATTGAGATCCTGTGTTGTTGGATCGTAATTTTGACTTTTTCGAGCGTTAACGAAGTGTTTAAAAATGTGTTGTGGTCATAAAAATTAGTAGTTTTCGCTAAATATACGAATTCTGCCGGTCCTGGATCCGTTTTTTTTGGTTCCTACTGTGTTTATACTTCTAACGTTATGTAAATTATTTAACTATGATAAAGCCAGTGGATGCTCCTAAAGCGATCTAGTAGACGCTACCAGAATAAAGACGAATGTAAAGTTATAAAAAAAAATGGTACAGAGATCTCAATTTTGACTTCAAATATCGATTCAGCAGCTCAAAACATGTTGGAAAAGTATACTTCGATTCGTTGCACAACCAACTTTTTTTGTCGCTAATTCTTTGTAAACTATGTTTATAACTATGTTTATGAAGTAAAATTTTTCTAGGAAAGTTCGACACGGACTTGACCTCTTTTTTCTCATAATAAGTAATTCAACAAAAATATCTGTGGGAGGAGCTACCGTTCTCAATGTTGTGGCAAGTGTGGCAAATGTAACAAGGTAAAATTTTCTTCGAGAGTTTTCGATTTTTACCGATTTCGAAAAAGGAAGAGGTTCCATGTTCGGCTGTATGAATTTTTAGGGTTCCGTGCCTCAATAGGAAACAAGGACCTCAAGAAGGAACTCAAGAAACAGTTTTCTTCATATTACTATATAAATATTATAGCTACGTCTGTGATGGACTTTAGGGTGTTACCCACACCAATCGATCGATTGTCGAAGGCATCGATCGATGGTGGAATGGATTAGTCGCCGTCGATCGATAGATTTTTCCACACCTCTGGCATCGATATACCTACGCCGATCAATGGCCTCGATCGATTGGTGGGTAACATCCTTACTCATACTATTTTCGTCTCATCCTATCAGCCTTTACACGTCCACTGCTGGTCATATGCCTCCCCCATAAGACGCCACAAATAGCGGTCCCGAGCCGCCTCCATCTATCGATTCCCCGCGACCGCTACGATGTCGTCGGTCCATCGAGTGGATGGTCTCCCATGTACGGGGGGTTTTGCCATAATCACCACGCTTGTCAGACGGATTGGTGATCGCAGTGTTGGTGTTGAAAAATACTCAGAAGGTAGCTGTTATCCTTCCTCTGCTAGGTTCCATCAGTCGGCTCATACGACATCCACGGGTTGAGTTGGAAGGGTCGATATTCGCCCCACGGCCGCCGCGGTGGTATTTTCGTCTCGTGTGCGCAAATTAATCTAGTACACAGATACCTTTGTGGTACTGTATAGTACATTTTGCAATCGGGGGTCTCAAAGATAGATAAACTATCAAACTACGAATTGGCAAAGATTATTTTGTATCGAACAGAATGTCCAACTTAAGTTTAATAATGTACCTCCCTACTAGCATAGTATTTTAACTAAGTAAAAGGTTGCTTCATTTAAACTTAAACAAATAACCATAAAATTGCTCATTATACTTAATTATCTTCAATATAGCTGCTCTGCAGATCGAGACCTTAAACCCATGTGTTAGTATTATTGATTCGAGAAAATTGTAATTGGGCAATGCAGCCAGAGCCTTAGGGACGCTTCCGACTGGTATTGATATGATATGGACCAGTTGCGCTACTTATAGATTGTTTGCATCAGTCTGCAGTTAGCGCAATTGTTTCAATTGTAAATGCTAGTTCAAATTTGTTTCTATTATTTGATTGTTATTTTCTTTGTCAATAAAGCTTTCTTATAATAATTTAAATAAAATTGTGCTATTAAAAATCGAGTTTTTCCTTCACGTGATTCCTCACGTTTATTGAGGTTGCGAGTTCAGAGTTCGCAACAGATCATAAATCAAAGATGACATAAAAATAAAAGCAAATGCATTATCTGTACTTATTAATCTTTGTAGGGCATTAACAATATAATTTACAATAATAAGAGATATCAGAGAATAATTAGTTGAATTTTACAGACCATCTGTATCGCTTGGGTGTTTACATGGACATTGTTTGTTAAGTAGTTTTAGTGTGAAAAATGTGCAGTGCTTTTTGGAAGGATAGATTTTGTGAAATGTAAGTTTTCACATCATTTTCACCCGCGAAGTTTCGATATTTTGAAAAAACTCCCATATCAGTCAAAACAAAACATTATCTTATTGATTTGTATTTATCCAATTGCCAATAAAACAAACTATAAGCATAAAATACCTCGATTACGACTGCTTTCGTTGATTCCGCTGGACAACATAAAATTTACACCTGATTTTAAATTCGACCGGTGGGGCCGCGGCATAGAATATAGACCCCTCCAACTCAACCCGTCGATATCGTAAGAGCCGACTAAGGGAACCTACCAGAGGGAGGGCAGCAGCTTCCTACTGTGTATTACCAACACCTTACTGCGATCACCAATCCGCCTGCCAAGCGTGGTGATTATGGCCAACCCCCCCAATATGATGGCAACAAATAGAAAACGGCCCCCAGTCCCCGGCAGCTCCGCTATTCCTGGTCACGGTAGCGGCCATGGTAACGGCGGGGCAGGGGGTGCTAGGAATCTCCGGCAGAGATTGAGCTACCAATCCCAACACCGACGACCCTTGCACCTGGTAGCATACAACGCACGAACATTGAGGACCGACGAGAAGGTAATCGAGCTGGAAGAAGCGGTAGACAAGTTGCGCTGGGACATTATAGGGCTATCGGAAGTCCGAAGAGAGGGAGAGGACACAATCACCCTTAATTCCGGCAACTTGTTTTACTACCGGGAGGGCGACCAGCTGTCCCAACACGGTATCGGGTTTCTCGTCCACAAGGCCCTCGTCAACAACATTGTAAAGATCGAGAGCGTCTCGAGCAGGGTGGCGTACCTTCACCATACGATCACCAACCGGTATTCGCTGAAGGTTATACAGGTATACGCCCCGCACTCGGGACGCCCTGACGATGAAGAGACCGACGACATCGTAGCGGTCGCAGGGAGTCTTTGGATCCTAGACATGACCGCTATTCGTGGCGTCATTTGGGGGAGGCCTATGCTCAGCAGTGGACGTGTACGGGCGGATGATGATGATGAACTTAAAACTTCTACAAACTGAATAACACTGACAGTTGAGAGTAAATGTTTTGCAAAATGAATTAGAAATGGGAAAATGTTTTTAAAATCGATTAAACGAAGAAACAATCGCCATAAGTCGAAGTAGAAAAAGAAATCGACAATAATCTTGCCGATGATCCCCATTACACATTTTCACCTGTGTGACACATAGCCACCCCATTCCATGGTATCGTTAACGATGCTTCATAGGAAATTTTGTTATTCTACATCATGAAAGCTGATAAAATTCTCTACAACTTTGGTTTTATACACTTTATACCTATTCCACAATTTTTTTATTAACACCTATAAAAAATAGTGGAATGGAAGCCTTTTTTATTTTTTCTTATATCGCGTAAACGATGCCGCATAAAAAATTTTGTAATACTACATAAGGAAAGCTGATACAACTTTGGTTCTTAACACTTTTTACCTATTCCATAATTTTTTATTAAAAGACTGAACCATATTCCATAATTTTTGCTATTCAAAAATTATGGAATATGGGTCAAAGTCTTTATAAAAAATACAAAATGCATATATCGATAGGTATTTTGTATAAAAATATATAATATATTGCATTAAGTGAATGAGTCATCTAGTACCCTGCTTAGCTTGGAGATAGAGGATGCTGTGTGGATTGTCCAACATTCGATCTCAGTCCACAGACGGTTTTAGAGTCTCTAATACACAAATGACGGCGATATGTTATAAAACTTGTAAAAAACACAGCAGTGAGACCAGAATTTCAAAGAAAATGGTACATTGGTATCAAGCACAGAAGCTCAAAACATTTTTTGGTTTTAAAGTAAACAAAAGTAAAAGTTTACTTAAAAAGTAATATGGACTAAAACATTGTGGGTTATAATTACAACTATTAATACCTATACTCCTGGGCCCGTAGTCTTAAAAACGAAATCGAAGTTTCTGATTCTTTTTCGTGCAAACGCTAATTTTATGCAATGGACATAAGAGTTGGTTTTGCACGAACACGAAAAAGAAACTTCGATTTTCCTTTTCCGAGTAGGCCCCCTGAGTATGATCCGCCGCCGCCGCCCCGATCTGTTCTTTCGATGACCCTTCCCTTGATTTCTTTGTTATTGGCAATTTCGATTATGACCCTACTATGAAAATAATTCTAACATCTTTATCTTATAGCCCGGCTACACGCTCAAACATTTGTGCAAACATGCATGCACAAACCAGTTTGCGCTTACTTGTGGAAACTGGTTTGAGCCCGGCCACACGCTCCAATTTGCTTGCGCAAACTGTGTTTGTGCATGCATGTTTGCACAAATGTTTGAGCGTGTAGCCGAGCTATTAGAGATCCGAAACGAAAGGTGTCAGTTGGTGACGCGCCCAAAACAACAGCGGTAAGGTTGTTCCTTTCGTGCGATCCGTCTCCAAAACTTATTTCATGTTTCAAAGTAGATAAGTGATGCTTTGTTTGGATATACGTGGATAACTCCAATCCATGGAAAACTGCGTAATATGTAGCAGTCCAGTCATTTGGTTCAAAAACATACGGAAAGATTTCCGATAGTTTTGAAAATGGGTAATTTTATATTTTTCGATGGGCTTTCCGAATTTCAATTCTCTGTCTGTGTATTTTTTCATTATTATTGGAAAAATGGGCCTAATAGTCGTTTTTAGACAATATTTTCTCCTCTTTGACTCATTTTACGGAAAAACTTTAATACAAAATTAAACTAGACAATAACTTTCCTACAAACTTAATATTTGCTACAATTTTAATTTTTTTTTTGTATTATGCATAGGGTTACGGAATACGGAAATCCGTCGAAGAACCAAAGTTAGCGACATAGCTCTCAGAATTAGCAGGCTGAAGTGGCGATGGGAAGCATATAATAGCTCGTAGAAACGATAACCGTCGGGGAGTAAAGCTTCACGAGGGTGGCCGCGGTGCAATGCGAAACGAAGTGTGGGAAGACCTCCCGCTCGATGAACCGATGACATCATAACGGTCGCAGGGACTCGTTGGATAGAGGCGGCTCAGGACCGCTATTCGTGGCGTCGTTTGGGGGAGGCCTATGTTCAGCAGTGGACGTTTACGGGCTGATGATGATGATGGCTTACGAGCGCTGCAAACTATTTATTTATTCACACGTGCTTTTCGTATATTTGTAATGAAAAATATTTCAGTTTATCATAACGTTTATCTTTAAGTTTGTATTAGCCGCGCTACCTGTCGACAAGACTACTGGAATATCAAGAGAGACGCTTCCGTAGCAACTGGACACATGGACAGAGTACAGTCGTGAGAAACCCTGCATCCACGTTCGTAACTAAGATTTCATGATATCAGCCACATTAAGTGAGTGGAAAACTTTCCGTAAACTAAAATAATTGAAAGAAAACAAAAAGAAAGAAAGAAAATTATTAGCGAGAGGTGTAGTATCAAAGCCATTGATGTTGATGATAATTTGGATTGTTTAATAACGTACTGATCGAGTATGCATACTGTATCGATGGTCACAGCGTCACGTGTGTAGGTCAGAAGTTTAAACGTGCAATAAACGTTACTTAGAGATAACGATTGGTTATAAAAACACTTTATTTTAATTTTAAAACGACAACCACGGGCTGGGTTGATGAGTCGATTCTCACGTTGGGTACGAAATCTCTTCACTGCGAGTAGTTGACACGGTTTGTGTGGCAACTAGCCGTTGTGAAGAGATTTAGTTTTTCGTCATTACCTGTGGAAGATCAGCGCCATGGTATGATCTGCTCTACCATAGCAGATGCTGAGTGGAGTCAGATTTTGTCAGTTTTTCTTTTTATTTAAGGTTAATTTGCTGTACATTACTCATCTGTTCTGGCAAATAAATATCTTTTTACTTTTTACTTTAAAATAAAGGAGCCATACAAAAAAAAAGTTGGTTGTGCAACGAATCAGAATTTCGGAATATACTTTTCCGACGTAATATTTTGAGCTGCTGAATCGATATTTGAAGTCAAAATTGAGATCCTGTGTTGTTGGATCGTAATTTTGACTTTTTCGAGCGTTAACGAAGTGTTTAAAAATGTGTTGTGGTCATAAAAATTAGTAGTTTTCGCTAAATATACGAATTCTGCCGGTCCTGGATCCGTTTTTTTTGGTTCCTACTGTGTTTATACTTCTAACGTTATGTAAATTATTTAACTATGATAAAGCCAGTGGATGCTCCTAAAGCGATCTAGTAGACGCTACCAGAATAAAGACGAATGTAAAGTTATAAAAAAAAATGGTACAGAGATCTCAATTTTGACTTCAAATATCGATTCAGCAGCTCAAAACATGTTGGAAAAGTATACTTCGATTCGTTGCACAACCAACTTTTTTTGTCGCTAATTCTTTGTAAACTATGTTTATAACTATGTTTATGAAGTAAAATTTTTCTAGGAAAGTTCGACACGGACTTGACCTCTTTTTTCTCATAATAAGTAATTCAACAAAAATATCTGTGGGAGGAGCTACCGTTCTCAATGTTGTGGCAAGTGTGGCAAATGTAACAAGGTAAAATTTTCTTCGAGAGTTTTCGATTTTTACCGATTTCGAAAAAGGAAGAGGTTCCATGTTCGGCTGTATGAATTTTTAGGGTTCCGTGCCTCAATAGGAAACAAGGACCTCAAGAAGGAACTCAAGAAACAGTTTTCTTCATATTACTATATAAATATTATAGCTACGTCTGTGATGGACTTTAGGGTGTTACCCACACCAATCGATCGATTGTCGAAGGCATCGATCGATGGTGGAATGGATTAGTCGCCGTCGATCGATAGATTTTTCCACACCTCTGGCATCGATATACCTACGCCGATCAATGGCCTCGATCGATTGGTGGGTAACATCCTTACTCATACTATTTTCGTCTCATCCTATCAGCCTTTACACGTCCACTGCTGGTCATATGCCTCCCCCATAAGACGCCACAAATAGCGGTCCCGAGCCGCCTCCATCTATCGATTCCCCGCGACCGCTACGATGTCGTCGGTCCATCGAGTGGATGGTCTCCCATGTACGGGGGGTTTTGCCATAATCACCACGCTTGTCAGACGGATTGGTGATCGCAGTGTTGGTGTTGAAAAATACTCAGAAGGTAGCTGTTATCCTTCCTCTGCTAGGTTCCATCAGTCGGCTCATACGACATCCACGGGTTGAGTTGGAAGGGTCGATATTCGCCCCACGGCCGCCGCGGTGGTATTTTCGTCTCGTGTGCGCAAATTAATCTAGTACACAGATACCTTTGTGGTACTGTATAGTACATTTTGCAATCGGGGGTCTCAAAGATAGATAAACTATCAAACTACGAATTGGCAAAGATTATTTTGTATCGAACAGAATGTCCAACTTAAGTTTAATAATGTACCTCCCTACTAGCATAGTATTTTAACTAAGTAAAAGGTTGCTTCATTTAAACTTAAACAAATAACCATAAAATTGCTCATTATACTTAATTATCTTCAATATAGCTGCTCTGCAGATCGAGACCTTAAACCCATGTGTTAGTATTATTGATTCGAGAAAATTGTAATTGGGCAATGCAGCCAGAGCCTTAGGGACGCTTCCGACTGGTATTGATATGATATGGACCAGTTGCGCTACTTATAGATTGTTTGCATCAGTCTGCAGTTAGCGCAATTGTTTCAATTGTAAATGCTAGTTCAAATTTGTTTCTATTATTTGATTGTTATTTTCTTTGTCAATAAAGCTTTCTTATAATAATTTAAATAAAATTGTGCTATTAAAAATCGAGTTTTTCCTTCACGTGATTCCTCACGTTTATTGAGGTTGCGAGTTCAGAGTTCGCAACAGATCATAAATCAAAGATGACATAAAAATAAAAGCAAATGCATTATCTGTACTTATTAATCTTTGTAGGGCATTAACAATATAATTTACAATAATAAGAGATATCAGAGAATAATTAGTTGAATTTTACAGACCATCTGTATCGCTTGGGTGTTTACATGGACATTGTTTGTTAAGTAGTTTTAGTGTGAAAAATGTGCAGTGCTTTTTGGAAGGATAGATTTTGTGAAATGTAAGTTTTCACATCATTTTCACCCGCGAAGTTTCGATATTTTGAAAAAACTCCCATATCAGTCAAAACAAAACATTATCTTATTGATTTGTATTTATCCAATTGCCAATAAAACAAACTATAAGCATAAAATACCTCGATTACGACTGCTTTCGTTGATTCCGCTGGACAACATAAAATTTACACCTGATTTTAAATTCGACCGGTGGGGCCGCGGCATAGAATATAGACCCCTCCAACTCAACCCGTCGATATCGTAAGAGCCGACTAAGGGAACCTACCAGAGGGAGGGCAGCAGCTTCCTACTGTGTATTACCAACACCTTACTGCGATCACCAATCCGCCTGCCAAGCGTGGTGATTATGGCCAACCCCCCCAATATGATGGCAACAAATAGAAAACGGCCCCCAGTCCCCGGCAGCTCCGCTATTCCTGGTCACGGTAGCGGCCATGGTAACGGCGGGGCAGGGGGTGCTAGGAATCTCCGGCAGAGATTGAGCTACCAATCCCAACACCGACGACCCTTGCACCTGGTAGCATACAACGCACGAACATTGAGGACCGACGAGAAGGTAATCGAGCTGGAAGAAGCGGTAGACAAGTTGCGCTGGGACATTATAGGGCTATCGGAAGTCCGAAGAGAGGGAGAGGACACAATCACCCTTAATTCCGGCAACTTGTTTTACTACCGGGAGGGCGACCAGCTGTCCCAACACGGTATCGGGTTTCTCGTCCACAAGGCCCTCGTCAACAACATTGTAAAGATCGAGAGCGTCTCGAGCAGGGTGGCGTACCTTCACCATACGATCACCAACCGGTATTCGCTGAAGGTTATACAGGTATACGCCCCGCACTCGGGACGCCCTGACGATGAAGAGACCGACGACATCGTAGCGGTCGCAGGGAGTCTTTGGATCCTAGACATGACCGCTATTCGTGGCGTCATTTGGGGGAGGCCTATGCTCAGCAGTGGACGTGTACGGGCGGATGATGATGATGAACTTAAAACTTCTACAAACTGAATAACACTGACAGTTGAGAGTAAATGTTTTGCAAAATGAATTAGAAATGGGAAAATGTTTTTAAAATCGATTAAACGAAGAAACAATCGCCATAAGTCGAAGTAGAAAAAGAAATCGACAATAATCTTGCCGATGATCCCCATTACACATTTTCACCTGTGTGACACATAGCCACCCCATTCCATGGTATCGTTAACGATGCTTCATAGGAAATTTTGTTATTCTACATCATGAAAGCTGATAAAATTCTCTACAACTTTGGTTTTATACACTTTATACCTATTCCACAATTTTTTTATTAACACCTATAAAAAATAGTGGAATGGAAGCCTTTTTTATTTTTTCTTATATCGCGTAAACGATGCCGCATAAAAAATTTTGTAATACTACATAAGGAAAGCTGATACAACTTTGGTTCTTAACACTTTTTACCTATTCCATAATTTTTTATTAAAAGACTGAACCATATTCCATAATTTTTGCTATTCAAAAATTATGGAATATGGGTCAAAGTCTTTATAAAAAATACAAAATGCATATATCGATAGGTATTTTGTATAAAAATATATAATATATTGCATTAAGTGAATGAGTCATCTAGTACCCTGCTTAGCTTGGAGATAGAGGATGCTGTGTGGATTGTCCAACATTCGATCTCAGTCCACAGACGGTTTTAGAGTCTCTAATACACAAATGACGGCGATATGTTATAAAACTTGTAAAAAACACAGCAGTGAGACCAGAATTTCAAAGAAAATGTCGATGGGGTAAGATCGGATTTAGAGAAAATTATGTTTTACGCACCTTTTCCATTTTCCGGAAAATATCGCACTTCTAATTGGCCATACGACTCCCGTCAACTGGTGGAAGGGGCGCGCTGAAATGGCGTTTCCGGCTATGTTGACAAAAATTATCAAGTTTTCATTCATAAATGTCTTTGTTGACATAATATATCTTGGATTCCAAATCGGAGTATATATATACATAGCTATAAATACATAGCGATGTGATGTGCTTTAACGTTATTTCATAAACTTTGACATTTATATAGTAGGATATTTCCTGCTTCTCTCGGAGTGCGTGCAAAGTCGCGGGCATAGGATAGTTAGTAAATTAGGTATCTTCATCTTGTAGGACATTATTCAGATAATGTTATGTAATGTACTGACTTATATAGCAATTACGTCAACTACATAACCATAGTCTAGATAACCTATGCTATGCCCTCTGCTATGTAGGGCACAAGTGTTCTCCACTGCAGTTATATATACAACGGCCATTATTATTATGACACTAGTTTCTGCCAGCGGCTTCCCACGCGCTTTTCAAGAAGCAGATGTCCGTTCTCAGGATACCTACCGTTTACAAGTACCGGCACGTAACTTTAGCGCTGACCGTTATTGCGCAGATGTAAAAAATAAGGTACCTAGGCGGGGCTAGCGGTACATTACCCATGCGCACCTATCCCGTCCGCGTATCGCTTAGCGCTAGACTCACGTGCCATTACGCCGCCTCGGGACAAATATTTGTACGATCTGCAAATATTTGTTCAGGGCATTCTGGACGTTTTCTATGTATAATGAAAAATATCTATCTATGTATCGTATTATATTAAATGTATCAGTTATCTAGTACCCATAACACAAGCTCTGCTTAGCTTGGGGCTAGATAATGCTGTGAATTGTCCAGCAAATATGTAAATATATAAATAAATATATTTACTTATGTCTAAAATAGGTAGTCTATCATACAATAAAACAAATATGACCCAAAACTCTAATATAAAAATACATTTATCTGTAGCAATATGGGTCACAGTCAAACCAATATTAAAGTAGGTAGAGTCTATGATTATCAAGGTTGCTTATTTTGTTCGATTTATAATGCTATTAATATATACTATACGATTTGACGACCGATGTGGCGCGGTGGGCGAAGGTCCACCTGTGACGCAGGAGGTCGATTCCCGCCTCGGGAGAAATATTTGTACGATCTGCAAATATTTGTTCAGGGTGTTCTGGTCGTTTTTCTATCGTCATCGTCGTCATCGTCATCAGCCCATACACGTCCATTGCTGGACATAGGCCTCCCGCGTACGACGCAACAAATAGCGGTCCTGAGCCGCCTCCATCCATCGACTCCCTGCGACTGCTACGATGTCGTCGGTCCATCGAGTGGATGGTCTCCCATGTAGGGGGGGATTTGCCATAATCACCACGCTTGGCGGACGGATTGGTGATCGCAGTGTTGGTGTTTAAAAATACTCAGAAGGAAGCTGCTGCCCTTCCTCTGGTAGGTTCCCTTAGTCGGCTTTTACGACATCCACGGGTTGAGTTGGAGGGGTCGATATTCGTACGCCGCGACCCCACGGCGAAAATGCTTTATTGCACACTTATCGAAACAGTTTACAAACAATTTAGTACAAAAAAGAAATTTGACAATTGGCGGTCTTATCGCTCACGAGCGATCTCTACGAGACAACCTTGATTTACGAAAAGTAAATTACTCCTTTGTTTACGAAAAGTAAATTTCCTCGAGTCCATGACGGCTCAAAGAAGACAAATCCAACGAACCCAAACTCGACGTGGTTAAGTCGTTTCGTTTAGGAGTTCCTATGGCCACCTTCGTTTTCCATTATCATACCAGCTCGATGTTACCATAACGTTGCATTGTCACCGAACTTACATAAGTATGCCAAATTTCAGTTCATTCGGTTGAGGATAACTGGTCTAAAATTGAGTTGCAAGATTTGAACCAAACAAACATACAGTGCAAGATAAATAAAAGCTTCTAATAAAGCTCTTCTGAAGGATGATTATTGTTTGGAGGTAACTAGGGCATGAATCTCTGAATATCGCAATATCGGAATGTCGGACTGCTAGTTCCGTAGCATCGAAATCAGTAAGTTGTGAAAAATTTAAAGAAATTAAGAGGATTTTTGGGAGTATTGCTTCCGTCTGACGAATTTGATCTTTTGGGATTAGTAATAACTAAAAAAGATTAAATTTTGCCTAGCAGTGTTGAAAGTTACCGTGTTTTTCGTCGGCTAGATATTTTTGCAATAAATACGAAGTTCGCTTGTTCGGCAAAATGCTATACGCTTTGATGTTCTTGAGAACATTATAAACAAGATTAAAAAAAGATTAAAAAAAACATCGCACCTCCGGTCGTAGACTGGCTCAATACAAAACTCATGTTTTTTGGGAAATTAAGAAAACGTCTTGCGGTCCTCGACAGTTTTTGATAAATCACTCTGAAATAAAGAGCTATTAACAAAATTCACAGTTTCACTGGTTATTTTGTCTAAGGACTATTGATACAAATAACAATTTCTTTAAAAATATTAAAAATTATAGGAGTAAATCGACGCTGAAAAAAAAACTTCCAAGATTCTCACTTCAGTACAAAAAAAATCCAAGATTTTTCGATATATTTAATCAAAGCACCATAAGCCAAAAAACTTTAAAAATTAATTAATCAAATATAGGCTTATACGATATTAAAATCGTATAGTTCCGATAAATCATTCAGTAGAAAACTCACCCAACTTGGTTTAAGTCACAAAAAATAACTCAGTTTACAGTTGTAAAGTGAAAAAAAAAACAACGGTCTCTTTACTATTAAAATTTACGTAGTTAACTTACCCCAAGTTTTGTACTATAATGATGTATTAAGGTTTATGCCAGTTTCTCACTAGTTGGCAGCGCCTGATTCGTTATTAAGAAAGTGACATAAGATTGCGGTTCTCCTTGTATAGGCTGATGAGTGTAGTTTTTGATTTACGAGGCGATAGAGGGCGCTTTTTTGAGTCGTTCTGTATATTTAACTCAATTCACCCAAATTTTTGATTGAGCCTGTCTTCGACTGGATAGTGGGGGTGCGATTATTGTCTTTATTTCTAATAATTCTTCTTCCTAATTGTTGTTTTTTTATGCACATTGAAATTAGAAAAAGTTTTATTAGTGTTGATTCTGAGTTAGTTTAATTAATAAGTAATAATAAGTATAAATAACACCTAGCGGATATCATCTTCGGGTGTATCATATTGTGCAACCAAGGATGATACCCGCTATTTGTAGCTCTCACCTTTACATTAATTCTCATAAAGGGCCTCTGTGCTGTTGGCTTCGGCTCCACGCATGCCTCCCAAAGGACCGGGTCACTATATGGCCTGTGATCATGGAAATGAGAAACAGTATAAATAATAATGACTTTGTGATTTAATAAATACAGATATAAAGATTGTTATATTGTATTTTATAAACATTCAAAAATTTTAACATAATAATTTACATGTTAAAATAAAATTAATAATGTAAAAAACCAATTAAAAATCATATTGGAACCATTTTCGACTTCTACGCGGACGAAGTCGCGGGCAAAAGCTAGTAACATAAAGCCATAAAGTATACCGTTTATGAAGGTAGTTTGCTTTATTTATTTAGGGTTATTATGACATTTATAGAATTATACAGATTAACAGCTATAAAATACTATGGAATTCTTGAAGGTCTATGGATTTTGGAAAATAACATCTATTCATGTATGTATTGTATTATGTATATCAGTCATCTAGTACACCCATAACACAAGCTCAGCTTAGCTGGAGCTAGATGATGCTGTGTAGATTGTCCAGCATTATTTATTTATTTATCTGCTATTTTGTTCCTATATATTTGTTTTGTGTTGTATGGGTGTTTTTTAACATGTATTTGATTTTGGACCCATAAATTGTCAAATTAATTTAAAGGCCTATGTCCAGCGGTGGACGTGTACGGGCTGATGATGATGATGAAATTGTCAAAACTGTTAGTTTCCTTCTTATAAATAACATTTCCCACGTAATTTAATTTATTTTTTATTTGTTTCAGGTACGCTGGCAGTGGAATCGAAAACGAAAAATATAACAATACTAAAAACTATATTGTAACATGAATTATACCTATAATAATTACTAGTCCAACTTATAGAGAGTTATTAGCAATTTTGTAAGTTTTTTAATCTAATCAAAGTTAATATAATTATTTTCCATCTACAAGTTTTATTCTGTGCAAAAAGATTAACTTTGAAAAATTCCAATTAAGAGATTAAGTTGTTTACCTCTTGGATCCGTTTGGCTTTTTAATGATTTTATTGGTAAAGTTATTAGTGCATAAACTTAAATTATTTGGCGTTATCGTCGGAGCAGCAAAACTCAAGATGATTTCATTCAGCCGTAAGTACCTATTCTATTCATTTCTCTGTATCTCATTTCCATGACCTCAGGCCATATAGTGACCTGGTCCTTTCGGAGGCATGCGTGGAGCCGAAGCCGACAGCACAGAGATCCTTAGTGAGAATTAATCTAAAGGCGAGAGCTACAGATAGCGGGCATCATCCTTGGTTGCAAAATATGATACACCCGAAGACCATATCCGTTAGGTGTAGAGACGAGCGAAAAACGCTAAGCTTGACCGAGGTTATCTATTTGAGCCGTTTGGGGTGGAAACACTTGGTCTTTGGGTTTTTAGATTTGTGTCGTGGTTTATTATGGTGGATGATTGATGAACTTTGACCCCGCTTTTGGCTAGGCCCTCGTTTCGCGGGGGATCCATTACATAGTCTGTTTGCCATGAAAAATAGAAAATCATAGTCTAATAAATAATGCAGAAAATAATGGATAAATAAATTTATGGATTATAAAAAGCTTTTGCCGTGGGGTCGCGGCGTACGAATATCGACCCCTCCAACTCAACCCGTGGATGTCGTAAGAGTCGAAGAACCATAGGAAGGGCAACAGCTTCCTTCTGAGTAATTTTCAACACCAACAATGCGATCACCAATCCGCCTGCCAAGTGGGGTTATTATGCCAAGACCCCCCTACATGGGAGACCATCCACTCGATGGACCGACGACATTGTAGCGGTCGCAGGAAGTCGATGGATGGAGGTGGCTCAGGACTGATATTTGTGGCGTCGTATGGGGGAGGCCTATGTCCAGCAGTGGACGTGTATGGGCTGATATGATGATGATGACGAAAAAGCTTTTATATCATCTAGGGAAGACATATCCAACGAAACCAAACTCGACGTGGTTAAGTTTTGTTTAGGAGTTCCTATGGGCTTCGGTCTCCATCATCAGATTAGCTCGATAGTACCATGACATTGCATTGTCACCGAACTTACAAGCCTTTCAGCTCAATCGGTTGAGGATAACTGGTCTAAAATTCAGTTGCAAGATTTGTCCCACACAAACGAACAGGGCAAGTATTGTAGAATAAAATCTTGTAAAAACATAGAGTGCTACAATGGCCATACGATACGGAAAGTTCAGTTCAAGTCTCAAACTGTTTGGTTTCCCCAAAATATAAGAATTTATGAGTAGTGCTTTCTTTGAGACTTATTTTTGTGTTGTAAAAAATACTACTTACGGCCGAATACTCAAACGCAACTCAGATGTAAGCACGGACAGATTTTCATTGAAAACTGTCAAATTATCGCGACATAAGACGTGCTTCCATCTGAGATTCGTTTGAGTATTCGGGGGAGTCAATTACTGCTTGATGACAAAAAATAAAGCAAACAATCTGTGGAAAAACCTATGTGAGTATCAGGTCCAAATATTTTGTATTTGCTTGGAGAAAAAAAAAGGTATTTAACTCCTGACTTCACATTGGCCGCTGTATCGTCTTGAGATATCAAAATAGAATAAAAAAATTAAGGGTTTTACTACCAAGATTATTACGTCAGTCGGACCAGAATGTGCTCAGTATAACATGTAATAAATAAATAAAAATTAATAATTAATGCTTGACAATCCACACAGCATCATCAGCCCCAAACCAAGCAGAGCTTGTGTTATGTGTACTACGACAACTGATATAATTATGTACATAAGTACATAATTATAATACATTTCATAGATAGATATTTTTTATTATACATAGAAAATACCCAGAATAACAAATATATGCAGATCGTACAAACTTTTGCCCCAAGGCGAGAATCGAACCCGCAACCTCCAGCGTCGCAGGCTGACCTTATCCCGCGCGGCGCCAGATCGTCGTCGTTTAGTCAAATTCATAGCATCATTCTTATCGGCATATTTATTTCATGCCTCCTCGATTGACCTCTAAAGCCAAAAATTTTTTATTTTGTAAATTTAAAGCATGAAGTGTCATGTTTGTCTGTTTTTACTTTGTACAATTCTTAATGTGTTTTCTATGTGAAAAGTTTGTGTGAATATTATAAGATAAGATAGAATTAACGACATCAAGTGTAACATGTGTACCTACGGTGGAAATAAATATAATACAATACATCTCTTAACGGTCAGTTAGGTATACCGGTCCACTAAGGATGGGAGTTATTGGATATTTTGGGTACCGGTTATTAGTTGGGTATTTTGTTTCAATACCGCTAGTACCAACTGGTACCCAATAACTTTACAATACTCTATACCTGTCCTGATTTCTACCCAATACCAAATACTTGTTGCAGCTACATAACTTTACAGGTGAACGGTCCACTAGTACCTATGCGTAGATGATAGTTAGGTAAGTATAGGTATTGAAGCATTGAGTAGTTATGGCTCACGGTCGGTTAGGCGCGATGCTCGCTTTGCACAGTTATGCCCTAGCGGTATGCGGATTTTACAATACCTTTTAGGACCTAACAGGTACTGAGTTAGTTATTGACTCATCTCTATGGTCCACTCAGTACCCAATACAAGAGCTTATAATTTGCACGTGTGATCTTTGCTCTCGGCTACAATAAGGGCCGTACCCATACACGGACTCTTGGAGCAGCCATTATCGACTGCTCCAAGCTGCGAATGCATAGCAAACTCTGTCTTGTGCGTACACACTTACACGGGACCGCTCGATCAGTTCAACTGTTTCGGGCGGTCGTGCGGTCAAGCAGTCGCCAGGCATACACTGACTGCTCGAGCTGTCAACTGCTTTCACGCAGTTACCTCCGCCCGCGCTCTTCATTACATGTCACGCGCGTTTCACGCCCGCACGCCGTTGTTATCAACTGCTCCAGCAGTTATCAAAGGTAGCTTCGAGCTTTTGACCATGACTGCAGGAGCGGTCCATGTACGTTGATCTACGTACGTTGATCGTTACCTTAAGAAATTAAATCTTCGCTTTTTACCCGACTACCAGAGGGTTATGATTTTAGCACCCCATGTATGTATGTATGTATGTCCGATTTCTTTGGTCCCACGTAGCGCTGAAACTACTACTTCGATTTCAACAAGTGAGGTATCGATTGATTCGTCTCATTACCCCGATGGTTATAGGCTATACGGTGTCCGACAAAACTGAGGGTCTTAAGAGATAGCTGGGTGTAAATTACACCTGGAACACTTCGATAGCGCGATAAAATTTTGCAAGAGACGACATCTAGTTACAGTTTGAGTCTAATTTAGTTTGATGTGATGAGTGAAGGATGACCCATCCGTTGCCATGGAGACCTCTTGTTTATTTGTTCCCATGACAATGGCTCATCTAGGGATGGGCAAATGAAAAAATGTATCGATATACATATATTGTATCGATATATGTATGGTAAAAAAAAATATAGTTTAAAACTAAAACCCGACTACATAAAAGTCTTAAACAAGCGTTCACCTATTGTCCATAGCATTTTCTTTTGATACTTAGGCAGTCGGAGGCTTTTGTTATTAATTGTACCCTAGGTATATGGGGTGGGTGCCTCCGACTACCTAAGTATCAAAAGAAAATGCTATGGACAATAGGTGAACGCTTTTTTAAGACTTTTATGTAGTCGGGTTTTAGTTTTTACAATGTTTTTAAATCTAGTTATAATTTAAAAACAATGTCAAAAGATTACTTAATTTTCATTAAGATTGACATGCATGACCTTGAAATAATCTATCTATTTTAATCTAAATTTGTTATCTTATGCTTGTTATTTTATATACATTCTTTTGCAGTGCCCTACAGGGTACATGTACTATTGACTTAAGCTAACATTAAGACCTGTATAAATTTAAAGATCTGCCTTACCACCACAATGGTTATTTTTCTGTGAAGTGACCGGTTGCACCCCCGGCTTGCTCGATTTCTTTTGTTTTGAAAGACCAATAGGACCGTCGTATTTCATTGGTCTGGTCAGGTACTTTAGTCAGTGCTATCGTAAATAGGTAATTAATATTTTGCTACAAACTATTTATGATTCGGATCATGAAAATTTGAATAAATATTTGTTTTTATTTTATTGTCGTTTGATGACTACACACAGGGATGAGGAGAATTTTCCCTCGTCCCTGACTACACTATTGTATTGCACACACTATAATTTGGGAGCGTTCATGTTGCAATAAATTGCGAAAGAAACTCATAGTAAAATTAAATTAGGCTAATTAAATTCTCGATCTCTACTACCGTAACTGCAACTGCACAAAACTGACTCACTGGTTGATCAAATGACTTTGCAATGGAAAAAAGTCATTAAAAAGAATCATTACAAAAATATTTTGAACAGATGTTGACTGGACTCTCTATTGGTCAAACTAGACAACGAAGAAAAGAAGGCGTGATCTGTAACCCAAAACCAACGCAAGGCAAAATTGTTTCAAACTGGTAAGGCAGATCTTACGCCGATAGTACATGTGAGCAAAAGAAATAAATGAAACTGCTAACTGCTCGAGCAGTCCGTGTATGGCTGCCCTAATCACCTAGCCACCGGTGTGTATAAGATTATAACTACCAGTAGCCCTGATCCTAGACCCCGTACCTACTCACCTACTAATGCCCCGACCTATTATGCATAACTAAACCTGCAATTCTAATGAAACCTAATAACCAGTTTGGAATATTATTTAAATAATAAAGGACGAACTTTCCTTCTAGGAAACCTATTTACCTATCGTCTAGCTACTCAATCTCTTTTCACGCGAGTTCCCACGCCTGTCCACCTAGCACGGGGATTGTTCTCTCTTCATACATTGCGTACATTATTGAAGCCGAAGGAATGTACTTCTAATAATTTACGCATTCGATAACAAAGTGACGTAATTGTTCTCTATTCTACCCTAGACAATCACCGTGCTAGGGCGGCTGAGTATTCCGGATGCAGTAGCAAAAAATCGGTAAAAAACGATCTGGTAACAATCGTTTACTGGATCCGGTATACTGTCAGGTGTGTGAACGCGCTCCTACAACTACATACGCACGGGAAAATAAACGGATCCAGTAAAACGGATGCTGAGTTTATGAGCCCTTACAACTAAAAACCATTTACAAATGAAAAAGTAATAAAATACGTGACAATTGGCGGTCTTATCGCTCAAGAGCGATCTCTGCCAGACAACCTGGCCTTGCTGGACAGATACGAATCCTTGGGTAATACATTTTTATAGGACCATCTTGGGATCATTTTCAGTCAAAATAACAAAATAATCATCAAAATCATCAGTCCATAACTGACGGAACAATCGATGAACTAACATAAAAAAAACATACATTACTACATCCTGCTTCTTTTTTCGGAGTTGGTAAAATCTTTTTATGTCTCAATATAGGTCCGGGTTGAACGAAGTTTTAAATATAGTACTAGTTTAAATCTGTTTTAAAAATACTGAAAGTATTGACCGTGACATTATTATTTATTTATTGTTAAAATAGCTGCTGCCCGCGCCTTCGCCCGCGTTTTATCGGGATGAAAAATAGCCTATGATATACATACATATTTTATTCCAGGTCCTAAACTATACCCATGCTATAGTATTATATACCCATGCTATAGTATTATATGCCCATAGTATAGTATTATATGCCCATAGTATAGTATTATAAAATCTGTGCCTATGCCAAATTTCAGCCCAATCAGTTCAGTACTTTTTGCGTGAAAGAGGAACAAACATCCATACTCACAAACTTTGTCATATTAACTACTTGCTGCCTGCGCCTTCGCCCGCGTTTTATCGCTGCCAAAATAGCATATATGTTATTCCAGGTCCCAAACTATACCCATACCAAATTTTTGCGCAATCAGTTCAGTAGTTTTTGCATGAAAGAGGAACAAACATCAATACCTACATCCATTCTCCCATACTTTGATTTTTATAATATTCACGCACAAGACGAACCAGATAAATACATTATAAACATCCTACTGGACTCGGCACTATATGCGTAAATAAACCAACCAAGTACGAGTCAAATCGCACACGTAGGGTTCCGTAACATCGTCCCAGGTAAAAGACGAACCCTAAAAATCGTTTATTTTTGGTAGGTTGATAAAAAGCAAAAAGCTAACATAACGCGGTCAACCATTCAATTACTGACCGCCCCCAACATTGCTTTACTTGTATAGTAAGTACCTATTATGAAGGCCGTGGGGCTGCGGCGTACGAATATCGACCCCTCCAACTCAACCCGTGGCTGTCATGTCAGAGCCGACTAAGGGATCCTACCAGAGGAAGGGCAGCAGCTTCCTTCTGAATATTTTTCAACACCAACACTGCGATCACCAATCATATGTAGGTGAACTTACAAAGATGACTGGACGAAAAATATATTACGACACTACTGTCATCGTCACAAATCGCAGAAGGTCGCAAAAACGTATAACTTTGAAAGCTTTCCTTCTTCATTTCATTCGTCTTGTCCGTATTTGAACTTGAATTTGCACTATTGACGTAACGCGTGTGCATTGTGCAACTATGCGTTGTTGATGTTTTGTTATTATTTTTAGTGTTTACAGTGGAGGAACCTTGTTTTTTCTGTAAAAAGAAATCTATAAAATCGTATAAACTGTATACCAAGTTTCGACCGGTATGCTGAGTGTGAACTGCCATACTGTTTACTACAAAGTTTGCGTAACTTTATTTTCTATGGAATTCCTGAACAGCGCTCCAAGCGGGAAGTTTTAAAAATAGGAATTCCATAGAAAATAAAGTTACGCATATGTATGCAAAATTTCAGCCCGATCCATTCAGTCGTTTTGGCGTGAAGAGGTAACAAACATCCATCCATACATCCAAACCTTCGCATTTATAATTATTAGTGGTTCTAGCAACCCATCCTTCGCACGAGTAGCAGAGGAGTTCATATGAATATAAAGTTGCGTGTTCGGTTCTCGCCGCAGAACTTCATCATCATCATCATCATCATCAGCCCATACACGTCCACTGCTGGACATAGGCCTCCCCCGTACGACGCCACAAACAGCGGTCCTGAGCCGCCTCCATCCATCGACTCCCTGCGACCGCTACGATGTCGTCGGTCCATCGAGTGGATGGTCTCCCATGTAGGGGGGGATTTGCCATAATCACCACGCCTGGCAGGCGGATTGGTGATCGCAGTGTTGGTGTTTAAAAATATGTACTCAGAAGGAAGCTGCTGCCATTCCTCTGGTAGGTCCTCTCAGTCGGCTCTTACGACATCCACGGGTTGAGTTGGAGGGGTCGATATTCGTACGCCGCGGCCCCACGGCTTAAGAAATAACTACGGTTGAAATAAATGAAATAGAGAAATAAACTTTTTCAACGCCCACGACGATGCACACGCCAAGCCCTAACTTAGTAAGCAACCAATCGACTTGATTTTGGCATACAGTTAGTTGAAAGGATGGAGAGTAACATAGGCTACTTTTTGCCCCGGTAAAACATCAAATTCCCATGGGAGATTTACGGGAAAGAGACCTTTTTATCGCTCTAGAAATGTGTAATTCGAATTTAACGCGGGTGAAACCGCAGGGATCAGCTAGTTGTTAGTAAAATAATAACATTACTGGAACTACTTTTTATAGAAATAATTGCGGTTGAATGACATAAGCAAACTTGATTATTTTTAACCGACTTCAAAAAGAGGAGGCTATCAATTCGTCTGTATGTTACGCGATCTCTTCGCCAATTATGGACCGATTTTGAAAATTCTCATTCACTATTGTATAGGAAATGATGCCGAAGGGGTCCCATAATTTTTTTATCTCCAGGGAATTAGTATTTATCTCGCAAAACTTAAAAAGTAAGGGAATTAGAAGTCGGTTTATCGTTTTTTAAAACACGCCATATTATTGTCCTGGTAAAACATCAGATTCTCATGGGAGATTCACGGGAAAAAGACCTTTGTATCCCCCTAGAAATGCGAAATTCGAATTTAATGCGGTTGAAACCAAGGGAATAGATAGTAGATAAATAAACACTTACAATGCCCACAACGACGCACACGCCGGAGAAAACGAGCTCGGTGCTGCAGTGAATGCCGTGCCATAAACAAACCTGATTATTTTTTAAACACAAATATAATAAATAATTAATTATATTTCTCAGAATTTCCATCAACTTGAGTTCGTTGATCGTTGATATGGTTTTAATCTAAAAAAAATGACCAGAAAATATAAAATAAAAGTCAATTTATGGCAAAATTAAAAAACAAAATATTGTCAAGTACAACTTCGTCGATCACTTATTTCTTTAAAAAAGTAGTTTCAATAATTTTATTATTTTTACCAGCAACTAGCTGCTGCCCGCGCCTTCCTCCGCTTTTTATCGGGATAAAAAATAGCCTATAGGTACATGTTATTCCAGGTCCCAAACTATATCCATACCAAACAGCCTAATCAGTTGAGTGGTTTTAGCGTGAAAGAGGAACAAACATCCATGCATCCATCACTCACAAATTTTGACATTTATACAGTAGTAAATTAAGTAAAACACTTTCAGCGCCCACGACGCACACGACAGAGAATAAGCTCGGTGCTGCAGTGAATGCCGTAAACAATTATAAAGAAAACTAAATTATAGTTTTTGGAATTTCCATCAACTTGTTGATATGCTTTTAATCAAAAATGTTAACCACAAAATCCTACTAATATTATAAATATCAAAGTTTGTGAGAATGGATGGATGTATGAACGTTAGTTCCTTTTTCACGCAAAAAATACTGAACCGATTATGCTGAAATTTGGTATGAGAGAGAGAGAGAGAGAGAGAGAGAAAATTTATTTACCCAAAAATAAAACATAGATAACTTATTAACTAGACAGTATTTAAATCTAAATAGTAGGTAACACAGAAAAAATTATGAGACAGTTATTATGGGTAAAATGGGTCACTGCCTCAGCATGTTGCAGTATTGGAGCATTTGCCCAATACAGCGCTGGTTTTCAGGCACGTATACCCCATTTTTATCCCTATAAAACGTGGGCGATGGCGCGGGCAGCAGCTAGTATGAAATAAAACTCATTTATGGCAACATACAAAAACATTATTGTTATGAAGACCTTCATCGGTCATTTATTTCTATAAAAAGTTCCAATAATTTTATTATTTTATTAACGACTAGCTGATCCCCGCGGTTTCACCCGCGTTAAATAAGAATTTCACATTTCTAGAGGGACATAAAGGTCTCTTTCCTTGTTGATGTTTTACCAGGACGTTTGTTTGCTGATGATACTTCTTTAATTTTTAATGATCAGACAAAACACAAATTTTGACGAGGTAAACAATGCAATATCAAACAAAAGTAGTCCACTGGTTTGGTGTTAATAATCTTTTGCTTAACGAAACTAAAACTAAATGTCTTAGATTTATTCTACCAAATGTAAAACAAGTTAAGGCTGATGTAAACGTAAAAGGAGAAACGTTAGAAATTGTAGACACTACCGTATTCTTAGGAATAACCTTAGATAGTAAACTTCAATGGGGTCCACATATAGATAAGCTATCGAAGAGACTTAGTTCTGCAGCGTATGCAGTAAAAAAAATCCGTCATCTTACAGACGTTGATACTTCCAGACTGGTCTATTTCAGCTACTTCCATAGTATTATGTCGTATGGTATATTGCTGTGGGGGAACGCTGCAGATATTAACACCGTATTTGTGCTGCAGAAGAGGGCTGTTCGTGCAATCTATAACATGGGTCCTAGAGAATCCCTACGTGATAAATTCAAAGAAATAAATATAATGACAGTACCATGTCAATATATTTATGAAAACTTATTGTACACTCATAAAAATATCGATCGGTTCCCTAAAAATTGCGACATACATAATGTAAATACTAGAAATAAGAATAAACTCGCTGTGCCCAAAACTAGGTTACACAAGATTAATGTATCTTTTAGAGGGCAATGTATGCGCTTCTACAACAAAACCCCTAGCGAGTTGCAAAAACTTTCTATAAATATATTCAAACAAATTGTCAAACATATCCTTTGTAAAAAGGCTTATTACAAAATTTCAGACTATCTAGAAGATAAAAAAGCTTGGGACGGATTTTGCTCCAACTCGAAAAATAACTCTAAAAATAACACCTAACAGGCTAAAGGTTTCTTCGTCGCTTCTTTACTTTAGTCTACATAACGAAGCGACCGAAATCAAAATATCACTTTATTTCCAAATCAGTGTTTAATTTTAAGAATTTGACCTGTTCTAAGTGTACATTTATTGTATTTACGGAAATAAAGAAACTTTGACTTTGACTTTGACTTTGACTTTGAAATGTTGTGTTGTGTATGTAACTCTCCATTCTTTCAACTAACTCTATGCCAAAAATCAAGTCGTTGGTTGCTAAGTTAGGGCGTGAAGGAAGGACAAACAAACAAACACACTTTCGCATTTATAATATTTGTTAAGATACTGCGTATCGGTTTATTGTATTCAATACAAAATCTTTACTCATATCAAGGTCTTCTGTGACCATTTATAGCAGCGACTATTTACATAGCTTGCTAAATATGTATTAAACATAAATAAATAATGCTGGTCAATTCACACAGTATCATCTAGCCCCAAGCTAAGCAGAGCTTGTGTTATGGTTAGGCAGATAACTGACATACCTACTTCATCATATCAGCCCAAACACGTCCACTGTTGGACATAGGCCTCCCCCATACGACGCCACAAATAGCGGTCCAGAGCCGCCTCCATCCATCGACTACCTGCGACCGCTACGATGTCGTCGGTCCATCGAATAGATGGTCTTCCATGTAGGGGGGGATTTGCCATAATCACCACGCTTGTCAGGCGGATTGGTGACCGCAGTGTTGGTGTTGAAAAAATACTCAGAAGGAAGCTGCTGCCCTTCCTCTGGTAGGTTCCCTTAGTCGGCTTTTACGACATCCACGGGTTGAGTTGCTGATAAAATCAAATATTAGATTTTTTTTAAACAGGCGCTAAGCAATTATTTACATCTTTATAAACAAAGAAAATGACAATCAAATAAAAACAAAATAGAAGAGATAAGAATGTATGAATAAACACTTTATTGTACTAGAAAAATAAATACATTAATAAATGATCTTATATCATAAAGATATTACATATCTAAACAAAAATGAACAGTACAAAAGGAGGCCTAGTCGCTGAGAGTGGTTTCTTCCAGGCAATAATCTTTATGAACAAAGAAAATTACAATCTAATAATAGAAACAAATTAGATCTAGTATTTACAATTGAAACAATTGAGCTAACCACAGACCTTAAAAAAAACAACCTATAGGTAGTTCAACTGATCCATACTAGTCTTGGGTTATACTAGGCAAAATCCGATACCTGTGACTTGCGTTACTGTTACTTCAAAATATCTGTGACAAATACTAGTGACAAAATAGTATTTCTACCTCACCTCGTACAAATTCATTGTTTAACTGATTGAATAATATATTTATTCCAGCACTAGTACCGCTACGTAACGAAAATTCCTCTTGAATTGTATGTGTATATTTCAAATTTCCAAGTATAAAATACTAGGTGTGTCTCCATTCTGACTTAGTGATACTATCAAAGATAGCATATAGAAGCGATATTATCTAGCTGAAACGATTTATTGCGTACCTAATAAAATAACGACGATATAATATCGTGCACTCGTGACACTGGCACTACCTGTGAGACAGTCACAGATATATTTAGTTTCTGTCACTGTGAAATACCGCCAATTTTCTATACCTGTGACTTTTATCAGTGACGATAAATACGCCTAAAGCCTAATTCATACCAGTCGGAAGCAATGCCACACAGCGGGGCAATGCAGCCAGCGTCTTAGAGACGTTTCCGACTGGTATAGATAAGGATCAGTTGTGATACCTGTAGATTGTTTGTAAAATACTGCAATCATATATTTGTGTCAGAATAAATAAACTTTTTAATTTTTTTGTGATAAATCACTACAGACAAGTCGCTTCCCGCTGTCTGTCTGTCTATATGCTTAAATCTTTAAAACTACGCAACGTATTTTGATGCGGTTTTTTTAATAGATAGAGGATTCAAGAGGAACGTTTATATGTATAATTTGCAACCGTGCAAAGCCAGGGCGTGTCGCTAGTCTAAATATAAAAAATAATATTAACAAGTTTTATTTATTGGCCTATCGATTGTTGATTTTATACTCACTATTCTCGTTAATAAATTCTAAGAATAAACTGGGATTTCTCAAGGCGAATGACACATCTGCGGTTTTAGCTAAAAATGGGTTTATAGGCAGTCGCAGGGTTAAATGCCTATTCCAGATACCTTTGCGAATATATTGCTGTGTGAACCGGAAATTAGAAGCATATTTTACTATTTTCCATCTTGTTTATTACCAAAACATAACAACTGCGTATTTTTAAATTAACGCATTCACCGCCCACCCTTTGCGGTGCGATCTAAAGGGGACCTTGGAGAGTGTACACGTACATTTGTCTGTCTTTTCGCGATAACGGATTTTTATGCAGTTTTCACCATAGATAGAGTGATTCATCAGGAAGGTTTAGGTGTATAATTTGTCAAGGTTTTGTGTAAATTGAAATATAACGATAATTGTTGGAAATGTCGGGAAACTCAAGTCGCTTGGGCACTTTCATCGAAAACGCTGCCATAATTCCTTTGAAATAGAACACAACAATGCACGGTGGAATATCCTTCTTAGACCACGCGGGAGCGTAACCGCGGGCGAGTCACCTACTTTGATATAAAAACAAAAAAAAAAACCGTTGTAAAATAATCGGAATCGTGTTTTTAATTAACACTTGACATTATTTAATTAGGCCGTGGGGCCGCGGCGTACGAATATCGACCCCTCCAACTCAACCCGTGGATGTCGTAAGAGACGACTTAGGGTACGTACCAGGGGAAGGGCAGCAGCTTCCTTTTGAGTATTTTTAAAGACCAACAGTGCGATCACCAATCCGCCTGCCAAGCGTGGTGATTATGGCAATTCCCCCCTACATGGGAGACCATCCACTCGATGGACCGACGATATCGTAGCGGTCGCAGGGAGTCGATGGATGGAGGCGGCTCAGGACCGCTATTTGTGGCGTCGTACGGGGGAAGCCTATGTCCAGCAGTGGACGTGTATGGGCTGATGATGATGATTATGAGGATTATTTAATTGTGGAATTCCAAATAATACTCTGAAATAAAATTGTAATCGTACCTGTGTCTAAACAAGCGAATTATCCGCTATACCACAAAAGTCTTATTATATTACTTTATTTTTTATTAATACCTTTCAATATAAATCAATATATAGAGAAAAAATATTTTATCCTATATTATAACTTTGTGCTCTTGTGAAGTTGTTTGGCCGAAGATAACGCCAAAGCCACTGAATTAATCGGGCTGAAATTTTCTACACATAAAGATCTGTACCTGGGCCCGTACTCGTAAAAACGAATTCGAAATTTCTGATTATTTTTCGTGCAAATGCTAATCTGATGCAAGCGACATATGAGTTGGTTTTGCGCGAAAACGAAAAAGAAACTTCGATTTTCCTTTTCCGAGTAGGCCCCCTGGAATAACTGACGAATATTGTTGTTAATTTCGTCTTTTATGATATATCGAATAATGTATTTTAATAATGGATTGACAATGCTGCATCAAATTTTTATCTTTATTCTACGAAATTTTAGAATCATTTATGAAATAACTAGCTACTATCCGCGCCTTCGCCCGCTTTTATCGGGATACAAAATAACCTATATGTTATTCCAGGTCCCAAACTTCAGCCCAAGTTTCAGCGCAATCAGTTCAGTAGTTTTTGCGTGAAAAAGTAACAAATATTCATACATCCATCCATACAAACTTTGAGAATTATAATATTAGTGGATGGAATAAGGAAATACAGTGTTGCACTATTGCATTGGATGCCCCATGTAAAAATATTTGTATTGTTTATGAATAATTATTAGTATTGTTAATAAATAAACATTATAGGCTTCATTTTATTCCCAAAAAATACGTGCAAAGTCGAGGGCAGAAGCATCTATATATTTTTACCGTTCAATACAAATAATAATATAAATCAAGATAGAAAAAAAATTACCCCATGTAGCGTGAGATCAGAACCGGGAAAAGAAAATGAAGAGAAAAAATTTAATTAATCCTTACGAATATTATAAATGCGAAAGTATGTTTGTTTGTTTGTCCTTCTTTCACGCCCTAAATAGGCAACCAAATGACTTGACTTTGGCATAGAGTTAGTTGAAAGGATGGAGAGTAACATAGGCACTTTTTGTCCTGGTAAAACATTACATTCCCATGGGATATTTACAGGAAAAAATACCTTTTATCCCCCTAGGAATGATAAATTTTATATTTTTATATTTATATTTATTTATTTCCACCGTAGGTACACATGTTACACTTGATGTCGTTTATTCTATCTATATTATAATATTCACACAAACTTTTCACATAATTTAACGCGGGTGAAACCGCTGGGAACAGTTAGTAAGCTAATAAAAAGAAAATATCAGGTGTCTAAAGAAATCAAACTGGAGAAATAAATATATGAGCGAATTGTGATCTTTTTATACCTGAGTAATTGTTCCTGTTATTGCTCATAATTAATTTCATAGTATTAATTACTAGCATTAATTGTAAGTAATTAACTTAGAATTAAAACGAAAGATGCATTTTATTTCTTCGATGAACGCAATTATGATTGGATTGAAAGGGGAAAATTATAATAAGTGTTTTTTGCGATTCAATTATTTTCTCAAAGTCCCATCGATTTCTGGCTTTCCTTTGCTTCGTTTTTAACTGACTTCAAAAAAGGAGGAGACTCAATTCGGCTGTTGTTTTTTATGTGGTATCTAAGTGGGTATCATCATCATCATCAGCCCATACACGTCCACTGCTGGACATAGGCCGTACGACGCCACAAATAGCGGTCCTGAGCCGCCTCCATCCATTGACTCCCTGCGACCGCCATCGGTCCATCGAGTGGATGGTCTCCCATGTAGGAGGGGGATATGCCATAATCACCACGCTTGGCAGGCGGATTGGTGATCGCAGTGTTGGTGTTGAAAAATACTCAGAAAGAAGCTGCTGCCCTTCCTCTGGTAGGTTCCCTTAGTCGGCTCTTACGATATCCACGGGTTGAGTTGGAGGGGTCGATATTCTTAAGCCGCGGCGGCCCCACAGCAAGTGTTTTTTGCAATTCAATTATTTTCTCAAAATCCCATTGATTTCTGGCGTTCCTTTGCTTCGTTTTTAACTGACTTAAAAAAAGGAGGAGACTTTCAATTCGGCTGTTGTTTTTTATGTGGTATCTAAGTGTGTATATATAATATTATATATCAACGCCGCTTTTTGTAGCGTCGTATGGGGAGGCATATGTCCAGCAGTGGACGTGTATGGGCTGAAATGTTGATGTGTGTAGAATTTTTTTTATCGATTTCTTCGTTAATGGGGCATTTTCGATTAAAAGAAAAACCTAGTATAGAACTTAATAGATGGCGAGGAATATATATAGTAAAAAGAAATTATGAAAAAATTATTTACAAAGAAAATTACAATCCAATAATGGAAACAAATTAGAACTAGTATTTACAACTGAAACAATTGAGCTAACTGCAGACTGTGATCCAATCTATAGGAAATATAATTCAAAATTGAAATTGGATTTCGCGAAAGAATAGAGTTTATCATTGGGATGAGTCATGCTCGGTCTTTACAGGGTCTCGTATCGCATCATTACAGTCATTACAAGTCCATTGCTGGGTGCATTGAATAAGCGCCTTTTTATTGTGTTCTTTTTAACCGACTCTAAATAAGGAGGAGGTTCTCAAAACGACTGTATGTTTTTTGTTTGTATACGATATTTCCGCAAATTATGGACCGATTTTGAAAATTCTTTCACTATTGTGATACTCTCTATCTATGACATACAATAGTGAAAGAATTTTCAAATTATGTCTATTGTTTAAAAAATTATCCCGAGGTGGACCCATAAAAATATAATTATTCAGAAATTTGAAGTCGGTTTATCGTTTTTTATAACTCGCCTATTATCATTCCGCTCGCTCACTATAGGCCTTGTGCATAAGCTCAAAGTCACCCAGCGAGCTATGGAGAGAGCTATGCTCGGAGTTTCTCTGCGCGATAGGGTCCGGAATACGGAAATTCGTAGAAGAACCAAAGTTACCGACATAGCTCTCAGAATCAGCAGGCTGAAATGGTGATGGGCAGGCCATATAGCTCGTAGAACCGATAACCGCTGGGGAGTAAAGGTTCTCGAGTGGCGACCGCGATGCAATGCGAAACGGAGTGTGGGAAGACCTCCCACTCGATGGACCGACGACATCGTAGCGGTCGCAGGGAGTCGTTGGATGGAGGCGGCTCAGGACCGCTATTCGTGGCGTCGTTTGGGGGAGGCCTATGTTCAGCAGTGGACGTGTACGGGCTGATGATGATGATGATGATTATCATTCCGATGGAACTATCATTACATTATTTTATAACAAAGTCCTTCGCCGCGTCTGTCTGTCTGTTCGCGATAGACTCAAAAACTACTGAATGGATTTTCATACAGTTGTCACTAATCGATAAAATAATTCATGAAGAAGGTTTAGGTATATAATTTGTCAAGGTTTTGTGTAAATTGGTTGAAATAAATAAATAATAAATAAATAATGCTGGACAATCCACACAGCATCATCTAGCCCCAAGCTAAGCAGAGCTTGTGTTATGGGTACTAGATAACTGATATACATAATACAATATATTACATATATAGATATTTTTTCTTATACATAGAAAACGACCAGAACACCCTGAACAAATATCTGCAGATCGTACAAATATTTGTCCCGAAGCGGGAATCGAACTCGCAACCTCCTGCGTCGCAAGCGGCCCTTCGCCCACCGCGCCACATCGGTCGTCGAATATACTTAACGATGATTGTTGGAAGTGTCGGAAAAAGTCAAGCCACCTGAGAGTCAAGCCACCTGGGAGCTTTTTTCGAAAACGCTGTCTAATTAATCCCTTTGAGATATAACAAAACAATTCAAGGTAAGACATTCCTGTTTTATAGATCTACAAAAAAGTCTGCGATAATAATTATTAAAGGATATTTTTTAAGGATAGGTTACTAACCCATTCTATATATATATATATATATATATATATTCTATATAACCCATCATAATATGTACATATATGTTATATGCGATGCCGGGGCGGGTTGCTAGTTTATGATCTACCTACTGCATAATACATAATTGGCGTGGCGTCGTACGGGGGAGGCCTATGTCCAGTAGTGGACGTGTATGGGCTGATGATGATGATAATACATAATTACATACTACATACACTGATAGATATTTTTTATAAATACATAGAAATCACCCACAATATTGATCGTACAAAAATCTGCCACATTTGTGTGCTATTGTTTTTAAAACCCTGTTATTTTAATGAATTGTCACAGGAGTAGCTTTTATCAACTTTATTTTCATATCTGTCGTCAGCCTCATAAAAAAAAAACTGGTTTAACTAATCATCTCCAGACGCAGAGCCATTAAACAAGAAGTTGAAGTTGAACTAATCATCCGTGTAAAATTCAATTATTACTTTAAACAATATATCACGTACCGTATGTATCACTACATATTATTAAACGAAGTCCTCAGCCGCGTCTTTCTGTCTGTCTGTTCGCGATAAACTCAAAAGCTATTGTACGAATTTTTATTATCCAGTTTTCACCAATCCGGTTATCCGGTTAATACCAAAACCGGTTTAGGTATATAATTTATCAAGGTTTTGTGTAAATTGGTTGAAATATAACGATAATTGTTGGAAGTGTCGGAAAAAGTCAGCCGCCTGGGAGCTTTTATCGAAAACGCTGTCTAATCCCTTTGAAATATAACAAAACAATGCATGCTGGGATATTCTTCTTAGTCCACGCGGACGTAGTCGCGGGCGGGTCAGCTAGTTTATTAATATTGAGAACATTACTGACTGTCATCCATCAGATCCCATTTATATCGAATTAGGTGTTATGGTGCGCCTTTGTGGCTGAGAGCCCAGTCACCAGCCATTTAAAGCAAAACGTATTTATTTTGTGTCACAGAGTAGGTATGTATATATAAGTTATCAGCAACATAAATATAATATATCAGTTAGATGTGTGCAAATTAGCGATGTTGTTATTGCGCGCTGGTGATAGGCGATTCCTAGCGCAGCTACAACAGCTGTGGCACGCGTACCTATAATTATGATGACCTCAGTGTTTCCAGATCGATATTAATAAAATCAACAGAAAGGTAGGTAAAAAATTTAGTTATTTTTTGGCCTTAATTTTAATACGATGCAATATCAGAGGTTTTTTACGTGTGATGTGAATATATCCATCTAACCCGTCGGTGATCCTAAATGCATGAACTGATTTTAATTTACTCATGTCTTATTGCATGGTGACTTTATCGAAATTTTTCCTATGTTTGATAATAATCTGTGTATCTTTTCTGGTTTTTATTGGTATCGTCGTCATAATACCTAATTTCGAAAGATTAAAATTGAGAGGGTGCGAAATTAGTAGGTACTTTCTTCGGTAAACAAGGTAGGTTAGGTAGGAGTATGAGTCATTTCTTAAACGAAAACATTGATCAAATACACTCGTCGCCTCGGAGCTTGCAGAAGTTACAAAATTTTCAAGGACGAAGATCAGGCATTTTCTACTGGAATATTCCACTCCGCCACTTGAGCCAAATGTAAATGGCCGGCAACTACATCAGCTTCCCGTGTGTATAATTATCTAATTTGTTTGTTGTGATAACCTGTACGTAAGCAATATCTATTAAAATACTATTAGATATAATAAATCGATTATAAACCGCTTACTTTGTTGTGCTAATAAAATATCTTGATATATCCGTTTTAGATATATCTACCTGTTAATATAAATACTATGATCCAGGAAAACAAGGTCTGCTCCTCCATGAGTGAAACTTGCCCGCGTCACTATCATCATCATCATCATCAGCCCATACACGTCCACTGCTGGACATAGGCCTCCCCCATACGACGTCCCTGTAAAACAGGTAATACAAGGAGCTGGGGGAGTTACGATTTTAATGTTAGTTAACTGGTAGCACCAAAAAACAGATTCGTCTTCTCATTCGCCGATAGCGATGATGACGTGGGCAAGTGTCTCGGAAGACCCATACCATATGACTAGACAAAGACAAGAACATAGGTAGAGTGGAAACTTCCGCCCCGGACCAGCTCATGGTCGCGTCAAAATACTTAGTCTATCTCAGTCGGGCTCGCGGGCGTCGCCGACAGCCCGACTGAGTATTCTGTTTAACGTCTAGCCGCGACCTTGAGCCGATCCGGGGCGGAAGTTTCCGCTCTACCTATGTTCTTGTCCACTCATATACCTACCTTATATTATTATACCATGATAAATACTATATATTATCATGGCCGAAGGATGAATGAATCGAGATCATAATAAAAAAATCAGTGGCTTTTGCCCAACTCTAGAATATTAATCTTTAAAAATATACTTATATACGAATATACCAGGTAAGTAGATATCTATATATACATATACCTAACGGCTACACACAATCGACTATCTTTTAATTTCAAAGAAAAGCCAGGCAAGGTATGTAGTGTACCTTTACGTTTTGCAAGAATCATCAGCCTGGACTTCACGACACAGGCTCGGCTCGTAGTCTCTAACTATTAGCTGACACGGGTCGCCGCACACGGGCCACACGTGACAGCCATAAACGCCACTGCCGCTACCGCCGCCACGCGAAGCTAGAAGTGGCTACAAAGGTAGCTGAAGCGCACGACTACTACTTGAGGCCAGAGGCTTAGACCCCGTTCGCACCAGCTCTTTTTTAACGTCCGTTAAAAAAGCGTTCAAATAGAACAAACACATTCCCAAGAAGGTACATGTTCACGCTGCGGCGCTTTTAAAACGCGACGCTTTTTTATCGAGCTCTGTTTTATTCTCAACGCTAGGCGTTGGGCGTTAAGTCGAATATACCATATCAAAATTCTTATTATTCTTCACACGAGTGCTAAAAAACAGCCGGCGGCGCTGCGTTAAAAAAGCGCTCGTGCGAACGGGGTCTTACAGTCGGTAGCGGCGGCTTTGCTTTCGATTTGAACATTTTAACTGAGGTAGCCCGTGTGCAGCGATCCTAAGGAATGTCTTAAGTAGAATAAGAAGCTATTAAGCGACGTCAGTAGTAAAGAAGTGAACACTATAGAAACATAATATTTTGTAGTCAACAAGCTCTTGGTAGGACAATGTACTAAGAAGTAGTAAGGATAATTTAAACGATGAGTATAATTATTCAGTTTAATTCCAAAAAAAAGGTTTATTTTAAAAGTACATAATATTTTCTTTTATTATAAAATGGGTCTGGTATAAACAACTCATGTGGCTGTCACATAAAGTTTAAGTTTTATTATTTATCGAGCGAAGAGAGGTCTCCATTCTGCCTGTACTTTGAAATACTTACATGTATTTTAAATAATATAGTAAATTAGTAAAATATATTATCTTGCAGCTTCCTTCTGAGTATTTTTCAACACCAACACTGCGATCACCAATCAGCCTGCCAAGCGTGGTGATTATGGCAAATCCCCCCCTACATGGGAGACCATCCACTCGATGGACCGACGACATCGTAGCGGTCGCAGGGAGTCGATGGATGGAGGCGGCTCAGGACCGCTATTTGTGGCGTCGTACGGGGGAGGCCTATGTCCAGCAGTGGACGTGTATGGGCTGATGTTTATGATGATGATTATCTTGAAATTATTATTTAAGAGTTCTATCATAAACTTTTATGAGTAATCAGTAATCACTGAAGTCTTAGAAATTTTTGAAAAATAATTTGCGTCCCGTTTTCTTTCCATGGCATTTTGACAAAAATAGTGGTTCACCGATAGTGACATCAATTTCAACTTAATGGCAATTCACTCGGAATCACGGGATCAGTCAGATTTCAATTTTATTTATTTCATAATTTTGTTACATAAGATATATTCTCTTATTTGATAATAATAACTAGTATGTTTATAGTATACAATTTGACTTGTCTAAGTGCTTATTTTGTAAGCCTAAAGAAATAAAGTTATTGATTCTGATTCTGATTCTGACATAGGCGCACTATAACATGGGCAAGACAAAGTAACATAAAAATTTATTCTCCTATTAAAATTATTTTAATAGGAACTTAAAGCAAAAATTAAATTAGATTAATTTTACTTAATGTTAGTGTTAAGTTTGCATTCAGAATAAAAAACTAACAAGACAAATAAATAAATAACCAAAAAACAAACAAATGATGTTGAACAATCCACACAGCATCATCTAGCCCCAAAATAACCAGAACTTGTAGTATAGGTACTAGACGACTGATATATTTAATTTTCCTAATATAACATTATTATATAATTATTAGATATTACTATGTTATTATTATATTATTATTAAACGTCACTATATTATTATTAGATTGTTTAACAGTCTGCAATTAGCTCAATTGTTTCAATTGTAAAATATAGGTACTAGTTCTCTATTATTTTATTATAATTTTCTTTGTTAATACACATAGATATATATTTTTAAAATACTAATAATATGTACATAGGAAATAACCAGAACACCCGGTAAAAATATTCACAAAACGTACAAACATTTGTCTATTTGCTTATTTTGTAAGCCTAAAGAAATAAAGTTATTGAAATCTGAAATCCTAAGGCAGGAATCGAAACCGCAACCTCCTGCGTCGCAGCCGGACATTCGCTCGCCGGGCCACATCGGTCGTCAATGTGATAGAATGGACAGGAAGTCATTGGAAAGACGAGATCTCAGATCTGATCAAATCATATTGGTACATTATCCTTGACTTATACAAATGAAATTTAAAATTCACAGGTTTCAATCGCAGTTTACTTTTTAATTCTTAAAATAACCTAGGATTCAACAATATCTGTAAAACTTCTTAAAATACTGCTGCATTGGTGTATTTTAATTATAGAACACGTTACGTTATCTCGTTTGGAGAGAGGAGTCTGTCCAAACGAGGGTTCTTAACCTGTTTGTTGCATCTGTCCTATAAACAAAAAGTTTATGGAATGTATTCTCTATTAATACGATCCTAAATTGATTGTCTTTTTTTTTTAAGAGACTTCAATAACTGAGGAGGTTCTCAATTCATCCGTAGGTTTTTTTTGTATTAATACGCGATTTTCCCGCCAATAATGGGCCGATTTTAAAGATTCTTTCACCGTTGTATAGAAAATGTTCCCCAGGTGGTGCTATAATTATATCCTATAAATTGTATCCCCAGAGGATTATATTAGTATTTATCCCGCAAAACTTAAAAAACAGTGTAAAAGTAAAGGAATTTGAAGTCGGTTTATCGTTTTTGAAACGCGCCGAATTATTGTTTAGTTTCATTTTGGAAATAAACATAGTTACTGTTTACTGATTGATTATACTTTTAGTTTTGTAATTTTAGATCGATAATTATCTACCCAAAAATACAAACCTTATATAAATCAAAATAAAAAATAAACTCTTTTATGTAACACACGTAGAGCTAAATGATCATAGATATGAGTATACAAAAAAGTAGAAAATACATATGAATCGGAATACCTGAAAAAAAAAACACAAAAAAATATTGAGCATTTTTTAAATTGCTTATTTATTCATTTACTAGCTGCTGCCCGCACGTTCAACCGCATTTTTCGAGCTATAAAAAATATAGCCTATATGTTATTTCAGGTCCCAAACTATACCCATACCAAATTTCAGCCTAATCGGTTCAGTAGTTTTTGCATGAAAGAGTAACAAATATCCATCCATACATCCATACTCACAAACTCTTACATTTACAATATTAGTAGGGTTAGGACTAACAAATAGAGATAACACAGAAAGAAATTAAAAAACAAAGTTCTTAGGTCTCTAATTTATAGGTCACAGCATACGCATAAATCAAGGAAACACAACTAATACATACAAAAACGATTATATCACAATAATTAACATAATTTTTTTATGGTCAAAAGACCTCCGTTCGACCACAATCTCACCTGATGGAAAGTGACGATGTGGCCGACGGTATATCACGAAGGTCTAGAAGACATCTATTCACTCTTGAAATGAAATTATATTTAAGTATATCAGTCATATATCAGAGATCATCCACTCGATGGACCGACGACATCATAGCGGTCGCAGGGAGTCGATGGATGGAGGCGGCTCAGGACCGCTATTTGTGGCGTCGTGCGGGGGAGGCCTATGTCCAGCAGTGGACGTGTATGGGCTGATATGATGATGATGATATCTGTCATCTAGTACCCATAACACAAGCTCTGCTTAGCTCGGGGCTAGATGATGCTGTGTGGATTGTCCAACATTATTTATTTATTTATTATAAGAGACGTAATCCTAGGTGAGTCTTAAGACATGGCTACACAGTATGTACCTTCTCAAAAATCCTGTATACTATTCCACGTGTAGAAAGCGTCAGTATGTACATATGAGTAGACAAGAACATACGTAGAGCGTGACGAAATACTCAACCTATCTCAGGGCTCGCGGGCGTCGCCGACAGCCTGACTGAGATAGACATAGTATTCTGTTTAGCGTGTAGCCGCGACCTTGAGCCGGTCTGGGGCGGAAGTTTCCGCTCTACGTATGTTCTTATCTACTCATATGCCATTGATCAACGGACACGGACCGGTCTTGTAGTCATAGTCAACAGGTTGAAGCTGCCATTGATAAATCCTGGAGCAGTCGATAACAACTGCTCGTCATTCAAATCAGTAGAATAAAGAGGGTGGAGGTAACTACACAAGAGCAGTTGATAGCTCGAGCAGTCAGTGTATGCATGGCGACTCCTTGACCGCACGACCATCCGAAGCAGTTGCAACTGCTCGAGCGGTTGCGTGTATATGTGTACGCATACAAGACAGTAATTTGCTGTCTTGAACAATTCATCTATGGTCTTGAAGCAGTCGATAATAACTGCTCCAACCTGACCGTGTATGGCGGCCCTAAATGTCTTAGAAGACCCGGTTTGAAGCATTTTAATTTAATTTACTTTAATTTACTCTGATCTTGTTAATAATTATAATATGTTTATCTAGTAAATGCAATGGCTTTAATTATCTCACCTTTGAACCAGAACTGCAACGCACTGTGCGGTCATAATTTTCTAACAACTATATTTATACTTGCCTAAGTATTTAATAACCAGTAAATTCGTATAATCGTTGCGCGGAAGATTTTTCATTGGAACAAAACAACTTTTTGGAAAAACCTGTGAAAAAAAACTTCAAAATCCATTACTGACTAATTCTTGAGTAGGTATAAATGCGTACCTACTTAAAATGGTTGTGAGAATTATATTATGATGACGTCATCTCAATATTATTCTAGGTATTATCTAGGTATTAGAGATGAGTCCGGTATTCAATAACTAACTCAGTACCTGTTAGCATGGTCCTAAAATGTATTGTAAAATCCGCATACCGCTAGGGAATAACTGTGCAAAGCGAGCATCGCGCCTAACCGACCGTGAGCCATAACTACCCAACGCTTCAATACCTATACTTACCTAACTATCATCTACGCATAGGTACTAGCGGACCGTTCACCCGTAAAGTTATGTAGCTGCAACAAGTATTTGGTATTTCTAACCAAATCGGTTAGATGGTATTTCTAAACAAATCGGTTAGATGGTATTTCTAACCAAATCGGTTAGATGGTATTTCTAACCAAATCGGTTAGAAATCAGAACAGGTATATAGTATTGTAACGTTATTGGGTACCAGTTGGTACTGGCGGTATTGAAACAAAATACCCAACTAATAACCGGTAGCCAAAATATCCAATAACTCCCATCCTTACTAGGCATGGTAAAAAATCTATCTATGTTATGTATTGTACTAATTATTTACAGGGTTTCCCAGAAATAGTGGATAATCCTGCACGTAGGTTTGCAGGGGAGAGGGTGGGGGGATATCCAATAAAAACTATTCCCAACAGTCCGCGGTCTACGATATTTTTTGTAAAATTTAGAAATATCCCAGTTTTTCTCACATTTGTGGCCATCATGTCCGCTTTATGAGGCCTAGTGCTGATTTTTTCGTTTAACGTGTTCAATAATAATGGTATTCCTAAACTACCGTTAAAAAACTCAACTACTTAGTATAGTAGTTAACTAGTAGTCCCTAAACATAAATTTTAATTCTGAAATTTATTTTACTGCTTAGTTTGGGCACCTGTGGTGTAAAAAAAATGTAATGGAGTTGGAAAAAATATCTGAAAAAAGTTTTGCAATTTTGTAATAAAACGCCTACTTTTACACATTAGTTGCTGAGTAATTTTACTATTAAAGTAGATAGCTACTGTTTTAGAATCCTTATGAAGTAGGAAATTTTTGTGTTTGGCTACACAACTCCAATACATTTTTTTTACATCACAGGTGCTCAAACTTAGGAGTAAAATATATTTCGGAAATAAAATTTATGTTTAGGGACTAGTTTTTAAAGGTAATTTAGGAATACCATTATTAGGGAACACGTTAAAAGAAAAAATCCAATGTCCAGCTGTGGACGTGTATGGGCTCATATGATGATGTTGATGGTAGAGCAAATCATTCCGTGGAGATCGTGGTGCGTAAGGTGGCCTCATACACACACTCAAACAAAGAACAAAAATAATGTAAATTTAAATAGCAAAAACTTACCTTAACTATGAAAATAATAATATTTGCTTAACATTTATAAGTTAAGGAATTATCTGTGCACAAAATAAAATATTGAATCTACAATGAAATTATTTATAAAAAACAAAAACTATTGGAGGCAAGGAGTATTTGATCTGAATGTATATTTTGAGCATCAAGTAATACTTTTTCAAGTGATTTTTGATAGAATAGACGGACTCACTAAATCTCATGTCAAGGACAGCGGTCAAAATCCATATTAGCAATCTAGGCGTTAAATCATAAAATTGTGAAATATTTATTATGCAAAATTTGTCTACGATATACAAAGGTTACAAAAAAAAATATTCGAACGTTTTTGTTACAGACGTCGGCGTAACAAAAACCTTCATTTATCACGATGACGAATCTATTATTCTATCGCCGAAGACTTTTTGCACAACACAGAAAACAATAAAGATAGATTGATACTTAGACAGTTCCATTTAATATCAGGAGGTTTTGAAAGCTAAATGTTATTGGGTGCACATCGCCTGTAATATAAATGCCCTGACAGCAAAACGTCCGCAATTGTTTTTGAATAAAAAATACAAATATAGAATAACTGCTAGTTTTCAGAGCACAAAGTATTACTGAATATTCGCGATGTAAAACGTCATGAAAGTTGAATGTCCTTATTTACTGAATATTCATAATGTAAATCGTTATGAGAGTTAAATGTTCGCAATTTGAGATGTACTAATACCAGACATTTTTAAATGAAGAGCAGCGTTGGTTGTACGCAAATACAACTAGCCCATGCTGAGACAGGGACCGTTTTGTGACTGTAGCAAACTGTTTTCTTTTTTATATAGAATTCTTGTAGAAAACAAAAATTCACCCTCCCTTTTCGAATAAATCGGAAAATATCGATCCTAGAACAAAATTGATGTGAACCAAAATTAATAATCATTTATTGACAAAGAAAATAACAATCATAAACAAATTAAACTAGTATTTACAATTGAAACAATTGAGTTAACTGCAGACTGTTGCAAACAATCTACAGATAGCTCAACTGGTCCATATCAATACCAGTCGGAAGCGTCCCCAAGACGCTGGCTGCATTGCCCCGCTGTATGGCAATGCTAATGCGCTGCGCCAGATACTCACCAGCTCTCGGGTCACGCGTCGCTTCGACCAGGCGCTCTGATAATTTTTTGATAAACAAAATTGTACAGGGTTAATTCGGCTGATGATGATGATAAGCTAAAACATAACCTTTTCTTTTGCTTTTCCGTAGTCAAGTATAATGAACGTTATTTGACTACTAGCTGTTCCCCGCGGTTTCACCCGCGTTGAATTCGAATTTCACATTTCTAGGGGGATAAAAACGTATTGTTTCCCGTTCAGTACAAATAGATTTTCGTGAATTGTGAACCTCCTCTTTTTTGAAGTTGGATGAAAGTATCCAAAACTGACCTTGATCTGACCTATTCCAGAACATTTTCTGTCTATGTGCTAAATTTGAAGCAATTCCGTTTTGTAGTTTTTGCGTGAAAGAGCAACAAACATCCATACTTCAAAACATCCATATTCCCGTAAATCTCCCATGGAAATCTGATGTTTTAACAGGACAAAAAGGAGCTTATGTTACTTACTCTCCATTCTTTCAACTAACTCTATGCCAAAAATCAAGTCGATTGGTCGCTTAGTTTGGGCGTGACGGAAAGACAAACAAACAAGCACACTTTCGCATTTATAAAATTAGTTAGGATATAAGGCATTGCTCCGATCTAGAAAGTTAAGGACACTATGACGTTAATGGGTAAAACAGAGCGTTCTAAAACTTGTATCGAATGACGTCAAGATGAATTATAACCTGATTTTTATACAAAAGGAACGTGAAGAAGCTAATGTGCAGGTGATTCGCCGAAGAGACGGTTTGAAATTCCCTTTGCGTCAAGGGATTTTGTTTTCTTTTTATTGTGTACCTGAGCCTGGAGTGGAAAAATATAGGCTCTAATTGGCCATGTACGGAGGGTCCTTAGTTCTGTCTGGGTTTTAATTTCTGTATGATTAAAGTTAATTTATTTATTTTTATCAATCGTTCTGGGTCAGTCTGAAAACCAGCGCTGTTTTGTACCCTGGTGCAAACCAGCATAAAGCTGAGACTGATCCATTTTGGCTCACCTTGGCAGCACTGACATACCTACATGAGACTAGCCTACACGTGTAGGTAGGTAGGTACCTACTCTTACCCTAAGTTTAAAATTTAGTATTTATGCTTATTGTAATATTTGACGTTTCTTTCTTCTTTCTAAATTGTTTGTGTGTTTTACTTATCTAAAAATATTACGATAAGTATATTTTACTGATACCCTATTACAATGTCTATGTTTGTTTTTTTCTGTCTTGTGCTGTCTATGTTTGTGAATCAAATAAACCATCTATCTTATATTATAAATGTCAAAGTTTTTAAGTATGGATGTTTGTTCCTTCTTCACGCAAAAACTACTGAACTGATTGGACTGAAATTTGATATGGGTATAGTTTGGGACCAGGAATAACATTTTATTTTTTATCCCAATAAAATGCGGGAGAAGGCGCGGGCAGCAGCTTGTATTATAAATGTCAAAGTTCTTAAGTATGGATGTTTGTTCCTCTTTCACCCAAAAACTACTGAACTGATTGGGCTGTTTGTTATGTTATGAGTATAGTTTGGGACCTGGAATAACATATAGGCATTTTTATCCTGATAAAACGCGGGCAAAGGCGCGGGTAGCAGCTAGTAATTCATAAATCATCCTACTAATATTTTAAATGTCAAAGTCAAAGTATACAATCATGAGGATGTTTATTCCGCTTTCACGCAAAAACTACTGAACTGATTTGGCTGAATTTTGTTACGGGTAGGAAATATACTTATATGATTATCTACATTATACGATACCTATGCTGATTTTAGAATTAAAAATTCTCCTTGCGCTGCTCATATTGATTTATTTACTGATTTTTTCTAATCATCATCCTCATCAGCCCATACACGTCCACTGCTGGACATAGGCCTCCCCCGTACGACGCCACAAATAGCGGTCCTGAGCCACCTCCATCCATCGACTCCCTGCGACCACTACGATGTCGTCGGTCCATCGTGTGGATGGTCTCCCATGTAGGGGGGGATTTGCCATAATCACCACGCTTGGCAGGCGGATTGGTGATCGCAGTGTTGGTGTTTAATACTCAGAAGGAAGCTGCTGCCCTTCCTCTGGTAGGTTCCCTTAGTCGGCTTTTACGACATCCACGGGTTGAGTTGGAGGGGTTCATATTCGTACGCCGCGACCCCACTGCTTTTTTTCTAATATCAATTATTAAATCTAGGTTGTTTAATTTGATTATTTTGATAAAACTATAAACAGACTTCGATACCCTTTTTAAACTCATTTTTTTAAAGTTTTGATGGATATATACTAATCACTCGGGAATCAAATTTTTAAAGGACCATCTCGCAATCATTTTCTATGCAATAGCAAATAATCATCCAAAGCAGTACAATTTTCGGAGTAACCAACGAGCATACACAAAAATATATATACATAAGTACAGCCGAACATAGAACCTTCTCCGTTTTTGAAGTCGGTTATAAATATTTTAGTTGCTATTTATATGTCTGCACTAACTGTCGCCCGCGGCGTCACTCACGAGATACCGGAATTGAAGGTTATTTGACTCAAGGATAGGTAGTGTAATTGGCTATGTTCGTGAAAGTTTTTTTTCATTTCCGGATATTTATTACTCTGTACAAACTAAAGGGCTCCACACACTATTGAAACGCCACGTAACCCGATGAAAAGCGATTTGAGTTGAATCTAATCGTATCAATTTTTTATAGCCAGCACCACATTGTAATCTACCCGACCCCGACGTTCGTCACGTCAGGTGTTTAGAGTTGATACTATCTGAAATCAGTTATTTTCAACGATCATATCTTCCACAATTCTGAAGCATTTACTTTGAGATTTTAATATGTTATAGTTCAGGCTAGACCACTAGTGTTTCGAAAACACGATTACATGAAATTTTCTTGATAGAAAAAAAATCCAAAGTTCACTCTAAACTGTACTTTAAACCGTCGCTATTCAATAGATACGTTAAAATAAGCCTCGATACTTTGTACAGTAAACAATCAGAGTACAAAGCAGACGGTGTGTGTTTTAGATTTTCAAAATTACTATTATTTTTACCGTACAAAAACAAAAACATTATTTTTGCGGTTATGACGTTCCACTCTGTCCCGCTCATATGAACGCGAAATCCCAAGCCTATCCTTTTCACACAATGGTGTGGTATTGTAGGCCCTTAATAATGTGATTCTGGTCGTAGAAAATTAATACGATTCGAAAGTCGTGCAGTTTCCGTATCGTCCACGACACTTTTTGTCGTGACGATATATTTTCAAGACAATGTCATCAGTTGAACAGCTTGAATCGATAGTCGTCCGACAATAATTTACGGTCACTACGTCTTAGGGCGATCCCACCTACTGGTCGGAACGCCCCTTAAGACGTCGTTAAATGGGAACCTATCATAGGTAGGGCAGCCAGCTTCCCTGTGTTAATTTTTATCACTAATGCCTGCCAAGAGTGGAGATTATGGCAATAACACTCACCTGTTAATAAATAGGGAACTTCATAGTCGTGCATGTATCAAACAGAAAATAAGATCGTGGACGAGTAGAGGAAAAAACCTGCTAGAAAACCCAACCATTAAAAGGCAGGTCTCGACAGAGCCTACGCATTTGCTCCCTTTGGAGTCGAGACCACAATGTTTCTTTTAAAACGAGCTTTCCAAGATTCTAAGAGGTGGTTGGTTCTGTGCATTTCGTTGTGACAGTTCCAGGTGTTTTTCCACTCAACGTTATCAAGCCACTGATCAACGAAATAGTCGTTGAAACGTTGTTGAATCGGCTCAGGAATTAGTTTGTTGTCTGTATTCAAAACTCGTAAAACTTTTGCCAAGAACTGTATATTTTTTCTTTATATTTTTAAGAAAGAGTATAAACTGACAATCAATGTACGAAATCTCAAAAAAAAATTTTTAAGGGTCGTGTGTACGAAACGGACACAACCCCTGGTTCCGTGGGTAGGTATCGAGGCTCCCAGATGTTTCAAAAATATCTGAGTATCTGGTCGATTCGACGGGTGACAAGAGAGCTAGCTGGTGAGTATGGCTTGCCGACATTTGGGACACAAAATCTTCGGACACTTTGTCCGAATTGCTACATTTTAATTTTAATATTTTCTTCACTGGCTTTTCGGAAAGCAATGATATCTAGCGCAGCGCATTAGCACTGCCATACAGCGGGGCAATGCAGCCAGCGTCTTGGGGACGGTTCCGACTGGTATTGATATGGACCAGTTGAGCTAATTATATAGATATAGTTATTAACTTTATTGACAAAGAAAATAACAATCAAATAATATAAAGAAATTAAACTAGTATTTACAATTGAAACAATTGAGCTAACTGCAGACTGTTGCAAACAATCTACAGATAGCTCAACTGGTCCATATCAATACCAGTCGGAAGCGTCCCCAAGACGCTGGCTGCATTGCCCCGCTGTATGGCAATGCTAATGCGCTGCGCCAGATACTCACCAGCTCTCGGGTCACGCGTCGCTTCGACCAGGCGCTCAGATAATTTTTTTAAAACCCGGAGAGCCTCGGTACCCCACGGACCTAGGGTCTCGACTCCAAGGGGAGCAAATGCGTAAGCTCTGTCGAGACCTGCATATTTGCGCCTCTTGAGATCCTCGGCCAAATCTGCCGCCGAACCAGCCCTCACGGATGTCCTTGAAAGATGGGAAGGCGCAAGTGTGTCGACACATGTAGCGTCCCACACAATAGGCCTGCCCAGCTCCCAAGGGACTAAAGTCATGCCGTCGGGCCTCTTACCATCGTCACGCAACAGACCATTCGGTTCGAGAATAGCTGGTACGTTAGCGGTGACAAAGGCCCGCCGGATGATGTCGTTAAGGCTGGCATGGCGAGATATCCGACCGGCAGCCCTAGTACACGATAATCCGTGATGACCAAGCTGTTCGACAACAGTACCGCACTGGCATTGATGAGGCGCGCAACACCTAGCACCCAACCGAAGACATGTTGCTATACGGTTAGATATAGTTGAGCTAATATATAGATTTATTGAAATTGTTTCAATTGTACAATACAAGTTCATAGTTGTTCTATTATCTTAAATGCTATTTTACTATAAAAACTTTCGTAGTTTGATAAATTCATTATGAATGTAAGCGGGTTAACTACGAACCTAGTTTGTGTTGGAAAAACACCAACATTTCATCCCTTAACGAGGGACTTCTTCAGGGTGAGTCGCGCTCGTTCAGTGTGCGCCGCGACGCTGCACGAGCGCGACGCGAACCGCGTTAACCCGCTTACATTCATAAGGATATACTAAATGCTTCTTAAACCAATGAATTATAAGTAGAAAAGCATCACGATTGGCCAATATTGTAGGTGTGCAAGAAATATTCCACTTGAAGTCTTACATTTCGTATAAATGCAACAATAAATTCAAATTATAATAATTTGATTACACATAATTATAGATATTTTTTGTGTAAGCTACACAAAAAATATCTATAATTATGTGTAATCAAATTCAGTAATTCAAGAATCAGAATTAATAACTTTATTTCTTTAGGCTTACAAAATAAGCACTTAGACAAGTCAAATTTTATACTATAAACATAGTTATTATTATCAAATAAGAAATAAGGTGTTATTGATATTCTACTACACTTAAATTTTTTGTACACTAGTGGAAGAAGTGAAAAAGAAACCACTAGCACATTTATAATATCACTTATGTGTCTAATACATGGTTATTTTGCCTATCTAAACCTAAATTTAATGTTTCAAGTGTTCAAGTTTAATCCTATACTCTTTTTAGTATACAAGATAATTTATGTGAACAAAGGTACGAAAATATTACAAAAAACTTATAACGAACTAGCTACTGCCCGCGTCTACGCGCGCATTTTATCGCGATAAAAACCATACCAAATTTCAGCCTAATCGGTTCAGTAGTTTTTGCGTGAAACAGTAACAAATATCCATACATCCATCCATACAAACTTTGACATTTATAATATTAGTAGGATAGGATTACAGAAAATAACAAGGTAACAGAAAGGTGACCATTAAAAACTAAAACAAAAATTTTAACAATATAATTGCATACGCGCCGCGAAAAAGGTACAAATACAAGTTTGAAAATGGATGAGAGACGAATGGAATGATGAATGAAAACTGCCAAAACTATCCTTACCAATATTATAAGAATCCTACTAATATTATAAATGTGAAAGTTTGTATGGATGGATGTATGGATGTATGGATATTTGTTTATCTTTCACGCAAAAACTACCGAACCGATTAGGCTGAAATTTGATATAGGTATAGTTTGGGACCTGGAATAACATATAGGCTATTTTTATCCCGACTTAACGCGGGCGAAGGCGCGGGCAGCAGCTAGTCTATAATATGTATAAGAATTAATATTAAGTATGTGTATTATTTACCTTCGACTTTCAAATGAAAGTCATTCTGTCTCTCTTACTGTTCTTTGACTTACTGTGACCTTTTCACAACAAAATGGATCGGCAAATCTCAATGTAATCTGGCTGGATATAATAATATTCCGGAGAAGGACATAGATTGTTTTTATCCCGGGAAAATCCGTACGAAAACGCGCGCATATGCTAGTTAATTATAAAAAATACGTACCTAACCCTTGAAAAGATTTTTTTCTCTTTACAAGGTCAATTGTTTTTAAGTAGATATCTTTATAGCCAAACATGATTATGCATTCTGCAAATATTGCAAAAGATTAGGAAAGAGCTAATTTAAAAATAAAATTATTCGCCAAGGTTAACATTAAAATACTCGTAACTAATCTAAATAATTAAGAGCGATTGCATTACTTGCAATCAACAACCAGAGACCTGTTGGTCAATTCTGATTTATTCGTGAGTATGTAACTTACCGGTATATCCGTACAGATGGACGCGAAGACTGTAGTGGAGATCACGACAGCATACCAGACCGCGGAGAAGACCACCAAAAGGATGGGTTGACGACATCCGACAATACACAGGCTGATTCAATTCCATTTTAAAAGATCTTTATTCATGAACTTAATATATAAAAGTAATAAAAATTCAGTGTAAATCAATCCTAGACAATATCTTATATAAAAAATTTCCATGTCACAATGTTAGTTACTGTACTCCTCCGAAAGGGCTTTACCGATTTTTACCAAATTTTATATGCGTATTCAGTGGCTCTGAGAATCGGCTACTATCTATTTTCCATACCCCTAAGTGATAAGGGTTGAAGGCAAAACAACGTTTGGCGGCTCAGCTAGTTGAACATAAATTTAACCACGTTTAAACGCTGTACGTTTTTTCAAACTTATTTAAAGGGAAGAATATTTAAGTATCATATATCGGTCATTTAACCTTTTAAAACACTATCTTATTTGGGCTTCATGCAAGCTTTAGTCGAGCATTACATTTAGTCTTGGGTTATACTAGGCAAAATCCGATACCTGTGACTTACGTTACTGTGACTTCAAAATATCTGCGACAAATACCTGTGACAAAATACTAGCTGGTATATCTACCAATCACGTACAAATTCATTGTTTTACTGATTGAAAAATAGATTTACTGTAGCGATGACTAAGTAGTTTCAGTGACCCTGAGGATGATTTAACATCACTCGAATACTCCCTTAAAATAGCGACATACATACTTTAAATACTAGAAATAGGAATAAGCTCGCTGTGCCCACAAATAGGCTACAGAAGAATAATGTATCTTGTAGAGGGCAATGTATACGCTTCTACAAAAAAACTCCAAGCGAGCTGCAAAAATTATCAATGGAAAAATTCAAACAAATAGTGAAACATAGCATTTGAGGCTAACTACATAATATGAGATTATCTAGAGAGGATAAAAAACCTTGGGACGAGTTTTGCTCCAACTCGAGAACTAATAAAAAAGCTAAAGTTGTATCGTATTATTGTAAATAAGGTATTATTGTTAATTTTACTTATGGCATTTCAATATTTTTTTTATTGTGCGTACCTTACCTACCTACCTAACTTGTCAAAATGTTAATTTTCCCACCATTAGTATAAGTGCTAGTAAATAAGCAGACTTCACTTCTCACGGGCCTGCATGAAAACCAGCGCAGTATGGGCAAGTGCTCCAATACTGCAACATGCTGAGGCAGGGACGTATTTTACCCAAAATAACTATCTCATTTTTTTTCTGTGTTACCTACTATTTAGATTTAAATACTGACTAGTTAATAAGTTACCTATGTTTTATTTTTGGGTTAATAAATTATCTCTCTCTCTAATAATATGAAGTGAAGAAAAAACCAAAGTGATCACTTAATTTCCTAGTTTTACATGTAATTTGAAATTTGTGACGTGTCCAAGTGTCCTGTAAGGTCTAAAGGAAATAAAGCACTCTGATATTTAACAAGGTAAAGATTTCTTGTTCGCTTTTTTACTTTAATCTAAAAATATTGAAGTAAAAAAAACAAAGTGATCACTTAATTTCCTAGTTTTACCAATTTGAATTTTGTGACGTGTCCAAGTGTCCTGTAAGGTCTAAAGGAAATAAAGCACTTTGGAGCGGTGAAACGAAAGCGCATTGCCTTGGCTTTCTCGGCCATAGAATGGGAGAGGAACGAAATATTCACAACCGAACGCGGCAGACTTAATGGCGACGACTTCTTGAGTTGGAGGTCAAGACATTTTAACATTTTCCCCGTTGGTTGTCGCATCGTACCACTGTAAGCCCAGTCTAATTAGGATTTGACACGGATTTTATTATAGTACTTCGGTAATCGCTGGAGGGGTTACGTTCAGTTTTGATTCACGTGCAGTTTTGGTTCTTGGATTCAATTTTGATTCTCGGGGTAGCAGACCTCATCCGCCATCTTGAATTTAAGTGTATATTTTAGTTTTTTGAATAATTCGTTATTTTAAATTTTACACGAATAATTGTTTTAACAAAATTGTTAGAAATTAAATTTCCTTTAATTTTTTTTTCTAGGATCGATATTTACGATATTCGTCTGCTCGCGGGTTCGCACGCGCTTTTCCAGGATTAAAGGATATAAAAGATTATATTTCCAGGATAATAAGACATACATCCTTCTCCAAGATACCATCTACCTACCTGCCAAACTTGGTACGTCATTTGTACACACACAAACAAACAAACAAAAGAACATCTCACCCTAAACGCATCACCGCACCGTCTCCGTCCCGTCGTCGCGGGTAAAAAGGGCCGGAGGTCCAGAAAAGATCATTGACTTGTTTATAAACTTAAACCATTGTTAGGGTGGTATTCCAATCGACAATTATATTTTTTTCTGTATTTTTTTATCTGTTTGATATAAAATTCCATACAAAATTTCAAAAAATCGATATACATTATGTAAATCATTGGTCAGGCGTTTTTATGATTATGCTTTTACACTGGGGCACTATACAGTACCTACTTATATGTAACACTAGGAATACATTTTTAATTAAAGAACACTTTCAATTTCCCTATACAAACCGTTGTTTCGCAAGAAGTGACGTCATTCAAGGCGCTATGACAGTCTTGAGCATTTTCGAGGGAAAATTTCAAATTGTTTTTTAATGCAAAATAAATATAGCAAATACTATATTATTCTTAAATACAAAAAAATAAAATTTATTTATTTGCCTCACCTTATGTGTACATCATATAACAAAAATGTACATATGTTCTGACAAAAAACAAGCAAAACAATATTTATATAATGTGATTTTCTATGACCCCCGCACTAGGTTAGGCCTGCATCGCGGGGATCGAATACAAAGTCCGTTTGCTATCCAGAAACAGTACACTAACAAATTATTCCAAAAAAATTCAACCAGAGAAACAAAGCATAACTAAATAAACAGAGTAGTAACTACTAAAAATACATTAAGTTAAATTTAAGTAAACGACGCTACTAACTAAAAGATAGATATGTTGCACATGCTTCTTACTATTTAGGATACAAAGAAGAACAACTGGGGTGCCCAGGAAAGCCTTTTAAAGTAATCCTTGCCTTTTAAAATAATCAATTGAATCAATCAATCAAATCAGCCCATACACGTCCACTGCTGGACATCTGCCTCCATACAACGCCACAAATAGCGATTCTGAGCCGCCTCTATCCATCAACTCCCTGAATCCACTATGGTAAATTATAGTCCCAGTAAATAATTAATTATTGGGATATAATATATATTTTGATATATTATTTACCAAGTTTTCAAAAGTTAAATAACCTATTCTTACGTAAAGTGTCTCTATTTACATGAGACTGTCATTAAACTGTCAAAATGTAAGTGATGTCCGTAAGGAAATAGTAACAAGGACGTTGGACTAACTTTGTTCGTTGATCTCTCGTTTGGAAGTCTAGACGGATCGCTTTACTTGGTTCGATGCGGAATAGGATCTCGTGATGTTAATTTGTTAGGAGACGGAGAAGAAAGAATCAATTTATTTTTATCGAAAGCACTATGTAATATTGTCCAAGAAATTTAACACAAAACAATACTAATATTGTAAATTCGAAAGTAACTCTGTCTGTCTGTCTGTCGGCTAAACGTTTCTTAATGAAATTTGGAAGGGAAGTAGAATGGTATTCCAGGGACGGACACAGGCTGTTTTTATCCCGGTGAAGTGCGTGTAGTGAAGGCACGAGCAGAAACTAGTGAAAGATTAAATTTAGATTATGAATGACACAATAAAATGTGGTATTTATATAATTTTTTTATAAGTTATAATTATAACTTATTCTAAAAAAAATCAAGAGTTATAAATTTTACAATTTGAAATATTTATTGAGATGCACAAAACATAAAATAATCTCAAAATACACTAAATTTAAATGATATAGATCTATAACTTGACTATTTAACTACTTATGTGCATACAGTGCCGTGGGGTCGCGGCGTACGAATATCGACCCCTCCAACTCAACCCGTGGATGTCGTAAGAGCCGACTAAGGGAACCTACCAGAGGAAGGGCAGCAGCTTCCTTCTGAGTATTTTTTTTTAAACACCAACACTGCGATCACCAATCCGCCTGCCAAACGTGGTGATTATGGTAAATCCCGCCCTACATGGGAGACCATCCACTCGATGGACCGACGACATCGTAGCGGTCGCAGGGCGTCGATGGATGGAGGCGGCTCAGGACCGCTATTTGTGGCGTCGTACGGGCGAGGCCTATGTCCAGCAGTGGACGTGTATGGGCTGGATGATGATGATGATGATGATGAAATAAATACAATCAATTGAAATATAAACCTACTAAAATATATTCAATATACTAAAATAAAATGCCTACATAAATAAATAAATAGTCTATGTAAAGTAACAATATTCAATTGTCCGAAGTGAAAAACTCCTAATATGAATCTCACTTACTCAATATTAATCTCACTTACTCAATATAAATCTCACTAACTCAATATTAATCTCACTAACTCAATATAAATCTCACTAACTCAATATTAATCTCACTAACTCAATATAAATCTCACTAACTCAATATAAATTTCACTTACTTAATATTAATCTCACTTACTCAATATTAATCTCACTTGCTCAATATTAATCTCACTAACTCAATATTAATCTCACTAACTCAATATAAATTTCACTAACTCAATATGAATCTCACTTACTCAATATTAATGTCACTTACTCAATATAAATCTCCCTAACTCAATTAATATAGCGTCGGCACTGTCGCCGCCAGTCACCTGACTTGCACCATGCTCTCTGCATCTGCCGCTGCCTAAGACGCCTGCTTAATAATATAGAGTGTTTTAAAAAACGATAAATCGACTTCAAATTCCCTTACTTTTACACATATTTTAAGTTTTACGGGATAAATACTAATATAATTTATCGGGTAAAACTAAAAAAAAATACTATTTTTAAGTTTTACAGGATTAATACAATTATGGGACCTCTTCGGGATCATTTTCTATACAATAGTGAAAGAATTTTCAAAATCGGTCCATAATTGGCGGAGATATCGCGTAACATACATACATACAAAAAAAACATACAGACGAATTGATAACCTCCTTCTTTTGAAGTCGGTTAAAAGAAGGCTTAAATACGCTTCATTGGAGCAGCTTCACCATTTTGCACCTGTAGCAGTGGAGACCTTGAGCAGTTGGAGTGTGGATGCGAAGTGTTTAGTAGGAGAATTAGGCCGTAAACTCAACAAAGTGACAGGAGACTCCCGCTCCGGGTCTTTCCTGGTGCAAAGGATTGCCATCGCTAGGTATTCAGCGAGCTAATGCTGCAATAATTATGGGCACCTTTGCACCGGGAATGATCAGGGCCCACCCCTAATCATTCCCGGTGCAAAGGTGGTGCAAAGGAGGTATTTAAGGACCTGGAATAACATATAGGCTATTTTTTATCCCGATAAAACGCGGGCGAAGGCGCGTGCAGCAGCTAGTTAGTTAATATTAAAAACATCGAATTATGATTTTTGCTTTGAAACTGCACGGTGGCGGCGGCGGGCCCAAATAAAACATACCTAGTTATTTTGTATGCAAATAACAAAAATCTATAAGGACTCTAAATTTTCGTCAAACATAGCAAAGAACGCTATCGGTTAAGTCATTTAGGCAAACAAGACTTAATAAGATCGCTTCATCCGTTTGAGAGAGACGCTGCCATGCCACAGACAGAAAAATAAATAATTTGTACTTAACATTCTTGTTTACGCCCGTTGCCATGGAAACTGTTTCTTACCAGTCATTGTAATAATTTGATTGTTGTCAAAAACCTAATCATCGACGTCGAATCCCTTAGTTTCAGACTGTTTTTAAGTTTTACGGGATAAATACCCTTGGGGATACAATTTTTATGGGACCAACTCGGTATCATTTTCTATACAAAATTGAAAGAATAATGTTAAAAATCCGTCCATAATTGTAGAAATGATCGCGTAACACACATAGAAAAACATACAGATGAATCGAGAACCTCATTATTTGAAGTCGGTTGAAAAAATTCTTAAATCAGTAATGTAGGTACTTACTTCCTAATTAAAGAGGTGGCTGATGCTATCATAGGTAGATATTTTAATATTCTTGAGTGGAGACCGCGACTCGGCAAACGTAGGACGCCGTCCGGTCAGGTGAGATGACGACCTGTGAAAGACTCCAGGCAGATGCTAGATCCAGCAAGCGAAGATAGGGCGCTATGACGTTCATTAGGGGAGGGCTATGTCCAGCAGCGGACATAAGCTGATGATGATGATTTTTATCTACCAATAAACTAGTCAAACTTGATGTGGAATATTTGTAAACAAACCAACAATACTTAACCAAAAATTTTCTTTGCTGCCGGGGTTTTTTTTACCGAATTTACATAACTTTTCGATTTGTGATCTGATATTTTTTAGTGCCTTTTTGCAAATAATACATATTTTTGAAAAAAAAATTGAGTTCATAAGTTTTTGCAACATTCAAACGTATATCCTTTGTAAAAAGGCTTACTACTACAAAATATAAGTTCCAACCTAACAAGGTAAAGGTTTCTTGTTTACTTCTTCACTTTACCGTAAAAAGACTGAAGTGAACAAAAATCAAAGCGACTACTTTATTTCCCAGTTTTACTTGTGATTTAAATTTTGTGACGTGTGTCCAAGAGTTCTGTAATGTCTAAAAGAAATAAAGCACTTTGATATTCGACAAAAACAACAAAATAACTTTTGTGACGTGTTACGATGAAATATAAATTTTATTTAGAATAGTTACTAGTAATCATTACCTGATTTTACTATGAGTCATTTCCATAGGAAAATAACAGATTAGTACAAACTGTTCCGTGTCTATTATCATTTTATGTCAAATTCAGGTTTTACCTATGATTTACCTAATACTCAGAATCTTGTAGGCATTTATTTGTTTTTTTTTTTAACTATGTACTCGTTTCATATCGATGTGCAATGTTTTTTTTTTTTAATAAATCTAAAACTGTATTTAAAAATAAACATAATTTTTAATGAGTTTTTTTTTACAAGCAAAAAAAAGCAAGTAAGTATGTAATTGACTTAGATCTTTTTTTAAATATTTTCCCTGATCGACTCGACTACCGCATTACAAACAAAGCGCATTCTAGATTCAAACAGCAATTTAAACAGGTTCTATTCTACGTCAGACACGCGCACAAGCCAACGAGACACGGCAGTGTGCGTGCGTTTGCGAAATTTTATAAAAGCGTCTGAATATCGCAACTCATTTTCATTAATAAATCACATTTTGATCAATGCAGACATCGTATGCAAAACGGACGCATGTGGCATTTTTTTAGTTTTCAGAGACGTGACTGCAATCTAGTGAGAAAAATTCCGTGTCAAAACTCATCCGTGTGATAAAAACAAGGAAATTACAAAACCAATTGTGAATGAATTAAAAACGTATTAACTCAGTTTTTGGTTTTTGGTGGTAACAGTTTTGTTTTGTTTTTTGTGCTGTGAATATTTGAAAAATGAAGGACCTCGTTCAAATTTGGAACCGCGTTGCGAACCGGCGTTATTCGAACAATGTGACTGAAAGGGAGTTGAAAGAATTATCGAATAATCGATTAAAGATCTCCGATATCGATAAAGCTAATTTCGAAGGGAATTTGGCTGAATGTGAAGGATTAAACAGCAGGTTTGAAGAAATCGATTTTTCTGATGGAAAAGACGCGATTATTAATCGATTGTTCGAGCAGAGAAAAAAGGGGCAGATTGGGAGGCAGCCGAAATGTAAGTCATTTTTTTATTCATTTAGGATGTAGCTATAGACGGCAAGAAATTTTCATTTTGTTATTAAAACTTCCTTCATAGAACCAAATACCAAATTACAAACTAAGATACTAGCAACACTGGAATAGTGCATTGTGCAACTTTATTTACCTAGATTAACACAAAAACAAATAAAACTACTAATACCTATCGCCGGTATTTGAAAAAAAATGTCTGGACATTATCTGCATGAATTAATAAGGTTTTTACTTATGTTTCTTAGCGAAGAACTTTTTCTGTTATGGCATAAAAGATAAATAAAAATGGCCTACCTTCCATTAATAAAACAGAACTAGAAAACTGCGTTTTATCAAATCATCTGATCAGCATAGCAAGAACGAAACAATATCTAATGTTTTATTGTGATTTTTAGTAGAATTTTATCAATCACTTAATCGATATCTTTCCAAATTATTTGTATCGATACTCGATATTTTAACTATCTGCAAAAAGGTAAACAATCACGCAGCATCTACGTAACCTAAAGCTAGCTTGCTTGTTGTTGTTTTTTTTTTAATTATACTGGCTGATTTGCGATTCTTTCTTCAATTTGACTCTAAGCACGGGAATTTAAGTTTTTAATAAGAATTTGGAATTTAAGTTAAGTTTAAGGTTTTGTTGACATAGTTTGCAGCTAGCTCTAAGCTCGACCATAGTAGCTATAGGTGGAACCTACAAATTATAATAAATATAATAATACTAGCGGACCCGCCAAACGTTGTTTTGCCTTCAGCGGTCGGCGGCGGTAGGTCTGAGAATCGGCTACTATCTATTTTCCATACCCCTAAGTGATAAGGGTTGAAGGCAAAACAACGTTCGGCGGGTCAGCTAGTCTTATATATAAAATTTCCATGTCACAATGCTAGTTACATATGCTTATTCAGTAGGTCTGAGAATCGGCTACTATCTATTTTCCGTACGCCTAAGTGATAATGATAAGGGTTGAAGGCAAAACAACGTTTGGCGGGTCAGCTAGTATATAAATATATTAATTCGTATCTAAGAAATATTAACTAATAGAAAGTTAAAATCTAAATAGTATAGCTAAATCTAGTACAAACGAATCAATCTAACGTTCTAATATATGACCGGGTTAAACTTTTTGCAAGTTACTTTCTTTTATTGTTAGGTTTGTATGGTACTACTATACACTCCAGCTAAATTCAATGCGAAAAGTTTGTAATCAAAACGCCCATACTTCGTTTTTTTACGCAATTGATATTCCTTATCGATTTGAAATCTTTCCTTCAATAAATATTGCTAACTATTAAATCTGATACTCGACGCCAAGCACGAAAGTTGTCTTCCTATTGTGGTTTGTTTCCAAGGATTTCACATCGAATATGGCTGGAGTAGGATTAGGTTTGACTTATCCACATCAAATAATATAAACAAATTAAACTAGTATTTACAATTGAAAAATTTGAGCTAACTGCAGACTGTTGCAAACAATCTACAGATCAGCTCAACTGAACCACCTACGAAATATACCTACACATTGTGACAAGTTTAGATTATGTTACAAAATTGTAGCATGCATTTGTGTTCCCGAAATTACGGGTGGCTACAACTAACTAACTTTTACTAGATGATCCCGTGAACTTCGCCTACAAATATTTATGATTTACCATTTTTTTCACTAAAACAAACCACACAACAAAACAAAAAAAAACTAATCAGTTAAACCGTTCTTGAGCTTTAGCGAGCATGAACAGCAATTTATTTTTATCTATACAGAAATTTGGGCTCATTTATCAAATTCGCTTTAACCGTTTAAATGCTTAGAAGAAATAGTGTCCGCCAACTATATAGAAACACTTGAAAAACACGAGGTCTGTGACAATCTAACCCCTCGGTGTGCCTCGGGTAGTAAAAAACACCACCGCCGCGCAGCGCCCTCTTTTCAATATGATCGAGGTAGTAAAAAACATCACCGCCGCGCAGCGCCCTCTTTTCAATCTGTTTGAACTATTTGCTGACATAAGAAAACGCCTCATTTCTCCAACGTGAAACCTTGAAAAGGTAACTCAATCACTTACGACATAGAATAGATGCAGTTACCATCTTACGCAATTCACTATTGTACACAATCATTATGCTTTTATAAAAGTATTTACTCCAGTAATATACTTATCCATACCTACATCTCAAAAAAAATTATGGTAGACATACATTCTTATTGAAAATGGCATCCTGTTTAGTAATAACTATAAAACATTATATTTATTAGTAAACAGTATATTCGGGTCCTGATCAAGTAGAAAGTCTCGCTTCAGACAGCTTGATCGCGACTCTGTATTATGTATTGTGCTTTCCGTGTATTTTAACATATATTTTAAGACAGCTCACTAACAAAAATGGACCTTATATGTTGTCTGATTTAATAAATGAATTTAATTTTAATTTAATTATCATATAATTTACGTAACAACAATGAGTATCTTTACACATATTTAAGTATTGTTTTTTTGGAATAGAAACTACTTAAGTTTAACTTAAATTGTCACAGTAAAGGAACGGTTAGCATAAAATAAATCCAGACAGATTGTTAAAAAAATGCGATATTATTTTAAAGCAAGGGCTATTTTAGATTTTTTACGTTCTTTAAGTTTACGTCAGTAAATAAATAATAATAAATAAAAACCATCCATTTTACACAAGTATTTCCTGGTGGACTAAATAAATAACGCTATGTTTTCTTCGCGAACTTATAAAGTTCATTTGAACAATAAACCTTTATCTTTAATTTATTTCTTTATAAATTGTAACGCGGAAAAATAACTAAATCTCGTTATGTAATTCATATATGTATTTACCTAACAAGAATCCGAGACTTGTTTCTTATATATTTTATAATTATAGACCAGTAGGTACCTATGTGATTATAGGCTACCTGCATAATTACTAAATGATTAATTTACCTAACATACATACCTAAATAAAATACAAAGAATTGAAATATCTATGTTAAAATAATTAAATTGATATGAATCATTTATATTAGGCTTGAGGCGTATTTATCGTCACTGATAAAAGTCACAGGTATAGAAAATTGGCGGTATTTCACAGTGACGGAAACTAAATATATCTGTGACTGTTTCACAGGCAGTGTCAGTGTCACGAGTGCACGATATTATATCGTTATTATTTTATAAGGTACCTACCTACGCAATAAATCGCTTCAGCTAGATAATATCGCTTCTATATTCTCTCTTTGATAATATCACTAAGTCAGAATGAGAAACACCTAGTATTTTGTACTTGGAAATTTTAAATGTATACCGCAATGAAGTTGTTACATTGCGTTATACACATATAATTCAAGAGGAATTTTCGTTACGTAGCGGTACTATTGCTGCAAAAAATATATTATTCAGTCAGTAAAACAATTAATTTGTACGTGATTGGTAGAGATACTGCTAGTATTTTGTCACTGGTATTTGTCACAGATATTTTGAAGTCACAGTAACGTACGTCACAGGTATCGGATTTTGCCTAGTATAACCCAAGACTAATTTATACCTAGGTTCATAATTGGGTGTTAACCCAAAATTCCAATTTTATGCGTAAATCATCTCATACAATAATATATACGTATAATAGGTAGTAGATGTGTGACTAGAACTTTTTAGTAAAATTATATTGTAAATAATGTGATTTTATAGAAAAAATACAGTATTACAAACCAACATCGACTTCAAAATCAAAAACTTTAACTGTGGCTATAAAATCAAATTCAAAAGTAGGCACTGAAAAAAATTGAAAGAATTTTTGAATATTTACGCGCTCGAATTCTCGAATAGATATCTTACTTATGTTTCAACAAAATTTATTTGAATTGAATACGTTTATTTTCTCTTGCAAAAGATAATTATTTACAAATTTGGCTTAAGGTTAAATTAAAGAATTTAATGATATCCCAAAAATTTACGACTCCGGCGGGACTTGAACCCGCGACCCTCCTCTGAATACGAGGATGCGCTAACCAACTGCGCCACGGAGGCAAGTACCCGTCCGTAATCTTTGGGACTTACGGACTATAGCGCCGTTAGTGTTAGTGCGGGCATAAGCACTATAAAACCTAAGGTTAAATTGTTATCGATAGAAAATATGTAATGAACGAATACTGCTGACTAGCACCGCCACCTATTGTTAATATTATAAAATCCTTCAATAATCCTTTGGCCAGTTTGTTATACCTAATAGGTATCACAAACAGGATTATTGAAAATACCTTTGTATAACGTAATAATACGACAAAATAGGTAGGCTAGTTGGCTCAGGGAACCGCCTTAACTAGTTATCTTATTTTGCAAAAGACTGGTGCGTGTGAGTGGTTTATAAAACCCCGTACTACCCGTAATCAGTGAATGAATGACAAAACAGAGGTTATATATAAAACAAGCTGATGCCCGCGGCTTTTCACGCGATTTTCCGTGATAAAAAGTAGGTAGCCTATTATTATGTTAATCCAGGTCAAAAACTAAGACACATCAAGAATTTCAGTTAGATCCGTTCAGTAATTTGCCGTGATAAGTTACGAAACAAACATCAAAACTTTCGCATTTATAAATTTGAGTTGCGCAGGATTGTGATAGTGTTAATAATTGATATTTTTTTTTTTGCTTTTATAACAAAAGCGCGGAATGGCTTACACTAGAAGCTATACGTATGATTTGATATCTAAGAAACAGTCGCATGAAGAAATTATAACTAATACCTATGAATTAGAGGTCGATTAGATATATAAATAGATATTATAGAAAATTTACAATCAAATAATAGATGATTTTCATTCATTATTTCTCTATAATTTGTACCTATCTTACACGGATCAATTATCTATAAATCAATTTTAACTTCTCTTTCTAGGTATAATCATTATACTCTTTTTTACCTTTTTACTACCCAGGTATTTAGTTATTTATACATACCAGCCATTGTTCAGTTATTCCGGATGGATTTAACCTTTTTTATATGTAGTTATAAAATTAATCGCAATCTAGGATTGATTAGGTCATTTATAATATCTGTTACTAACCGACTTAACAAACGTTGTGTTTTGTATATAAAAAATAATAAGATAAGATAAAGATAAAATTTATTTATTTACCCAACAAGTTAAATAACAAGAACAACAAATAGACAGCCTAAAATTAACATAGGAGACATATATACATAGAATTCTATTAACTAACAATTATTAAAAAAAGGGGTAAAAAGGGTCCCTATCTCAGCATTATGCAGTATTGGGCAAATAATTGTCCAATACTGCGCTGGTTTTCAATAGTAATGTCTTTCAGGTAACCAAAAACTTGTTAAAAAAACAATATTTTCTCAACTAATGCGTTTAATATCTAACTGCAATTCAATATTATATATCCTACTAATATTATAAATGTCAAAATTTGTGAGGATGGATGTATGGATATTTGTTCCTCTTTCACGCAAAAACTACTGAACTGATTGGGCTGAACTTTAGTATGAGTATAGTTTGGGACCTGAAATAACATATAAGATATTTATTATCCCGATAAAACGCGGGCGAAGATGCGGGCAGCAGCTAGTACCATATATTTTGTCGTTTTCATCGGATTATAATAGTGAGGGAATAGAGAATGCACCTGTGTTTGCGCACACATTTGTGCACCTAATATGTTTTGCGCATCTGGGTGGGTAGTCTCCGTTGAGACAGACAACCGTTGTCTATATACAGCTTGGACGACATCGTCAAATTTTTCGTACATACATTTTCCAAAGAGAGCGCGCAAAAATTAAAATCTTAAAAATAAATAACGGATTATAAAAAAATCGGTGAAGTAAAATTAAGAAGAAAATTGTTACATAGAGGAGAGAAAATTAAACAATAAGTAGGTTCATGGATTTTAGTATGTGTTGGAATAATTAATCACGACATTTTTAAATTTGTTCATACAATGGTATCTTACTATACTATGGTCAAAGATATTTATTTCTTGTATTTGCTTGTTTAATAGGTTATATTCCTTAAACACTCTTATTATATTTATTTCTTGTATTTGCTTGTTTAATAGGTTATATTCCTTACACACTCTTATTATATTTATTTCTTGTATTTGCTTGTTTAATAGGTTATATTCCTTAAACACTCTTATTATATTTATTTCTTGTATTTGCTTGTTTAATAGGTTATATTCCTTACACACTCTTATTATATTTATTTCTTGTATTTGCTTTTTTAATAGGTTATATTCCTTACACACTCTTATTATATTTATTTCTTGTATTTGCTTGTTTAATAGGTTATATTCCTTACACACTCTTATTATATTTATTTCTTATATTTGCTTGTTTAATAGGTTATATTCCTTACACACTCTTATTATATTTATTTATACATACGTATACAATTCAAAATAGTTAAAATCTGTATAATAAGTAAATACTGATCATAAAAATTGTACAGCAAAAACAAAATACAGCGCGTTTTTTTTATTTTTCTTACATTAAAAGCGGAATTCAATTATGTTAGTTTATGATGCATTAACAAAAACGTCTGCCCAGACAGGTTATATTAAGTTGACCGTTTAAAACGTTGTTTTCATATAAAAATGCAAAACTTTGTTTCTGTTGTTCTAGACCACAAAATATCTGAATTAGTATGCTGTGGTTTAACAAAAAGGAGAAACATCATGTGTAAAAACTTTTTGGAAACGTGCCTTGAATTCTGAGTCACGAGTCTATTTAATTTTTTAAATATTTTTGTACATTTTATTTATTAAAAATATCAGCCCTATCAGTTCAATAGTTTTGCGTGAAAGAGGAACAAACATCCATAGTTTGACATTTATAATAGTAAATTATTTTATACTAAATCCAAAAAGTAATAATTTAGATTTGATTCGGTACGCAGTCAGATTTCGTATTTTTTTTTTATTTTACCAACATTAAAAATACCATCCTTCCTTGCGTAAAACAAGATCAAAACAGCTTCCGAGTTCTTAATATATAGCTGATTTAAGGTTTTTGAGGATTTTATTTTTGAACTTGAAGGTTATTTATATTTCATATAAAGCGGAAGTTTGAGTAAAACTGGAAAAGATGTTGATCCTGTAACGTGATCACCGTTCCAAGTTCAATGTTCTACCTGACGCAATCTTTGCAGTTAGGTATACAGGGTGAGAGTCTAATAAATACATTTTTAATACATTAAAAATCTTTAAATATAAGCTTTTATATCATCTAGGACCAAAGAGCCAGGGAAGACAAATCCAATGTACCCAAACTCAATGTGGTTACGTTTCGTTTAGGAGTTCCTAAGGCCACCTTCGGTTTCTATCATCAGACCAGCTCGATGTTACCAAGACATTGCATTGTCACCGAATTTACATAAGTATGCCAAATTTCAGCTCAATCGGTTGAGGATAACTGGTCTAAAATTGAGATGCAAGATTCCACCCGAAAAAAACATACATACATTGCAAGTTAAATAAAAGCTTGTAAAAAATCTATTCATTTTCAAATATTTTACATTTTGATGACCAATGTGGCGCAGCGATTTTCAAGGCAATGTCATCGGTGGGAACAGCTAGAGACGATCGTGATCCACTACATTGGTTGGAAATAAAATATCTACCGAAAGTTTAATCAATCTGAATGATAATTATACAATATTCATATAACTACCCAAGGTACCCACAACCTATTAAAGTTCCTATACATATGTATGTTTTTCACTTTTTCCACTAGTGGACAAAAAATTTAAGTGAAGAGAATATCAATAACACCTTATTTCTTATTTGATAATAATAACTATGTTTATAGTATACAATTTGACTTGTCTAAGTGCTTATTTTGTAAGCCTAAAGAAATAAAGTTATTGATTCTGATTCTGATATGTATATGCGAAAACAACAACAGACAAATAATGATTAACATACCTACCTACCTCAATTAAATATAAATTACATTCTAAATCATCAAAACGTCATCAAGAACTACTAAAATACTTCAGAAGTTAAGTCGAACTAATTTTGAATAAACATAACATAAAATGTAAAAAATAAATATACTTTTCTCTCCGTTAAAATCATCCTGTATGTATTGGTAACCGGAATATACCTAATTCCTACCCGAGTTTGGCACCCGGCATTCCGTTCCTCGATATTTTTTATTTTTTTCTTTGGTTTTACATGAAGGCCGAGCTTTTCCTTAGCGAAGAACATGAAATAAAAAAAAATTGGGTTCATATTTTTGTCCGTATCTGTCAGTTTGACATTGATGTTCCAAACTTAGGAAATCACATAACAATGAGATTTCTCTGATTAAGGCAATGTGGAACCCTAAAATATGGTTCGATTCTGACATCACCATACGTAAATACCACATTCTTCTTATATTTTATATGCCTCCATAAACAAAGGTATAGTTTAATAAAATTCAAATTTATTCAGTTTTTGATCGATTATCGTATAAAAACTTCGTGATTACGGAACAAAAACCGGTTATACACCAAAATTTTGAAAGTTCGCAAATAACACAGCCACACAAAAAAAGGGTGTGCGACGAATCGCACTATATTTTTCCGACGTACTTTGAAATGCTATTCGAAGTATTTGACTTGTCTAAGTGCATTTGACTTGTCAAAGTGCTTATTTTGTAAGCCTAAAGAAATAAAGCTATTGATTCTGATTCTGATTCTTAAAGGCAAAATTGAGATCCTGTGTAAAAAAATTTACCTAAGCGAAGTGTTTGAAATGTGTTGGCGTTATAAAAATGAGGGCTATATACGTTTTTTGCGCAATTTTCGCTATAACATACGAGTTCCACCGGCCCTGGATCCGTTTTTTTGTTCCTACCGTGTAAAGCCAGCGGACCCTCTCAAACCGGTAGTAGGACACGTATGAATTTTCAACATTTTTGAAGTTATCCCAAAAATGATGAACAGGATCTTAAATTTGATTTCGAATCAGCAGCTCAAAATACGTCGGAAAAGTATATTCCGATTCCTCGCATATAATTTTTTGTTTATTTTATTTGGCTGTGTAGGTAATTGACTGCCTACAATATTAAGCCGGGTACTGACCGGTTTTAAAAGTATAAAACCTTATTAAAATTATTTGGACCACATCCTGTATTTTCAGATATTACAGCATCTTTCTTTTGACAAAATGTTGAAAACTAATTTTCCTTTTTATTTTTTTGGCAAATAGTGTACCTAAATACATCGTGGATGGATGTCTCACTAATAAATACAGTGAGAGAACCCTTCTCAAAATAACTGAGCTCTCGCTTGACCAACTAAATTTTGCCCGTGATTATCGATATGTTAGAATTTGCATTTTTGGTTCCAATCTAAACAATTTAAAATTGCTCAGCCTTGAATCGCCGAATGTGCGTGTTTTATATTCAGTTATGATTAATTGCGTCCTTAACGCATTCACTGCCCAGCCGCCATGAGGGGCTACGAGGGGATGTGTGCTTCTGGGGCCATGTAAGTGTTATTCAAATACCAGGTAATTTCACTCCAAATTTTGATGTTACTTATGGTTACCGTGACTTAAGGTTGACCGTTTTATGTTGGCGCGAGATACAAATTGTTTTGTGGTCTTTAATGTTTTCTGCGTTCTACAAGGAATAAAACTAATAACTAGAAAAGTATTTTGCCGCAAATCGTAAACATTTTCTATGAAGCCATAATGAATCCAACTTCGATTCAATTGTTTTTTGGGAGGATTTGGGAAAATGTTGTTTTTTAGCCCAAAACCCAAAATATTCCAATTGCTCCATAAATTGTGAATCGCAGTTAGTTTTTTATAGAAAATTGTTGAGGATTTGCGGCAAATTAATGTTTTGTTAGTTTGTTCTTTGTAGAACGCGGGAAAACTTAAAATCCACAAAAAAACGAATATCGCACCAACCCCAAACGATCACCATTGAGGTGGTTCGTTCGCGAGTAGCGGAAAATTATACATTTTCATAGTTTACAAAAAGGGAATCGAACTTTTTCCCAATCGACACCCTAGGGGAACAGAGCAGGGTGACAGATGGGAATTAATCCCATTTTATCATTGTATTATACATTTAAATCATTATCTATGAACCTATGCTAAAACCAATTTGGTTTTAATTTCCCTTTTGGAGTTCCTATGTATATCAATATTTGGTATGTTCATATTAGTCTTGCTTGACTTGCTTGGGTCAAGCATATTTACGTATTATGTAAATAATAATATAGGTATGTAAATTATAATAATATATGTATTTTTTTATAATATTGCATTAGTTGTGGTAGTTACCCTTGAATATAATATTCATTTTAGTGAGAACTCTTGAATAAACAAGCAAAAAAAGTCGGTCTATAGCAGAGGTGAAGGCAGAAATTTGTCATTTATAACTTTGTTGAAAAAAGAAAACAAAAATCCGACCTCAAATTCCTTGAAAAATATATATTTGTGTCCCCAACGTTTTTAAAGTTTTGCGGGAACAATACTATCCATATATGTATAGATTTTACCCGCAAAACTTTAAAATTCTTTCGGTACTGTATACAAAAGAAAATAAATTTTCAAAAATTTAAATAAGAATTCCCTGTTGTATAAAATAGCGAAAGAATTTTTCATAATTGACGGAGAAATAGACGAACATAGGTACATAAAAAATACATAAGTACAGCCGAACATAGAACTTCCTCTTTTTTGAAGTCAGTTAAAATTGTTAACAAATAAGCGCAAATTATGGTAATTTGCACTTATTTGTAAACCATTGATAAATCATATGATAAGGTGAAGGTATAATACTTGGGTCCTAATTTATTATGTTAGTCAATTAAACGGTCAGCAAATAAAAGAGGTTCTGGTCAGCCGGAAAATTCATATTGAGAGCAAAAAAATTGAATTGAGTTGCATCCAGTGGTCGGCCGAAATGACTAAATTTTAAGTATTATGACATTCAATGTCATATACAATTTTGATTTGCTAAGCTTAATAAATCTACCTAGAGTATACTACATCTCCTGCATATACACGTAAATAATTTAAATATAAAGTAAAATCCTCCAGCTGGACACAATTTACTTTTGTGTGTTTGAGATTGAGTTGATTAAAACCTGGACTAAATCCTCCCCCCAAGGTACAAAACCAAGTCACTTGGATGACAGAGACGGCTAAGAAAACCAATTCTCTCTCCGATTTAAATATCTACCGATATGTATCGTGGATGAAGGACAACATTTTACGGTCCATATAGTAATATATTGATCCCTAAAATCTAAAACAAGTTTTATGAACATAGATAAAACTTAAGTTTCTAAATTAAACACGTTAAAACTACAAACATGTAAATTGATTTTATCCTCCCATGTACAGCAGCACTTAGACTTTTTCTGCTTAACGAAAATATAATCCTGCTGATCAAATAATTATTTCTGCTGACCAAAACATTAATTTCGCAGATCGAACAGCAATTTAAGTACTGATCAAAAATAATTTACTTGCCGACCAAGTATTAATGCTGACAGTAAAAATTTTAAAATTTTACGGTTGACATATATATAATGCTGTCCAAACATTTTTTTGCTGATTTTGCCAGCTTACCAAAGATTTAAAATACCAAAAAATTTACTTCCATTTCTGCGTAGTAGATTTACCATAATTGAAGAATAAATGTAGGAAAAATACCAAGAACCTTTTAAAATTGACCTATAGTAAACAATGTTTTTCACTAGCTTTTACGCGCCGCTTCGGACGCGTTGTTTCTAAAGAATCGTTTCAAGTATTTTGCTTTTAATATATTACCGGTACACGAGTTACATTAGGTAATATCGATATATTCGCTGTCGCACCGTTGGCAACTTTTGTGTGATCAGATGCAACCACAAACTGGTCATATGTTCAGATGGGAACAACCCCGTTGGATGGGGGCGGCTCAGGCACGCTTTTCATGGCGTCGCTCGTTTACTTTGGCGGTGAATATCATGACAACGAAAAGAAATAGACCCATAGTTTGTAGACTTACCCCCTTATTCATAATGGTCTGCTAACTTAAAACAGCTGCTAAGCAGTGTTATTTCTCACTCTTACTTATGGCAATAGAAGAAGACAGAGTGAGAATTAGCAATGCTCTAAGTTAGCAAACTTATGAATAAGGGGGTTCATCATGAAGTTTAATAAAACATTGAAAAAAGTACATCTCAATGCCCCAGTTTTAAGTTATAGATAAAAAAAGAAAAAAAAAATTTTTTTAATCGCCTTTGTAAACAAATTGGGCTGAAATCATACGATCATACTCAAGAACATACGTAGAGGGGAAACTTCGAAGGGATGGTCGCGGCTACACGTTAAACGGGCTACTCAATCTATCTCAGTCGGGCTGCCGGCGCGCCCGCGAGCCCGACTGAGATAGACTGAGTATTTTTCGCGACCTTGAGCTGGTCCGGGGCCGAAGTTTCCCCTCTACGTATGTTCTTGTCTACTCATATGCTTAACTGCAAATATTCATCCATACATCCAAACTTTAGCATTGATAATATTAATGTAATGTGACGACCACAGAATATTTATCATGACCACAGAAAAGAGACACGTCTAGAAGGATTTTTAAATGCATTGATTTATAAGCCAGTAAATAAAGTAAGTTAGTAGTATGTCCCCTCCAACTCAACCCGTGGATGTCGTAAGAGCCGACTAAGGGAACCTACCAGAGGAAGGGCAGCAGCTTCCTTCTGAGTATTTTTCAACACCAACACTGCGATCACCAATCCGCCTGCCAGGCGTGGTGATTATGGCAAATCCCCGCCTACATGGGAGAACATCCACCCGATGGACTGACGACATCGTAGCGGTCGCAGGGAGTCGATGGATGGAGGCGGCTCAGGACCGCTATTTGTGGCGGCGTATGGGAGAGGCCTATGTCCAGCTGTGGACGTGTATGATGATTTATAAAAATACTAGTTTCTGCCTGCTGTTTCGCACGCGTTGTTTCTTTAGAAACTAAAGGGCATTTTCTATCCCGTGAGAACTGTTTCATGGAATAAATAAAAAGTAGCCATGTTTGGTTCCAAGCTAAGAGCTACACTATGTATATTTTTTTAAATAAATGTTCACCCGATCTTTTCATTCACGTGAAAAAGTACCAAACATCCATCGATCCATCCAAAAATTGGACTAAAATACGATTTGACGAATTATCGATTTGACCAATATGAAATTTGACGAATATGTGATTTGACCGTTCCGACTCGTTCAACTTCAAAAATAAATCCATCTACACATCCAAACTTTCGCATTTTACTGTGATTCCTAGGTACTAAGTAAATAAAAAATTTTACTCTGTTTTGTAATGAATTTATCACAATGTCATGACGAATTACTTGACATAATCGTGTGATAATAATAACAGGTCAAGTTTCGATAACACTGTCTTAACAAAGAATAAGGTTTTAATATTTTTTAAAACTTTTAAATGCTAGCTTTTATTTCATCTAGGACCAAAGTGCTTGGTAAAACAAATCCAATGAATCGAAACTCGACGTGGTTAAGTCGTTTCAGAATCAGAATCAATAACTTTATTTCTTTAGGCTTACAAAATAAGCACTTAGATTCGTTTAGGAGTTCCTATGGCCACCTTCAGTTTCCATCATCAGACCAGCTCTATGGTACCATGACATTGCATTGTCACCGAACTTACATAAGCCAAATTTCAGCTCAATCGGTTGAGGATAACTGGTCTATAATTGATTTACAAGATTCCACCCAAACAAACATAAAATAGGTACGTACATCATTATCATCATATCAGCCCATACACGTCCACTGCTGGGCATAGGCCTCCGCCGTACGACGCCACAAATAGCGGTCCTGAGCCGCCTCCATCCATCGACTCCCTGCGACTGTTACGATGTCGTCGGTCCATCGAGTGGATGGTCTCCCATGTAGAGGGGGATTTGCCATAATCACCACGCTTGGCAGGCGGATTGGTGATCGCAGTGTTGGTGTTTAAAAATACTCAGAAGGAAGCTGCTGCCCTTCCTCTGGTAGGTTCCCTTAGTCGGCTACGGTACCGCTGCAAGTTAAATAAAACCTTGTAATAAAAAGGTACACGGTGGAAAATTCCCCAAATCTGTCTGCATCGTTGCGCTGAAAGACTGGAGATTTTATTACTCACAATTTTAATTACAAAAACCTGTAAAAATCAACACAATGAGAAACAACATTATAGAGATATATGTAATTTGTTTTTATATTACACATTTTGACTTGTCTAATCGTGAGTGTTTATTTTGCAAGCCTAAATAAATAAAGTTATTGAAAGCTGAATTTTTTCGTGACGAGAATTGGTGAATACTCACTTGGATTTCGCTACCCGTGCTCTGTGGAGCAAATAACACGTTGGTCTGAACAGGCCTTAATTATTTATAAGTATGGCTGAATGGGTAGATAAATATCTCCTTTAAATGTATGCCATCATACTATGTACTTAGGTACCTAATGTATGTACAATGTACATGGGCAAATAGCTCCTAACTACCAAAGGTAAATAGATAGGTAAATCTTGTTTTCATACGCCAAAATAAAACCTGCCAAGTGTGTGTCAAGCCACGCGCTATGTATGGTTCCATAGTTGCACGATTCAGAACTTGTTTTACATATTTAACAACTTTGGTACCAATTTTCAAATATCAAAGTGCTTTATTTCCTTTAGACATTACAGGACTCTTGGACACGTCACGAAATTTAAATTACATAAATAAAACTAGGAAATAAAGTGATCACTTTGATTTTTAGTTCACTTCAATATTTTAAGGTAAAGAAGCGAACAAAAAGTCTTAACCTTGGTAGGTTCTTCGTTTTCGAGTTGGAGCAAAATTCGTCCCAGGGATGGATTTAGCACGAATTTTTCGTTTTAACTGTCAAAGTAAATTAAATAAGTCGATTTAATATTTATCGTTATATAGTAAGCATACATAACTGTGATAGTTTTCACTTCGTTATACTATCTACTGGGAATTTTATCACTTTTCGAAAACCGTTGAGTTGACAGTTGACTATAATAAAAATTATCATTATAAGGCTCCATAGTATTTAAAATTTGAATTGGAAAATGTTTTTCCTGTAAGTGGGTATAGAAATACTTTTGAACGAGCTATCCAAGGAAACTAATTTTTATTCTTAAAAATATCATCGGTAAATTTTTTTTGGATTTTGTTTTACACTTAATTAATATTTATACCCAAGCCAAATAACAAATTCCTACTATTTGTATCAATTTTAAATTTCATTCTATTTTGTTTCTATTGTTTGATTATAATTTTCTTTAATAATACTTCCTACTCCTAGTATTTAAATTTGGATCTAAGCCGCGGACGGACAGACGGACATGCAAAACGATTAAAAGGGTATTTTGTTTACTACGGAACCCTAAAAAGCAATTGCTGTAACCTTAAAGGAAATATAGGCAGTTTAGGTAATACCAATAGGTAATACTTACCTATGTGAGCGAAACTGAGGACAGAATCTAGTAAGATGAGTGTGCCGAGGTAAAGAAATAAAAAACAACGTAGGCAGTACGTAATTAGAGACGTAGTTTTTTTTTAACTGAAACTAAATTATATTTAACTAATAACTGATTGAAGGCTGTAAAAAGTGTGATCTCTAAAACTAAAAGCATCCGGGTTCACTTTTTGTGTGAATCAGCAAAAATTTATCACAATATCTATTTACAATGAGATAATCAGTTGCTAAAACTGATACAATATTTATACGCATCTTGAAAGATTTTCTTATTTAGAGCGAGGATACCAATGAGCCTTTTGTTCCCGAATAAAATCAAAATCTGTTATTTTTTTTATATGCAATATAACGTAGAATAATTGCAAAGTTTGAACTCATTATTACTCTAAATGTATTCATATAGGCTTGGTCTTAGCCATGACATGGCAAAAAGGTTAGTTTCAAATACATAATTTAATTAATTTACAAACTAGTTAGCTTAGTTGTGTTCTATAATTTGATACTTGCGAATTAGTATGTAATTAACCTTATTTTTTTTAAGGAAACTTGACAGCCTGTTTGTCTCTTATCATCATATCAGCCCATATAAGTCCACTGCTGGTCATAGGCCTCCCCCATACTCCACAAATAGCGGTCCTGAGCCGTCTCCAACCATCGACTCCCTGCGACCGCTACGATGTCGTCGGTCCATCGAGTGGATGGTCTCCCATGTAGAGGGGGATTTGCACCACGCTTGGCAGGTGGACTGGTGATCGCAGTGTTATCTTCATGTTTACTTATACTAAGTTTAGATTAAAGGTTATGTAATCAATCAAGCTAAGCAGAGCTTGTGTTATGGGTTCCAGATGAAGATGACTGATATACTTTATACACTCACGGACTTTAGCGGAACGCAAAAAATGGAGGCAAATCTCTCCAGTTTAAGGCTCTCTTCCAATAATGTTACACTGAGCGTATCTTTCTCGGGATCGTCTCCATACTTTGGTCCTTCCATCAACTGCCTTCTGACAGAATCTGAAGTTATTAGTAAAGAGTACTTCTCCCCAATCATCATCATCCCAATTAGATGCGAATGAGCAAAGCTGGACCAATTTACTCGATGACCTGTGGTGAGCAATGGGCCTCTGGCCGGCAAGTAGGTATGCCGCCTTACTTTTATGTTTGCGAGTATACTAAATATACTATTTTTTTATTGTGTACCTACTTACGAATCTTTTTCGTAGAGTAAATTGAATTGATAGTTTGAATTCACCTTTTGGACGGCGGACGGACCGACGGACGAACAGACAGCGGAGGCTTAGTAATATTATCTCGTTTTCACCCTTTGGATACGGAACCCTAAAACCAAACCGATCAACAAACAACATTTTTTTTTATTCTTTACTATCAAACCGCCCCGGCTTCGCACGGGTAATAGAGCATATTATTATGATAGATAAGCAATATACAATCACGAACATTTTTGTAGATTTACAAAAGAGGAATACCTCCCACCTTGAATTGTTTTGTTATATCTCAAGGGATATAAGGCAGCGTTTTCGATGAAAGCTCCCAAGTGGCTCGACTTTTCCCACAATTATCGTTATATTCCAACAATTTAAACAATACCTCGGCAATTATATAGGTAATGAGGTACCTATACCGTCCTCATGAATCATTCTATCGATTGGTGAAAACCGCATATGAAAATCATTTCAATAGTTTTATCGCGAACAGACCGACAGACACGGCGGAAGACTTTGTTTTACAAATGTAGTGATTATACTTACAAATGCGTGTCTTCTGGTTCCGAACGGTGTAGTTGAGTGTTGCCATAACTCGATTATCTGGTTAATACATAATACAATAATCATCTTCGATAGTTTCTAGAACAATCCTTCTTCTTGCGCATTAATAGGTATTGAGGAGCGAGCGTGAGCAAAAAACCGCAGACGCAGATTGCACACAAATTCCCTGATTTGAATACAAGTACCTTATAAAACAAATAAAAAATGTTTGCATAAATCCTACTAATATTATAAATGTCAAAGATTGTATGGATGGATGTATGGATATTTGTTACTCTTTCACGCAAAATCTACTGAACCGATTAGGCTGAAATTTGATATGGGTATAGTTTGGGACCTGGAATAACATAAAGGCAATTTCTTATCCTGATAAAACGCGGGCAAAGGCGCGTGCAGCAGCTAGTGTATCATAAAATAAACTGTTTTTGGATTTTCCCTTTATCCATACATATTAATATGATTTCTAATATAACTTTGTCTGTCTATCTGTATGTTTCCTTTCACGTCTTCGTACGTCTGTCTGTCTGTTACCTTTTCAGTTTTCACGTCTAAATAACGGCTGAACGGATCTTAATGAAATTTGGCAGGGAGGGAGAAGGTATCCCGGGACATGGGCTACTTTTTATCCCGGAAAAGAGCATACGAAGCCGTGGGCAGAAGCAAGTCTGTAATAATAATGTTCCACGCGAACAAAATACATACCAACACCCAATTATTTTGTTTGATTATGAAATTAATGGAGCAATCAGAGTAATAATAACCTAGGTAAGGTTATTATTGCAAAAACAACAGTAAAAACAGTAATCCAAGATAGTCAGTTCCCAAAATAGACCACAATAACGCCGAAAGTGGCGAGTAATTCTCATTTCACAAAAAAACGAATAAAACAAAAAATACTATATGGTCAATGATTGCCCGTTGTAGTTGGAAATACCCTGATGGAAATTTACAGAATTATATTTGCGTTTTATCTTTAACAGTTCTATGACGATGAGAACCAACTTTTATAAGAAACGATTTATAGATGCATCAATCATTTTTTGCATAAATCTGAGGTAATGTGGACAGTGACGTTAGTTAAAAAACAGGATTTTTTTGTATTTTTTCAGCAATTGAAGTAATAATAACCTAGGTAAGGTTATTATTGCAAAAACACTTTAATAGATAGAGAAACAATTTAAAGAGGCATCATTTTTTTTGCATAATTCCGAGTTAAGGTGGACGCAAACGCTATTTAACAAAAAGGTGTTTTTTGTATTTGCTTTAAAAAGTTAACAAGCTAGCAGATATGTAGTTTTCCGCGCATTGTTAGATTTTTTGTTGTTCCGGGTGGTTCTGGATATTTTCTATGAATATATATATATATATCGATGATACGTATTATGTATATCAGTTATCTAGTACCCATAACACAAACTCTGCTTAGCTTAGGGCTAGATGATGCTGTGTCGATTATCCAACATTATTTATATTTATTTTTGCTATTAATTAACCCACGCTAAACAAACTATAAATCAATTGCCGTTTTGGAGTTTTTTAATATTATGAGATTTATCATTAAATCAACATTATATCGATAGACTCCAATACTACAGTTGATACAAAGTTTATTTTAACAAAGATTCATAGCAAATGGTTTACCTGCAAATGTGCACAAAACACGACACAACAACGGGTTTGCTGGAAGATAACTCTTTTAAGGTTTAAAGCCTTTACACACAAAACTCGCCGGCCCGCTGCAGCGCTGGCTTTACCCGGTGGGTTGGTGCCGGGTCAGGCTGGCGGCATTAGGACATTGTAAGCCGGAACGATCTTTGCCGGCGTGGCGGCACGAGGGACCCGGCATCTGCGGCCTGTCTCACATATGTATGTGAAGGCGAGCGAGCTGAGCGAGCGAACATGAAGTGCCGACGCGCCGGCATGCCCCGCCGGGAAGTGCGCGCGGGCGCGACACGCTGGCATAATTATCGCAAAACTAGCGGCGGCAATGCCAGGTCGGGCCGGCGAGTTTGGTGTGTAGAGGCCTTTAAGCTCGCCTTTGTCATAACTTCTCTGTCTCTCTCGTGCCATACCACGCCTTACTCTCTTTAATATTTGCATCAGATAAGCAAATATTAAAAACAATATGTATTTAACATTTACATATCCGATGGAAAGATAACTTTGCCTACCTAGTTTTTGGATTGTGATATTAGTGTCTGGTTTGCAGCTTTTCTAATTACGTCCATATTTCTATGAGATAGATTTTGCTTCTAGACCGTTCTCAAATGTCAAGGATTTACCAGTAATAATGATAAAGTTATTTGAATTTTATTAAAATCATGTTAGTTTAGACGTTCGGTTTTGAACGGGACAGACTAGGTAAATGCGAAACTGGAAATACCTACTTTAGTGCTCATATACACGAGCGGCTAAGTGCCAACGGCAGAGGTAACTGTAGCCGTCGACACTTGTCGCCAGTCGTCGACTATCGACAGCAGCCGTCGACGCGTCGACGGCTGCTGTTGGCGCGTGTCGACGGCTACAGTTACCTCTGCCGTTGGCACTTTGCCGCTCGTGTATATGAGCACTTAGTTCGTGGTTTAGCAAAATTTTCCAACGGGTTGGTGAAGTCTCTCTTCTTCGTCGTTCACTATTGGCTGGCCCATGCTTATTTCCTTCTCGTTAATCTTACGATATCCTATGCTACTTTTATTATAAATGTCAACGTTTGTAATGATGATGTATGGATGGATATTTATTACTATTTCACGCAAAAACTACTGAACCGATTGAGCTGAAATTTGGTATGGGTATAGTTTAGGACCTGGAATAACAGGATATTTTTTATACCGATAAAACGCGGGCGAACGCGCGGGCAGCAGCTAGTAATATTATAAATGTCAAAATTTGTGAGAATGGATGTAAAGATGTTTTCACTTCTCTTGCTCAAAAAGTGTATCATAATAGAGTAGCTTAGCGGGCCTAAAACTCGAGTTTAATATCTCGGGCTAAAAAGTATTTTTTGTCTAAAATCATCAGCCCGTACAAAGCATTCGTTCTCTTACATAAAAACTCGACTTCTTGGTGCTCCGTCAATCTTTTTTTTTTGAAAATAGAACCGTCTTGGTGATGTTTTATGAAGGTTGATTCTTCCCTTCACGGTAGAATGCGAACTGTTTCGTTGCGGGTTAAATAGAGATTTAAAAAAAAAGATGGTATTAGCGCTAAATCTCTAGAATTTTCTTCATTCCAAATCACAAACTTTTACGTTTAACTTCCTGACTTTTACTTCCAAATTGTGAACGTGAAAAATGTCATCAAGTGATACTGAAGATGCTAATATGCAAATGGAAGAAAAGGGCAAAGAAATAATTATGAATCTGTTGCCGACAAAATCACGTGGAATATATTTAAAGAGTTGCGAAAATTTTATGAAATGGTGAGATGAGAAACGTGTGGATTCTTTTACGTGAAAGAGGAACGAACATATATCCATCCACATTCATCAATTCTTACAAACTATGGCATTTATAATATTAGTAGGATATACTTTTATATGAAAAGATGTTTAAAAAATATCTATGTAGTTCGGTCCGCGTTCCATCTGGAACGAGTAAATTCACGTTACATATACAGCGACCTTTAGCTAATTATTGTACTATATAATATCTATATTATTAGCATAAAATCTGCATGACATGAGAAACGTGGAACAGGATGATTGTCTTCTTCATCTACTTAATAAAAATACATCAGATGAGGGTAACCACGAATCTCTATGAATAAAATTATGTTGGTAGAAAAAGCTTTTATGATAAGCAATACCAGCGGGAGGTAAATAAATACATTAGAAATACTATTATACCACAAAAATACAATATAAAAAGAAAAATAAATAGTAATTACTTTTGTATGTTTGTCCTGTCATTCAAGTCAAACAACTGACAGTTATTTCAAACGTGCTTAGCAAAGAGTCTTGCACAGAGTATATAACGCCCCAGCGTTATATACTCTTTGCTAAGCACGTTAAAAGTTACGCTAATGTTACATTAAAAAAGTTTACAATAAAGGTAGTCGTTAACCCCCGAATACTCAAACGCAACTCAGATTGAAGAACGTCTCAAGTAGCGAATTTTTGACAGATTTTCATTAAAAACTGACAAAAAATGGCGACTTGAGATGCGCTTAAATCCGAGTTGCGTTTGAGTATTCGGGCGTAAGTTTCTTAAATTTTCTAAGTTTGCGCAATTTTCTTATTTTTTTATGTAAGAATTTCAAAAAGTTTACAATAAAGGTTTACGTTAAGTTTTCTTAAAGTTTCTAAGTTTCTGCGAAATTTTCTTTATTTTTATGTACAATGTATTAGAAAACATAAAAAAAAATAATGAAATCGGTAAAGCTGTTCTCAAGTTATAGCTGGACCAAGAGAAATAGGGGTTAATTTTTATATAGGTACTCCTATATATAGATTCGTTGATTTCTCAATCAAGTAAAGACCGATGTTGAGAATTCTTTCACTGAGAGAAAGATCCGGAAGTGGTCCCATAAAAATGTATACCGAGGTATTAGTATTTGTCCCGCAAAACATAAAAACAGTAAAATCAAGGGATTCCGAGTCGGTTTTAGTTTTTTCAATCATTTTAATTACGTATCAAAAATATAAATCGTTATCGTGCAGTCTAAATGTTATTTGTTGTTTTTCAAAAAACTTTTATACAGGTAACATAACAATCTATTTTAAGTACCTCAGATATTATATTTAGACACAAATTGTTTTTGATAATATCAATGCAGTTGGTTGGGCATAAGTCATCGACCTACACAGCCTTTAATTTGAAAGCTAAGAGCAAAAAATCAGGGCGCCCCGGTCATTGCCTGTACGGAGCCATTGTCAAGGTTCCGATCGCCTTTCAAAAGTTTCCATCCACTTCGGAACATTCCATCCGTACGGACTCTGAAGCAATAAATCAAAATACAAGAAGGGTTAAATATTATAAAACTAGCTGCTGCCCACGCATTCGCCCGCGTTTTTACTCTTTTTTAAGTTTTGCGGGACAAATACTAATACCTCGGGATACATTTTAAGGAACCACTTCCGGATCATTCTCTCAGCGAAGAATTCTCAAAATCAGTCTTTAATTGACTGAGAAATCAACGAATCCACTATAATACTCGTATATCAAAATTAACCCGTATTTTTCTTGGTCCAGCTATAACTTGAGAACGGCTTTACCGATTTCATTCATCTTTTTTGAAATTTTTCTAATACATCGTTAAGGTTCTTCGGACAAACAATACCCTATAGGTATGTTATTCCAGGTCCCAAACTATACCCATACCAAATCTCAGCCCAATCGGTTCAGTAGTATTTGCGTGAAAGAGTAACAAATATCCGTACATCCATACATACAAACTTTGACATTTATAATATTAGTAGGATTAGTTTGATTAATATGATGTGAAGTATGATTGTGATTCGAGGAGAAAAGATTTTTGAAATTCAAGGGAAATGAGACATTTTGAATTTCTCGAAATTTTGTCTGACGCTGAACAAATAATTTCGACTAGTTTTAGCTTATCTGTCCTATAAGCATATCTATTTTAACAAGCTTTTATTTAACTTGCAAATGCAATGTACCCACCTACCTATGTTTGTTCGGGTGAAATCTTGCAAATCAATTTTACACCAACCCTCCTCAACCGATTGAGCTGAAATTTGGCATAGGTACATAGGTAAGTTCGGTGACAATGCAATGTCATGGTACCATCGAGCTGGTCTGATGATTGAAACCGAAGGTGGATAGGAACAAAACGAAACTACTTAACCACGTCGAGTTTGGGTTCGTTGGATTTGTCTTCCCAAGCACTTTGATCCTAGATGATAATTATAAAACCTTGTATTTAAATAATAAAATTATTTAATTAATGTAATTAGGTATATATTGCTTCCGAGACATTATATTATACTATACTATATATATACTATATGTATATTATGACACATATTATTTTCATTTATTACCAACCGTATTTATACCTAAAGTAAAAATTAAAACCTGGTTTATTATAGACGTGTTGAATGCAAAAATTTAATTTGTATGCATAGTTTAGGTATTTTCCATAAGGCTTAGAGCGTGCACACTGCTCCATTAAAATTAATCGAGTAGGTATTTAAATAATACTAGCAACCTGTCCCAGGTTCTCAGGGGTAGTAGAGCATCATCATCATCGGCCCGTATCCGTCCACTGCTGAACATAGGCCTCCCCAAACGACGCGACGCCACGAATAGCGGTCCTGAGCCGCCTCCATCCAAGAAGAGCATGTTATGTTATGAAAGAATGTGTATCGTAAGCTATCTTTAAAAGATAGCTAGGTATATGCCGTAATTATCTTTTGGAGATCTATAAAAGAGTAATATCTCACCGAGAATGGTTTTGTTATATCTCAAAAGGATTAGGCAGCGTTTTCGATGAAAGCTCCCAGCCGGCTTGACTTTCCGATACTGGCAACAATTATCGTTATATTTCAACCAATTTACACAATACCTTACCAAATTATATACCTAAATCTTCCTCATGAATCATTCTATCGAATGGTGAATCGCATGAAAATCCATTCAGTAGTTTTTTAGTTTATCGCGAACAGGCAGAAAGACGCGGCAGCGGTGGAGGACTTTGTTTTGTAATATGCAGTGATAAAATTAATTCATGATGAAATGACTCATGATAAGTCATAAGAAAAGTAGGTTTTTGTTCTATGAATATACGTTATTCTGTTTAATACCAACAAAAAACTCCAGAAAAAGTATACAACAAAAAGTTCCAAAAATAGTTAATCAACCTATAGATACATTTTTAAAAGCGGGCGCGACCGTCTTTTGTTTTTTCATTCCGTTAACCACGCTGAAATGACGTGACAAATCTGTCAATACCGCTCTAGTTCTTTCATTCAGCAGTTGCGAAGTACGGCCGCAAAACTCAACCTGTAGCTACTCTCACTCACGGAAGGATAGTTTTCGGACAAATAACATAACTCTGACTTGCTTATACATTTTTAAATTTACATTTGTGAGAATAGAACCAATATTTCAACATCAATAATAGATTCAGACGTTACTTTGCGGAAACAATTGCAAAATATTAGAATGAAAAAATATTAAGTAACAATTCCGCGTATATCAATATTTCAACGTCAAGTACAATATAAAATATACTATGTATGGAGGGCAGCATCATTTGGTAACCCCTTTAACGTTTACACTTCTTCCACTAGAGGGATACCAGTTGCTGACGCACTCTGTACATTCCAAAGTGAAAAAGCAGCTGAACTTCGTATAAAATTTACATTTTCGTTCGATTAGAGTACTGACAAAACTAAATTAATCGAAATTTCATAGTGTAAGCACGCCACCAATGTATGATAAACAAAAGAGAAACCAGGAAAGTGAATCCAGTTTTCAGTTATATACCTACATATATTTGCGATTAGATGCGATGCGATCCTTATTTGAAATGTCACGTAGATAATAATATTATAATCCGACCGGGCCTAACTACTTGTTGCGCCCGGTCGTGCCTTCGACAATACTTTACGTGTCTAGGCTTCACTATATCACGAAGGTGGAGGAGAACGTGGAGTATGTAAAGAGGAAGACCAACACCTTGGTGAGGGTCGAGCGGTTGGACTCGCGCCATAATGGTTTTAAATCATTAGTGGTGCGTATTCCAACTGAGAATATTTTGACCTTCACTAAGGAAGAATTCTGGACAAAAATCTGCCGTTCCGACGTTTTCGCGGAATATTACCGGTCACAGCCATTAATATTGCGTGTCACACGTCGCCGTAGTTTTTAAGTATTTTACATCCTGTACTAGACTTATGTTGCCAGAAATAAATTATTTATTTTATAATACATATTAACCGTCATCACATCACATGACACATACATATTTTTGGCAATACAAGTCTTTAAATCTATAAATAAGGCCCGAGACAAAATACTTTTAATTATGTTCATTGTTCAACAGTTCTAATAAAATCTTTTCTGATAATATGACTAGACACAACAAAACTCATTTAAGCTAATTTATGTATGCAAATTAATTCATTTTATTACATATTTAATGAATGTAATATGGAATTAAGTAGTTTTGGAGCTGTCTGTTATTCGATTTTATAATCTTGTAAAGTAATCTCTGTCGTTTTACACCATGTTAAAAAATCTCAGTGGCGACTTTTTGTCGCGTACAAAATTGTTGACTATTCTCGACCTGCAAAAATATTGGTCAATATTTTTGCTCAAAAATATATTGAGCGCATTAATAAATATTGAAGACCGCAGAAAAATATTGCACTGTATTTCAGTGTAGTTTAGACCATCACAATGTAAGTTACATAAAAGCCTTCAACATTGCAAAAGTTATTGTTTATGTTCTCAAACTTTTTATATACGTATTTTTAAGTAAAAAAGTAAAAGTAAGTTTTATTGCAACAAATACATGTAAATAGGTACATAGTTTTACTTATATATATTTATTCAGGATTTAGAAATTGATTAAATGCGGTTACACAAAACATCGACTAAATATTAAATTATTGCTGCTTTAATATTACTTACACTTGTAAACATCCATTCTCTTATTGACAAAAACATGAACTTACCTGTTACCTACGCAAAAACCTTAATTAGTAGGAAGGAACTCAAAGTACCGTAAAATATTAGAATGAAAAAATATTTAGTAACAATTCCGCGTATAGCCCACTGTGATAGTAGTTAGTTATAGTATTCATCAAAGTAAGTTGTTAACTAGTTTCTTCTCTCCACGAGACATCTTCAGGACACCATAATACTCGACCTTGACATTGAGATTGCCAAGCAACACCGACAGAGTCCAGTCAGCGACTCCGAGATTCTCGTGCCGGCCATTCCAGCCAGTGATGTTGCCTCTCCGAGCTCCTCTCGCCAAGTCGAACGTACCTACTTAAAGAAACTAGTTGACAACTTACTTTGATGAATACTATCAGAGTGGGTTATACGCGGAATTGTTACTAAATATTTTCATTCTAATATTTTGCAGTGGATTTCCGCAAAGTAATGCCTGAATCTATTATTAATCAAAAAATCTTTTAGAAAATTTCCTTTTAAATTAGAATATTTGTATCTTAGCGTATAAATTATTACAAAAATCTCGTGAAAATTTATGTTGGAATGTTTCTCGCCTATCAAAAGTATTTTTAGCATTATTTGTGGTACCACACATGCATACAAAACAAACTTTTTGTATCTAAAATTACCTATAACAGTTGAATTAACTTTTTAGCATAAAATTGCCAACAAAACACACCACAAGCGTTTAAGCATTTTTTTTTATCAATCGCTGGCGAAGAACAACCGCGTACATAATATTATGATAAAATATTATTGAATAAAATAAACCATTGATTACTTTTAAAACTTTTGCTGAGTCGTAACTTAGAAACCTTACTGCGAATTTTTTACTAAACTAATTAGCAAATGCGTCAATCAAATGTTCTAAAAACGCGCGTGAATATTTTTTTATGTATTCCGGATGTAAAAATATAGATTTGTAATAATTATTATTAACAAAAAAACAATGCTAAAAGCTTATCAGGAATGACGTTGTATTTATTGGTAAGGAAACTCGGGTCAACAAAAAACCACTTTGAAAATTTCCGCTCCGTTGATAAAGGTTGTTTCCATGATCCAAGAAAACCAGATCTGCTCCTCCGGGAGTGATACTTGCCTACGTCACTGTCCAGTTGCCACTTTATTACAACAAAAGGTAGATGTTGGGAATCAAATGTAATAAAAGTCGATTGAAAAATCAATAAAAAAAATTCTACTGTCAATTATTTTTGTTAGATCAGTCAAACCAGCGTTAGTTAAACACGAGTCAATGTGATAAATAAATGGTAAATACAAAACTACATAGTTTCATCAGATTATACAGGTAATACAAGGAGTTCTGAGAGTTACGATTTTACGCTACTGGTAACACTAGAAAACAGATTCGTCTTTTTATTCGCCGATGGCGATGATGACGTAAGCAAATGACACCCACGTGACCATCGTGTCTCGGAAGACCATACGTTATATTATTATATGGTCATTTCCACCTGACCTGCTTCGAAGGGTTATTGTTTTATATATTTATTTTAGGAATTTGTGGACATCATTGTCCCAATGCAGCTGGTCAAAAGAAAACGAACTAATAAATGGTGAAAGTAGGTTTGTATGAGCACAGAATAACTATAAATATAAATAATAATAGATCATCATCATCATATCAGCCCATACACGTCCACTGCTGGACATAAGCCTCCCCCATACGACGCCACAAATAGCGGTCCTAAGCCACCTCCATCCATCGACTCCCTGCGATCGCTACGATGTCGTTCGATCCATCGAGTGGATGGTCTCCCATGTAGGGGGGATTTGCCATAATCATCACGCTTGGTAGGTGGATTGGTGATCGCAGTGTTGGTGTTGAAAAATACTCAGAAGGATGCTGTTGCCCTTCCTCTGGTAGGTTCCCTTAGTCGGCTCTTACGACATCCACGGGTTGAGTTGGAAGGGTCGATATTCGTACACCGCGGCCCCACGGCCATAATAATAATAGATGCTGATATCTAATACATTCATTTAAAGCTAATCTTAAACTAATAGATTATGACTTAAATGGATACCTACTAAAAACAATGGTAAAAATGTTATCTTGAGTAGTTAACTAAAAATCATAGTTAGGTTTGTTTGTACTGTACCTACTAGGTAACCAGTTAGCATTTTTAGACTGTAAACAGGGTGTCTTTATGAGATGGTAGCGCCAAATCCCAAATTATAAGAGTTAGACAAAGTTGTAAAAGGAGTCATTGGCTCAATGCGAAAATAAAAACTGCATAAGGGGAAGTCCCGTAACGTCCCGGACAGCGGCACCTAGCTTCGGAAAAGTGTGTACTATTTCGGAAAGTCGCAAAAAGTTCTTACGTCGTTGCAATGCGTAAATACGACAACGCAACGAAGAAGTGTGGCATGTATTGAAATTTATATGTACGTAGCAACGCAGCGTAATGAAGTACATATGTGGCTCTTATTGTTAGCGTATTACCGCACTCGCAGGAAGAGATGGTACTGCAAATTCTAAGCCAGTACCGGCTAGTGCTAAACCGGGTAAAACGGGGTGAATAGAGACTCAGGGGTAAATAGAAATCGACGAAATACTGGACATTACCTGGCTTGTAGCAGTGTAAGTGTCCTAAAGGATGATGATGAGGTAGTCCAAAAGGATGTTTTTTTCCAGTATTTCGTTTATTTCTATTCACCCTGGAGTCTCTATTCACCCCTTTTTACGGTACGCAATTACCTAAACGTGAGCTTGTTCAGACAAAAAGTACATTATCGCCGCCAAACGCGTATAATATAATGACTAAATAAGTTTTGTGATTTGGTATTCGTGCGCTTTTTTATTTAATTGCAATTACCTACGTCTACACTTTTTATATATTATGTTTTTATTATATAAGCTATGTTAAATAATGAAAATGAATAATCCATTCTATAATTTCGCGTAGGTTTTTGTGCTGCATCTTGTAAAATATAAACTGTGCTGATAATTATGGTCCCAGGTAGACATGGTAGGCTGTACCTACCTAAGGTACAGTCTTTTGTCCGTATCTATGCTCAGATAATGACTTATGACATTATTAGTTGACCTGCCTAATAAAAACAAAGAAACATGCCTAGCATAATGCATCTTTACAGAAGCCTTAATGGCTAACGTTAGTAAACCAGTTTTGTGAATAAACTAAAATTAATGATTATATAATCTCATAATAATTTAAATCTGTCATAAAATATAATTAAATTTAAAATATCCCAAAAATTTACGTTTTACGTGGAGTTAACAACAGCGTTAGAGCCGGAGGAAGTCCCAAAGATTTTTAACTCGTCGCGTCAGGTACCTACTTTATTTCGTGGCGTAGCAGTTAGCGCAGTCTCGTATTGAGGGGAAGACCGCGGGTTCAAGTCCCGCTGAAATCTTAAATTTTTGGGATATCATTTAATTTCTTTAAAAATACCCCGACCGCGAGGGCTTATGAACTATAATAACAAAAACCTAGAATTTAATTGTTATGAAAAAACTAAAATCCAACATCGACTTCCTTAATTTACACTATTTATTTTTAATTTTTACCCGGGACAAATACTGATCCCTCTGGAACATTTTTTTTATGGGACCAGATCATTCTCTTCTGTTCTATACAATAGCGAAAGAATTCTCAAAATCGTTTGATAATTGACGGAGAAATCGACGAACAAACATAAAAAAATACATGCAGCCGAACATACATAGAACCGGCATCCTTATTTGGAAGTCTGTTATAAAACAAAGAAATATGCGTAAATTAACGCTTGCACTAATAGCTACCACATTAATAAACCAGTTTGTGAATAAACTACAACTAGATAAGTTCGTAAGTCTCATAATGATTCATATCTGTCAACATTTGAAATATGTATAATTGTTTTACGAGATAGCAAATCACACAACACAATTAGCACCATAAAAACAAAATCAATTAAAACTTCAACTCAATTAATCAACTTCTCACTTTTCAAATATTTTTCTCGTCAATAACTTCCTTCATTTTAGCCTTAATTTTCAAGCCAAATTGAACTGAAAAATAGACAAAAAGATAGCGCAGGTTCAAACTAACCCTACCTTTTCCGGGTCACGGTTAATTTACGGTCTATGCAAAAACTTGTTGTTCATATACTTTAACAATAAAATGTTTTACTACTAATCAGCGTACGAATATCGACCCCTCCAACTCAACCCGTGGATGTCGTAAGAGCCGACTAAGGGAACTTACCAGAGGATGGGCAGCAGCTTCCTTCTGAGTATTTTTAAACACCAACACTGCGATCACCAATCCGCCTGCCAAGCGTGGTGATTATGGCAAATCCCCCCCTACATGGGAGACCATCCACTCGGATGGACCGACGACATCGTAGCGGTCGCAGGGAGACGATGGATGGAGGCGGCTCAGGACCGCTATTTCTGGCGTCGTATGGAGGAGGCCTATGTCCAGCAGTGGACGTGTATAGGCTGATGATGATGATGATGATGACTACTAATCTAAATACCTGTTTCTTATTTCGTTTACTTCGTTGCGTTTCTTATTTAAGTATGTCTTGTGTCGTGCCAAATAAACTTTTTTCATTTCATTTCATTCATTTCTGTCGTGTATCAAAAACAACGGAACGGGCACTCAAGTTTCAAGTACCATATGTAAATTTTTTAGAAGCTTACCTTCCTTCGTACACTAGAGGCCTGGATTTGTGACGTCAGGGTGCATAATAAAATGAAAAACCAAAGGACATTCGCGCCAGCTTTTATAAATATATCTTTTTATATTATAAATACGAAAGTTTGGATATATGGATGGACGTTTATTACTTCTTCACGCCAAAACTACTGAACGGTTCGGGCTGAAAAATTGCATAGATGTAGTTCTAGGCCCGGATCGGAATAACACGGCATAACGTTGACATTGGCTACATTTAATCCCATAAATCAGTTCCCATGGGATAAAAATAACAAACGTTTCTATATAAAACAACGCGTGCCAAGCCGCACACAGAAACCCGTTTTTCGGCGTAGGGCAGATTCTTGATTGGACAGATTCGTAATTCGGCAGATTCGCTACTCGACAGATCGAGAATAGTTATTAATATACATGTTATTGCATCTAAGTTGGTATTGGTAATGCAAGCTATCTACCCTATAAAATATCGTGCTCTAAGGTTAACCCTACTTCCTACTAATATTATAAACATCAAAGTTTGTAAGGATGGATCTCTCTTTCACGCAAAAACTACTGAACCGATTAGGCTAAAATTTGGTATGGGTATAGTTTGGGAACTGGAAAAACATATGGGCTATTTTTATCCGATAAAACCCGGGCGAAGGCGCGGGCAGCAGCTAGTAATAAATAATTGTCTTATTTGTTATTAGGTAGGTGGTTACCTTAACAAGTTCGTTAGCAAAGGCCATCTCGAAATATGTGTATATTTTAAATCGAAGGTTAGTTTGCCAAAATGAGGGTCACAATGACCAGTCGTTGACCTTTGTTTTGTGAAAAATAGGCCAAATTTGGCGAGTTCGACAAGTTTGACCTATATCCGGCATTACCATATGAGACGCAGGCCTAGAGATTTTACGCTTGCTCCAATAAAAGGTTTCCGCATTTTGCTGAAATTCATCATCATCATATCAGCCCATACACGTCCACTGCTGGACATAGGCCTCCCCCATACGACGCCACTAATAGCGGTCCTGAGCCGCCTCCATCCATCGACTCCCTGCGACGGCTACGATGTCGTCGGAATTATTGATACTGGGTTTTAATTATAGCTAGTACGTGATAAAATTCAATATTATCGTGGAAAAATACGTGGACGAACCAAAGCTATTGATAAAAATAATATCAATGTATAAAGAGCTGCATTTAAAATCTAACACTGAATGTTTAAAAAAAACCGCCATCGGATCCGTTAATTTTACAATGTTTTTAGGTTTAGCCGGATAAATACTAAACGCTCGGGAATATAATTTTTACATCGTGAATATTGTAACACCTCGGAATAGCTACGAAATAAATTTCAAAATCGGTCCATAATTGAGGGAGAAATTGATGAAAATAGAACCTCCTTTTTTTCGACGTCGATTAAACCTGAGAGCACACCGAGATGCGGTACTGAGGTACCATCACGTTCTGTTAGAATCAATAAGCTTGGCTTATCACGACACAGCCCTAGTGTCAGATTCATAAGTAAAGTCGCAGTCTCTAAGCCCTGAGCAAAGATTTTTTGTCAGTTTTATTTATACATGTAATGTATATAATAATATATCGGGAAATCGCTGGATGCGGGCAGCGCAAAATCGGTCATTGTGGAGATCCTTAGGGGAGGCCTATGTCCAGCAGTGGACGTCGATCGGCTGATATGATGATGATATAATAATATATGTAATGTATATAATAATAAAATGGTCATAACTTTAATGGCAGTGAGCATGTCACATAACTCGCAGAACTGATAACCGTTGAGGTCTCGAGTGACGGCCACGATGCAACGCGACAAGGAGAGTTGGGAGACCATCCACTCGATGGACCGACGACATTGTAGAGCGGTCGCACGAGGTTGATGGATGGAGGCGGCTCAGAACCGTTACCAACCGCTAACAGTACAAAAGGTGGCTATAAGGCATACAGTATCAAGGTTGCCTCTCCAGCTAACCTTGATACTTTGATTCTTGATAACTTGATACTTTGTTCTGAATATATTACTTTCTACTTTCTCAAAAAACGTGTCTCATCATCGTCCTCAATAGCCCTTACCAGTCCACTGATCGACGTAGGCCTCCCCATATAAGCACCTTATTAAGCCGTTGGTCCTGCGCCTGATCTCTCCCCGGTCGTGTCGGTCTCTGTCCCGTAGTCAGCTTATGAGAATGAGGGAATAGAGAGTGCACCTGTGTTTGCGCATACACTTGTGCACCATATGTATCCTGCGCACCTGGCTAGTCTACGGTGAAAGTGGTCACCGCCGAGGCCGAAGATTCGGCTGGGAGGAAACGAATTAGTTCTAAACATATTTAATTTCAAAAATCGTGTAATTTATAAATTAAATTAAACATTATATTATTTGGAAGACCTTTGCATTAGAAATAACAATACGTGGCGGAATAAATAATCAACAAATAAATAACCCACTTTTTTAATCCGGTTTAACTTGATTTAACCGGTTGTATGTATATCAAAACTATATGTAAAAAAATCGATTTGATATATTCAAAAAAACTAGATTTATAGATTCAAAGTTTACAACGCAATATCTGTTTTATTATTGAGGAATATTCGTAATAAATCAAAAACAAAGATATTTAATTGATTTATATTCCGTCTTAAACCAGATTTCTAAAACCTATAAAAAAAGATTTAGTATGGGACGCTAGCAAAAATTACATCATTCATCCTATTTTACTATGAAAACTTTCGTAATTTGATAAATTCATTATGAGATATATATCATAAGAACACCGGTATTCTTCCAACACAAACTAGGTTCGTAGTTAACCCGCTTACATTCATAATGAATCATTCATCCTTTTATTATTTCGTTATGCGACAAGTTTTTTTTATCGCTTATTTATGCACATTCAAAAGAAGAAAAAAACCCTTTAGTTCAATCAAAGCTAACTAATTAAACACAATTCTACTAATATTATAAACGTCAAAGTTTGTAAGGATGTATGGATATTTTTAAACACCAACACTGCGATCACCAATCCGCCTGCCAAGCGTGGTGATTATGGTAAAACCCCCCCTACATGGGAGACCATCCACTCGATGGACCGACGACATCGTAGCGGTCGCAGGGAGTCCATGGATGGAGGCGGCTCAGGACCGCTATTTGTGGCGTCGTACGGGGGAGGCCTATGTCCAGCAGTGGACGTGTATGGGCTGATGATGATGATGGATATTTGTTACTCTTTCACGCAAAAACTACTGAACCGATTAGGCTGTGGTATGGGTATAGTTTGGGACCTGGAATAACATATAGGCTATTTTTTATTCCGATAAAACGCGTGTGAAGGCGCGGGCAGCAGCTAGTAATATTAAAAATGCGAAATTTTGCATGTATGGATGGACATATGTTTGTAACCTCTACCCGCTAAAAATACTAAACGAGTCGAGCTCAAATTTTGCATACAGGTAATTCTAGGCCTCGAATCGATAGACATAACCTTTAAACGTTTCCATAAAAACAAACCGTGCGAAGCCGCGGGCTAAACTAGTTTAAAATAATCCAAAGTATGGAGACGGCCCGGAGAAAGATACGCTCAGTGTAACATTGTTGGAAGAGGGCCTTATAGTGGAGAGATTTGCCTCCATTTTTTGCGTTCCGCTTTTGTCCATGAGTATATTTATATGTAATTAAGTTAATTATATATAAGTACAATTACTAATTAAAACTTGTATTAAGTACAAGACGCTATGTACAACCGGAAGACAAGTTAATTACTTACATTACATAGTATGTTAGAAGTAGCAAAAATAATTTTGCACAAACAAGGTCAAAAACACAAGTGCTTACATATGTAAATAATAAACGTAACTTGAACTCTAATTGCGTGACAATAAAACATAAAACAAATCAGCGTTATAAATTCACAGTGAATGGAAAAACAGCTAACCAATTTTCGATGTACAAGGGCCTAAATGTTTTTTCAGTTTGATACTTTGAAAAAAACGGTACTTACTGTATTTCTTGAAATACCTGTCATTATTGCATAGTCCAAAATCTCCTTTGACAAGAAAATCTCATAATACCAAATTACTGAATTTCACAATTCTTAGAGCTACTAAAAAAAATCCTAGATACATTATTCGGACGATTATGCATGAAAAGCATTTTATTTTGGGGTAAATAAACGAATATCCTCGCCTGAGGTCAAATATGTTTGTAATTAGGTAAATGATTGCTTGCAACAGTCTGCAGTTGGCTCAACTCTTTCTATTGTTTTAATAAATGAAAATGCTCGCGTAAGGTCAAATATGTTTGTAATGAAATGATTGTTTGCACCAGTCTGCAGTTAGCTCAACTGTTTCAATAGTTTTAATAAATATCACATTGCATGAATTTCGATTCTTTTGTTATGTTTATTGACTATTTTTATTTTCGTCATTTAATTAGACAATAACTCTTTTGCAGTGCCCTTACATGGGGCATGTAACTAATGACATAAGCTATATAGCTTATAGGTAATATTACCTAGATCTACGTTGTATACATGTAAACAAAATAAATGAAATATGAAATAAATTAATAAGCTCGCATGAGGTCAAATGTAATGAAATGATTGTTTGCAACTGTTTCAATTGTAAAATATTAGTTCCTTGTCGTAGGTAGTTTCGTCTTATGTGACTGTAATTTTTATATTATTGTTAAAAAAAATATTTAATTGATAATAAATAAAATAATAGAAATGACGTAAGAATACGAACACTAATAATGACAAGAACATGGTGGATATCATCTTCGGGTGTATCATATTGTGCAACCAAGGATCATACCCGCTATGTGTAGCTCTCGCCTTTACATTATTTCTCATAAAGGGCCTCTGTGCTGTTGGCTTCGGCTCCACGCATGCCTCCCAAAGGACCGGATCACTATATGGCCCGTGATCATGGAAACGAGATATTATTTATCATAAATTAGAAGTACACTTCCGCATTTTTTACGAAAACCGTTATACGTGAGATACATAGACGTCGCATAGTCGGATAGATATTTTTTTTTGTTAAATTTATCATAATGGTATTAGATTGACCCAGCTGTCAACCTCTAAGCTGTGACACGGAGATCATTGCCAAGATCAGGGTGGACTACATTTGCATGCCTACTAGGAAATGGTTCAAATACTTGAGGAAAACCTTTAACGCTTATATAGGAACTAAGTCACTAACATACATATTATAAAACAAAGTCCGCCGCGTCTGTCTGTCTGTTCGCGATAAACTCAAAAACTACAGAACGGATTTCCATGCGATTTTCACCAATCGATAGAGTGATTCATGAGTAAGGTTTATATTATAAAATTTGTCAAGGTTTTGGGTAAATTGGATGTAATATAAAGATAATTGTTGGAAGAGTCGGAAAAAAACAAGCCGCCTGGGAACTTTCTTCGAAAACGCTGCTCCCTATAATACCTTTGAGATATCACAAAACAATACATGATGGTATATTTCCCTTTTATAGATCTACAAAATTTCCGAGATGTCGTATACCTATTTTATAAATGGCCGGGGCGTACGAATATCGACCCCTCCAACTCAACCCGTGGATGTCGTAAGAGCCGACTAAGGGGACCTACATCATAGCGGTCGCAGGGAGTCGATGGATGGAGGCGACTCAGGACCGCTATTTGTGGCGTCGTATGGGGGAAGCCTATGTCCAGCAGTGGACGTGTATGGGCTGATATGATAATAACTAATTTGATTCGATCCCTACTCAGAAAATTATTTTGTATTCTATAGAGTTTCTTAGGAAAATATATTAAAAAAATGGGTTCTGTTAGTTGAATATTATATTTTTGAACGAGTATATTAATATAGTAAATACTGTTCAATTCTTACAAGATGACGCTCACTTTTTCTTTTTCGCTGGTGGATCTTCCTGAAAAAGAAAAACTAGGATAACGTGCTTTTGTTACAATCGACCCATCCTCCTCAGGCCGGCGATGTCGTTAGAGCCAACTAATTTAACCTACCAGAGGAAGGGCAGCGCTTCTTTCTGTGACTTTAACACCTCTACTGCGATCACCAATCCGCCTGCCAAGCGTGGTGAAAATGGCAAAACTCTCCATGTTTGAAGGCATCTTCAACAGTCAACGGGTGCTGATGAGGAACGGGTTCTCGTGCGACAATGTTATAGAAGTCCAAAGTCGCGTTTTGAGTTAAAATACTCTTTCATAATTGAAAAATCGCGCGAGGGTCAAAGGTCGTGCTTGCGGGTCAAAGATCGCGCTTGCGCATCAAAGAAGCGCTTGCGGTTCAAAGATCGCGCTTGCAATGCAGGTCAACTTCTTTTGCACGTTATTTTGGTAACTTCCCTACATACATTTCATACAATTTTCTCAGTTAGTACTTATACTTAGGTAAGTATAGTAAATACTTCTATTTATCTATCTACTATCTGCGTGAGAACGCCGTGAGCGTCCTTTGAAACCCTCATCTCCTCCCAGCTATCTTAACGATGTCGTAGTTACTTTACTTAAGGGCCTACAATACCTCACCATTGTGTGAAAAGGATGAAAGGCTTGGGATTTCGCGTTCATATGAGCGGGACAGAGTAGAACGTCATAACCGCAAAAATAATGTTTATGTTTTTTTACGGTAAAAATAATAGTAATTGTGGAAATCTAAAACACACACCGTCTGCTTTATACTCTGATTGTTTACTGTACAAAGTACCAAGGCTTATTTTAACGTATCTATTGAATAGCGACGGTTTAAAGTACAGTTTAGAGTGAACTTTGGATTTTTTTTCTATCAAGAAAATTTCATGTAATCTTGTTTTCGAAACACTAGTGGTCTAGCATCAATCCTGAACTATAACATATTAAAATCTCAAAGTAAATGCTTCAGAATTGTGGAAGATATGATCGTTGAAAATAACTGGTTTCAGATAGTATCAACTCTTAAAAGGGAATCTCAAACACTGTTAAATTACTGTACATTAAGTAAAAGAAATAAATATTTTATATTTGTATTTGTAGTATAAGTACCTACTTACCTAATCGTTACTTAATATTATAAATGCGAAAGTGTGTTTGTTTGTTTCCTTCCTTCAAGCCCTAACTAAGCAACCAACCGACATGATTTTTGGCACAGAGTTAGTTGTAAGGATGGAGAGTAATATAGGCTACTTTTTGACCTAGTAAGACATCAAATCCCCAAGGGAGATTTAAGGGAAAAAGACCTTTCTAACCCCCTAGAAATGTGAAATAAAAATTTAACGTGTACCCTTTCATTTAAGATGTTTCTAATTAATTAAGCTATGGCTGAAACATGCACAGTATTTTAAGCTGAAATAAATGTATTGAATTGAATTTAATTTAACACTTTAATGGCTCACGACGCAGCTCCGTCTACAGCTGCGTCTAGCGGAGGCTGTGCTGTGAATGCGTTAAGACCTTACCACTCCTCCATTATTGATAAACTCTTCTTCCTCCGGTGTGATGTTTACCCTCATGAACCTTGGAGGCAATCCTAAATCTGGAGGTATGGGCATGGATGACACGCTGGCAACAGCAGCCTGGAAATCACTTCAGATTTTAAATCGACTTCAAAAAACAGTAAGGCGTTAGTTTTTTGTTTCTTTTTAGGGTTCCGTACTTCAAAAGGAAAACAGGAACCCTTATAGTATCACTTTGTTGTCCGTAGGTCTGTCGTTGAAATTAACATCAAACACTCAGGTACATTTACATCACGGCTTCAATGGGGGGGGGCTTGAAGCCGTGATGTAAATAGTTACAGCCGTTTATGTCCGTATTTTTTGAAATGTCTAAGCTCCGCTTAGATTGAGGCTAGTTAATGATATGTGCATTATTCAATATTATTTATATACTAGCAACACCCCCCGGCTTCGCACTTGTAGTAGAGCATCTATCTGAAAGGGATTAGGCAGCGTTTTCGATGAAGGTGGCTTGACTATTTCCAACAAAATTATCGTTATATTTTCATCAATTTAGACAAAACCTTGATAAATTATATACTTAAACCTTATGAATCACTCTATCAATTGGTGAAAACCGCATGAAAATACGTTCAGTAGTTTTTGACTTTATCGCGAACAGACACACAGATAGACGCGGCCGAGGACTTTGTTTTATAATAGGAAGGGATTTATTTTTGTGATGTGTCTTTGAGTCCTTTAAGGTCTAAAGGAAATAAAGCACTTTGATATTTGATTTTCCTCAATACATATAGCTACAACCTGGATTTACAAACAGAAATTATAAATAGAAATTCACAAGATATTTTAGCTCTTACTCCAGATGGTGCTGCAGCTGCAGGTTTAACCAGAGCACATGATGCTGCTTGCGAAGGCGGAGGAGGCGCGCTACTTTTGCTACCTGCAGCCCTAAACCTTATCACGGGCGTCCGGCAGAGCAATTGCGTCAATTTTACCATTTGGATTAGATACCGCCCATGAGAACTACCAAATAAAGAAGGAAAATCCCAGAATTTTGGATTTGTCTGAATTTGACATTCATCATTTATGCCAAAGAGAATACAATACTGACGAGGATGATTTATGCTAGTAATAATTTCTGATTAGAGTCATAGACCTAGATTTTTTTCTTAAGTCTATGATTATTCTAGCCAGAGATAAATAAATCACGTTTACCCACAGACATGATAATAGCATAAAGCGTTTACCATATCTAACCTTATCTTTTTTAGCCAAAGTTATATATAGTTATATAGTATATAAATTCCTTGTTTTTAGCTAAATCCAAGGAATTTTTATACTAACGTAACTTATTAGTATATAAATTCCTTGGCTAAATCAGGTTTCCCCTACAGAAAATAAAATCTCTTTCTTTCCACAATATTTTTTATATTGGTAAGTTAAGGTTTGTCTCAAACATTTTCGTTAAGTAAATCCAAACTACAATTATAAAATGCGAAAGTCAACCGTCGTGTCGTCAGTGGTCGATGGAAAAACGTTTGCTGGGTCAGCTAGTACGTATATACAAAAATCTCGTGTCACAGTGTTTGTAACCAAACTCCTCCGAAACAGCTTGACCGATTTTATGAAACCATTTGTGTATGTATATTCGGAAGTCGAGAATAGGTTGTTAACTATTTTTTCTAGGTAAGGTACCCCTAAGTGATGAGAGTGGCCCACCCCATTTTTTTTATTTTTTTACCAAATTCTCTATTATTATTATTAATTTATGGTTTGGGTAAAAACATACATACACCCTTCATTTTCACCTTACACTAACCCCAATTTTTTAATAGCGATATTAGTTAGTACTGTAATAATCTTCAACCCTCATCATCCCGTACACGTCCACCGCTGAACATAGGCCTCCCCCAAACGACGCAACAATGTCGTCGGTCCATCGAGTGGGAGGTCTTCCTCCGTTTCGCATTGCATCGCGGTCGCCACTCGAGAACATTTACTCCCCAACGGTTATCGGTTCTACGAGCTATATGGCCTGCCCATCGCCACTTCAGCCTGCTAATTCTGAGAGCTATGTATGTCGGTAACTTTGGTTCTTCTACGGACTTCCGTATTCCGGACCCTCATTCAACCCTCCCTCACTGGTCGGTTAAAGATCAATTATAATATTATTATTCACTAGCAATAATTTATAAGGCAAAACAACGTTTGTCGTTTCAGATAGTTTTTATTAATATTTATAGCCACGTATCTTAATTCGCGGAAAAAAGCTAGATAAACATAATTGTGTTTGTCACTATTCTTGAACGAACGATCATTTTTATTAGAGCATTATTTGACACTAGCGACCCGCCCCGGCTTCGCACGGGTGCAATGCTGATACTCAATTATACATATAAACCTTCCTCTTGAATTACTGTATCTAAAAAAAAAACTGCATCAAAATCCGTTACGCAGTTTTAACCCAGACAATCCTGAAACTATTTTTCATCTTCGATCATATTGATTTTTTGATATGATGCTTAAAACGCTCTAATATTTGTTTTTTTTTATTTGTTTTTATTTGAGATATTACTTCTATTCTTACAGTTATACCCTAATACAATAGAGTAGTCAACGTATTAATTCCTAAGTAACATAATTCAGTTACAACATTTAGAAAAATAATTCAATAGGTCTAAATAAGCCGTGGGGTCGCGGCGTACGAATATCGACCCCTCCAATTCAACCCGTGGATGTCGTAAAAGCCGACTAAGGGAACCTACCAGAGGAAGGGCAGCAGCTTCCTTCTGAGTATTTTTAAACACCAACACTGCGATCACCAATCCGCCTGCCAAGCGTGGTGATTATGGCAAACCCCCCTACATGGGAGCCCATCCACTCGATGGACCGACGACATCGTAGCGGTCGCAGGGAGTTGATGGATGGAGGCGGCTCAGGACCGCTATTTGTGGCGTCGTACGGGGGAGGCCTATGTCCAGCAGTGGACGTGTATGGGCTGATGATGATGATCAGGTCTAAATAAATATCAATTAGGAAGAATAAAATAATATAATTCAATTGTCAAAAAGCAAAATAACACAGTTCGGTACCAAAGTCGTCAAATCAAACAATAATTATATCAATCAATGAGCAAAATAAATTCAATAGATATCAATAGATTACAAAACAATTTATAATTATTTACCATAGCATAAATTGCACAGTATAGCCCTTATATGTTTAGGGAAAGTAAAAAATTTAAGATCTCAGCGTACATAGGGACAGACAGCGGGAAGCGACTTTGTTTTATAAGTAGTGATTCACACCTATGTATTAAGATCCTTGTACATGTGACCCGAGACCTACCTAATCTTTTTATAATGATGTTATTGACACTGTATTTCTAATAATAACATTTTTTTATATGCCTTGGCATAAAAAAACATTGAAGTGGTTGACACTGATAAGTGGTTCTTTATATACTTTGATATCATCATTATCATCATATCAGCCCGTACACGTCCACAGGTGGACATATGCCTCCCCCATACGACGCCACAAATAGCGCGCTATATTAGTATATTTGTCCGTGTGGCCGCGGCGTACGAATATCGACCCCTCCAACTCAACCCGTGGATGTCGTAAGAGCCGACTAAGGGAACCTACCAGAGGAAGGGCAGCAGCTTCCTTCTGACTATTTTTAAACACCAACACTGCGATCACCAATCCGCCTGCCAAGCGTGGTGATTATGGCAAATCCCCCCTACATGGGAGACCATCCACTCGATGGACCGACGACATCGTAGAGGTCGCAGGGAGTCGATGGATGGAGGCGGCTTAGGACCGCTATTTGTGGCGTCGTACGGGGGAGGCCTATGTCCAGCAGTGGACGTGTATGGGCTGATGATGATGATGATGATGATTAGTATATTTTTATTCAGAAAATGCACCTACATCTATTTCTTTAGAATAATCTGGATTACCGCTGGGGAGTAAAGGTTCTCGAGTGGCGGTCTCAATGCAACGCGAAACGGAGTGTCGGGAGACCATCCACTCGATAAACCGACGACATCATAGCGGTCGCAAGGAGTCGATGGATGGAGGTGGCCCCGGACCGCTATTTGGGCGTCGTAAGGGGGAGGCCTATGTCCAGCGGTGGACGTGTATGGGCTGATATGATGTATATTTTTTATATATATAATAATAGGAACAAATATAATGATCTACTTTGTTATAGTCATTGAATCTTATATATAACCTACACGTTAAAAAAAAAAAACTGATTAGGTACCTAAATTTTACAAAAGTTCATCAACCTATCTACTTATAGAATTTATTATTATTACAGTTGTCGAACACTGTGTTTCATACAACGGACGCGTGTCAAAAATCTTTATTGATAAGTTTTTTTTTTTTTACTTTACGATGACTAGCATATTTTTTGGCTAGAGCTGATCAGATACTTTTGATGTGTCATTTTTTATGGGTAATTTATTGTAAACTAGCTGCCGCCCGCGCCTTTGCCCGCGTTTTATCGGGATATAAAATAGCCTATATGTTATTCCAGGTCCCAAACTATACACATACCAAATTTCAGCCGCAGGTTCAGTAGTTTTTGCGTGAAAGAGTAACAAATATCCATACATCCATACAAACTTTGACATTTATAATATTAGTAGGAATTTTGAATCGTAAATGTTAAGAAAGAACAGGCACATGTTCGGAACAAAATGACAAGTACAATACACGCAACGGTATACAGTTAATAATGTGTGCCATTGTACCTTGACGGGCACTTATTATTTTCAGTCATTGTACTTTATCAACACAAAGAAAATAACAATCAAATAATATAAACAAATTAAACTAGTATTTACAATTGAAACAATTGAGCTAACTGCAGATTGTTGCAAACAATCTGATAGCCCAACTGGTCCATATCAATACCAGTCGGAAGCGTCCCCAAGACGCTGGCTGCATTGCCTCGCTGTATGGCAATGCGCCATATACCAGCTCTCGGGTCACGCGTCGCTTCGACCAGGCGCACAGAGTTTTTTTTTTGTATTTTTTTTTTGTACAAATTAGTCTTTTGGGATTTCAGACATTATGAGAACTTTTTAAGATTTGTTCTTTCTGGAATACGTACATTTCAACATTCAGTCATACTAGACCGTACCCAAACCTTTAGTACCCAGACCCTAGACCTAGACCTAGAGTCCAGATTATAGGGATTCTAGGGAGGCCTATGTTCAGCAGTGAACGTGTATGGGCTGATATGATGATGTTGATGATGCGTATCTTCCTGTAAACTTACTATTTCTTTCTGCTTAGCTCAGGACTAGATGATACTGTGTGGATTGTCAAACATTTTTCATTTATTTATTTTAAGCCTTGATCTACAAGCATATTTTGTGGGTTTCCATTTCAATATTGCATTTGTAGTAGGGATGGGCCGAAATTCGTTTTAGATTCGGTCAGACTGAATTTCGGCTGCTTGAGCCGATCCTCGGCATTCGGTTGAAATTCGGTTTAAATCCGGACCTGGAATAACATACCTCGCCTTTTGTACTGTTCATTTTTGTTTAGATATAAGATCTTATTTAATATATTTATTTTCTAGTACAATAAAGTGTTCATTCATTCATTCCAGTAATCCCGTGATCATAACACTGCAAACCTGTTGAAACGTCGGGAAAAATTAAGTTAATTTTTCCCACTTTAATTGCCCATGACGCACATGTAGAGAGCTCTTCTAGCTGCGGGCCGCGTCTTTGCGAGTTGCGTTGGAGAGGCATGGGCAGTGAATGCACTAAACTATTGGAATTCCGAAACCAATCGGGTTTTTAGACAAGCCATTATTCAATTAAAAATGATTGAAATGTTGATTTCACATGATTCTTAACCTTGATTTTTTTTGGATAAAACTTGAATAGCTTTTGTATAATTTTACGAGACGATTAATAAAAAAAGTTGCGAAAATATTACCTATTAACTGGATCTGGGCAGGTCCGGTTAAAACGTAAAGTCATCTAATCCAAGAAGGTAACGTAAGCGTCAAAAATTTCTGAACAGAGTTAATGATAAAAAAAAAAAAATTGCTGTTCAACTAGATGGTAATGTGTACAATACATAGAATCAAAATCAGAATAAATAATTTTATTTCTTTAGGTTACATAATAAGCACTTATTGATAGACAAGGCAAATTTTATCTATAAACAGCTATACATAAATATAGTTAACCTATTTATATTATAAATGTCAAAGTTTGTATGGACGGATGTATGGATGGATATTTGTTACTCTTTCACGCAAAAACTACTGAACCGATTAGGCTGAAATTTGGTATGGGTATAGTTTGGGACCTGGAATAACACCCACTAATATTATAAATGTCAAAGTTTGTATGGATGGATGTATAAATATATAATATTTGATACTCTTTCACGCAAAAACTACTGAACCTATAGGCTGAAATTTGGTATGGGTAAAGTTTGGGTCCTGGAATAACATATAGGCTACTTTTTATCCCGATAAAACGCGGATGAAGGCGCGGGCAGCAGCTAGTGATTAATAAAATTATTGTTGTTTAACTAGGTAATAATGTGTAAAATGCATGTCATAGAATCAGAATCAAAAACTTAATATCTTTCGGCTTACAAAATAAGCACTTCATCATCATCATCATCAGCCCATACACGTCCACTGCTGGACATAGGCCTCCCCCGTACGACGCCACAAATAGCGGTCCTGAGCCGCCTCCATCCATCGACTCCCTGCGACCGCTACGATGTCGTCGGTCCATCGAGTGGATGGTATCCCATGTAGATATAGGCATAGGATTTGCCATAATCACCACGCTTGGCAGGCGGATTGGTGATCGCAGTGTTGGTGTTTAAAAATACTCAGAAGGAAGCTGCTGCCCTTCCTCTGGTAGGTTCCCTTAGTCGACTTTTACGACATCCACGGGTTGAGTTGGAGGGGTCGATATTCGTACGCCGCGACCCCACGGCTACTAAGCAAGCAAGCTAAGCACTTACACAAGTAAAATGTTATACTATAACCAGTTATATATATAGTTATTATAAATATGTAGATAGGTATCATAGTGTGTCTTATTAAGACTAATTATGATACTTATGATACCCATTGGTTTTAAGTAAGTTCCCGGCTATGAGTTTGGAATAGCACTGGTATAATAGTTTTGAATAACAGAATTATAATCGTTTTTTATAGCAGTAATTCAGCACTTCATGTCTTTGACTGTTCCGAGCAATAAGTGGTTACTATACATATTTATAACTGGATTTTGTTAGATCCGGGTTAACGTTCAGTCATCATTATATTTATAAAAAGTTTCGATTAGAAATTGTATAATAATAATATAATATCTCCATCATTCGCACGCTCTTTCTCTGCGCTCTTCTGAAACTTTTATACTTCAAGTACCTGTTCACTCTACTTCTTTCTTCGCCCATTCCTTTACTGCCCGGGCTGTACAACTATGGAACGCATTGCCAGTCTCAGTGAGGCGAGCAAAGTCGCTACCACTATTCAAAACCATGGTGAAGGAGCACTATTTAGGCTGTTGTCATTGAACGCATACCTGTGTCCCTATGTATATAAGTAAATATATATATATATATATTTATATATGTAGTTTATTTTAGGCATAATATTTATTATGAGTATTTTTATTTATTACTTAAGTCTATACTAGCACACAGATCCCCTAGTACCATCCAATAATCCTATCCATCAACGGCTGTCTGGTAGAGATCGCTCTCGAGCGATAAGACCGCCACTTGTAACTTAGTTATAAATTGTTTTTTTTTGTATTTCTGTATCTATCAATAAGTGTGCAATAAAGAATTTTCTATCTTCTATCTATGTATCTAATATAGCCGTTTATAAAACATTAATTGAATACCAGTAGAATTAGACTGAAATAATTGAATTAAATCTATTTAAATTAATACAAATTTGCATGCACAAAATTTTGAAATTAACATTGTAACTATAAGTTACAAACTTATGATAAGGGCAGCAGCTTCATTCTGAGTATTTTTAAACACCAACACTGCGATCACCAATCCACCTGCCAAGCGCGGTGATTATGGCAAATCCCCCCTACATGGGAGACCATCCACTCGATGGACCGACGACATCGTAGCGGTTGTAGGGAGTCGATGGATGAAGGCGGCTCAGGACCGCTATTTGTGGCGTCGTCCGGGGGTCCTATGTCCAGCAGTGGACGTGTATGGGTTGATGATGATGAACGTACGATATGACATATATAATTGATATAGTCGACAGCAAATGTCATAAATACATTTCACGAGATCGTTGATGCAACAAAGTATCGTTTATTGCATGAAATACATGTAGGCACAGGTGTTTTTATGTCTATGTGTGTCAATGTATTCCTACCTTTACGGTGTGCAATATCTTTGTAAAAATAACAAAAAACAAATAAACTTGGCTAAAAATAAAATAAAACTGTAATTGAGACTAATGCTGAAAGCAACTTAAGAATAACGAATGTCATGAAGCAAAAAAATCTTTGTCAATTAAAAAATCATTTATAGCATAATAGCATTTATTTGAAAGAAACGTTTTTAACTTTCTCTGAAACTCCATATTCGGCAGCAGTCTTATAGATTTTGGTAATTTATTATATATGGAGGGTGCCATAGCAAAGATACTTTTGCCCATCATTGTGGTTTTTACTTTTATATGACAGACTTTATTGTTGTCGCGCCTATTGAGCATTAAGCAAATATTCTCAATCTACGCACGAGATACATACGCACGAGATAAGTGCCTTATTGGGGGCCCTTATTTATCATATACCATATACATAAACTATATATAATTGGAGGGTACGGCCGATAATCCCCACGATGGGCATGTGCAGTTCGGTGCTTAATCGGGGGATAAAGATAAAGATAAGATAAAATTTATTTATTTACCCACAAAATTAAATCACAAGAACAATAAATAAATAGTCTAAAATTAACATAGGAGACATATAGAATTCTATTAAATAACAATTATTAAAAATGGGGTAAAAAGGGTCCCTATCTCAGCGTTATGCAGTATTGGGCAATTAATTGTCCAATACTGCGCTGGTTTTCTGTAGGGCTAGGGATATCCATAAGTCAGTGTTACAGCGCCCCGTGACCACGATCGCTGTAACGCGATGGAAACGTAGGGGAAAATATAACAAAAGGTACGCGATAAATACCCGATAAATAATCTTTAATGATGTCAACAAATCGCGAAAGTTTAAAAAGTTTCGGTTGTTAGTTAGCAAATAGTTATTGCGAATGTCTAACTTCAAATCAAAATGGTCGCACCTAACTTATTGCAATTACAACCCTGATAACAACAAAGTCTAGGGTCGCTTCGATAACCTCCTAGTATACACAATTAGTGTTCAAATCAAATCAAATCAAATCAAATCATTTATTTGCTGTAATGTAGGTACAAAAGTTATTAATTAAAAATGGTATTTCCAATACATTACTACCTCATCGAGGCGTGCAAAATTAAGATAGCATGCAAATGTCACAGTAAAGTTTAGTAATGTTCTAACCTAGGTATATTGTAGATAATTTTATATAATGTCAAAAATCTTAAAGTAATAAGAGGATGTCAAAATTTATCTGTCATAAAATCGTTAATATTATAATAGCATTTGGTAATTAATAATTGTTTCAATTTAGTCCTAAATATATTGTCGTCAAGATCTTTTAATGATTTAGGTATTTTGTTATATATTTTGCATGACATACAGACTACACTTTTTTGTAGGAAAGCTGTTTTACTATTAGGTATTTGGAGTTTACTGTTATCACGTCTATTTCGCACTACAAAATCAGACTTGCGTGGGAAAAGATGGGGATGTTTTCTAACAAATAGCGCCATTTCAAATATATATAACGACGGAAGCGTTAGAATCTTGTGCTCAATGAACAAAGGTCTGCAACTGTCGGTAACGTGCAGGTTAAACATTGATCTAATACATCTTTTTTGTCTTTTAAATATGAAGTCTTTATTGGTAGAGTTAGCCCAGAAAATTATACCAAATCTTAGGATAGACTCTACTGTTCCATAATAAGCTGTTAGTAGTGTTTCTGTGTTAACAATGGAGGATAATTTATAGAGTGCGTAGGTAGAGCTACTTACTCGCTTACTTAAAAGTTCTATATGGTCTTTCCAATTTAATTTACAGTCTATTTGAATACCTAGAAATCTTGTTGATTCTACCACATCTACTTTACTACCATTAAATTGTAGGTCTATTTGAGGATAATTTTTAATTCTTTGACTAAAGTGCATTATGTTTGTTTTATTTATATTAATTTTCAAATTATTATTAAGCCATTTAATTGTTGATTTTATTGAATTATTAATGTCAAAATTGTAAGTATTTATGTCATCGCATTTTATTGTTATCGTACTATCGTCAGCAAATAAGGTCATTGGTTGATTGAGTAATCTAGGTAGGTCATTTATATAAATAATAAATAGTAGAGGTCCAAGCACACTCCCCTGTGGAACGCCAAACTGGATTACGCGCTCTAAAGAATGATACGGTGTTTCACATTTGGTCTTGATATCCAGTTTTTTAATCTCGGTAATTTGTCTACGGTCTTTAAGATATGAGCAAAGAAGTTGAGAAACTCTACCTCTCAGTCCGTATGCCTCTAATTTGTCAATCAAGATGTCGTGATCTACGCAGTCAAATGCTTGGGTCATATCACAGAACACAGCACATACAGGTGTTCTGTTGTCTATTTTGAAAACAATATTTTCAATGAATTCATATATTGCTAAATTTATAGATTTGTTACGTCGAAACCCTTTTTGCTCATTGCATAGTAATTTATGCTTTTCTAAGAAGGAATAAATTTCTTCGTATATATATTTTTCAAAGATTTTTGAGAAGACTGATAAGAGAGCTATTGGTCTGTAACTGTTAGTTAACTCTTTGTTACCTTTTTTAAACAATGGTTTTATAACCGCAAGTTTAAGATCATCAGGGAACGTGCCAGATGAGATAGTTAGGTTTATCAAGTAACTGAGATGAGGGCTTATTATTTCATTGACTGCTTTTATGACTTTTGTAGAGATTTGGTCAAAACCAGTGCTGTTAGAGTTTTTTAGATTTTTTATTATATATCCTATGTGTTGTGGAACTGATGGTGCTAAGAACATAGATTTTGCATGATGAATCATGTTATTTGTGACGTTTATTCCATGATCGGGAATGGATTCTATTTTATTTATAAAATAATCATTGAATTGATTAGCTATGTCAGTAGGATTCAATATATATTTATTATTATTCGATTTAATTTTTACTATGGATTCCTTAGGAGTACATATTCTAGTTTTATTTATCACATCCCAGGTAGCCTTAGATTTGTTTTGAGATGTCATTATTTTGTATATATTTTGTGATCTTTTGGTTTGTGTAATAACTTTATGAAGTCTTTTCGAAAAAAGTTTGTAGTTATATTTATTAGTTTTATTAGGTTTCAATAGGAATTTCCAATATAAGTTACGTTTTCTTTGGCTACATAATTTTATTCCTCGAGAAATCCATTTTGGTTTACTTATGGTTCTCATAAAAATCTTTTTCTTCGCGAAACATAGATCGTAAAACAGTTTAAAGTTTTCAATAAAATACTTATAAGCTATATTAGAGTCATGAGTATTGTACATGTCTGAGAAGGTTAAGCTTTTAATACACATTTTAAATTTATTAATATTTTCATTACAGAAATCACGCACTTCTCTATGCCATGACTTTAGTTTAACAGTACGCACCGGCAGTTTTATAATCTGAGCCGTATGGTCAGAGAGCGCAAATTCCAAGACTTCAGTTTTACAGTGTTTTTTAAAATCATGGGCAATATTGTCAATGCATGTGTTTGATATCAGACGAGTCGGTTGTTTAAGGGTTAATTTTAAGTTGTATTGTAATAGACTACATTCAAAATCACTTGTCACATTATTAGTTTTTAACATATCAATATTAAAATCTCCTAATAAAATAATATTCTTAACATTCAGCTTTCTAGTATATGTCAAAATTTTATCTAATTTATTAAAGAAAATATTATAGTAATCATTTGTAAGTTTTGGTATTCTATATAAACATATAATTATTATTTTATAAGTCACTAATTCAACAGCACAACATTCGATTATTCCAGATAGAGATGTTCTTTTTATTTCAGGTATTTCTTTCCATTCATGATTTTTCATAACTAGGATGCATGCACCACCCTTACTTTTATTACTCCTGCTGAAACTTGATGCTAAAGTGTAGTTATCCAGGTTCAAATTTTGTTCATTTCCCATCTTCATATTGTGCTCTGTGATACATAGCACGTCAATGTCCATATTTCTTTCTCTAAGTTCATTTAGATGCACTTGAAGGGCATCGGCTTTACTTAACAGTCCGGCTATGTTTTGGTGCAAGATATGTAAATATTTAGTCTCGAAAAAACGTACTATGATCTTCATCCGATTTTTTAGGGCTGTTCGTACAACGTTGGTCGCTTATAAGCCCGTAAATAATAGTGTCTATGTACATTCTGAGGTTTAAGAACACGTTGCGATAACCATGATTTTTTATTTTTCCAGAGTAACTGCTGAACATGGAGAAATCATAATTAAGTTCCTTGTTTGAGTCTAGAATATAGGCATGTTCATGTGTGGAAACATCTAGGTAGAGAAGATTGTTAAAGTTTTCTATTCTCCAGTTATACATATTCATGTCTTGTTTATATATATACGTTGGTAGGCATATAATGATGTTGGTATGTTTAATTAACTGCAGAGTCTCGCGAATATATGCAATTAACTCAAAGTAATTCTGCGTCTTAACGAAGTCTTCTTCTCCGATAAATATCACACAAAAGTCATCCCATGTGTAGTTCACAAGTTTCGTGTCGATATCTTTTATTAGTTCACTCGTTTTGCAGTATGGTTTGAGATAGTGACATAGATCAAATTCAGTAAGGGTTTTTTCAGCAATCGATAGCAATTTGTTTTTCTTATTGGTACTTAATAAACATATTTTGGAGCGCTTTCTGATTACAGAATCTGTGTTACTCGAAACTTTATTTTGCAGTGGTTGGTGTTTTTCTTTTCCTGATGTCATGTTAGAAATTTTGTGAATAGTTTGGTGTGGTTCTAATTCAGGTAAACTTATAGTTTGTGTATAAACATCAGATTTCGAAATTGTGTTTGTAGCTGTAGTGCAAGTTTGTATTTCTTTGTGAATTAACTCGACTTTCTTTTGCTGCTTTATCGCTTCTGTTTGTGTTTGCTTTTTATTTATGGTAGGAGTTTTACGAGACGCTGAAAGTGGTGACTTTGTCTTGAGAGAGCTTGTTCCCAAGTTTTTATACAGAGCATTTTTTTTCGCCAGCTCACAATTATTATTTCTTAAGTCTCTATTTTCGAGTGAGAGTCGCTCAATTTCGTCATGAGCGCTATTGAGTTGAATTTGAAAATGTTCTATTTTTTGTGTTAGATTCTGGATTTCTTCACTGTGATTACTACCGGTCGTCGATATATCAGGCAAGCTATTAGTGCTGCCATCTACTGTGTCGTCTATGCTCATGTCAGAGTCATTTAAAGTACTGGGGCTTTCAAGTAGTAGTTGAGTCCTCGCACGTCTCATCGTGATATGAGGGTCCATTTTGTAATCACAACTCCCTCTGGCGGTGGTAGGTGAGCGTACTTAGTAATTTGAAAGACTTTCTATAATTTTTTGAGCGCAAAAAGACACACTTCGCCGGGAAGAGTCGATACCAGGGTTCCCGTTCGCCAGTCCGACCTCTTAACCACTGAGCTATTTTAGTTGTTATGTTGGAAACGAAAATAAGCAATCATATAGCGCGCTTTAGTTATGACGCAGGCCGCACGCAGCATAGACAATGAGTCAATGTGTTCGGGTCCAAAGGTCAGTTTTGCCAACTTGTCACGTAGATTCATTCAATAATGCAACGGTTCAAAATGTGAGAATATTTGAAAATGTACTCACTCTTTGGTAGTTATTATGGTTTTTATACTGTTTTTTTTCTGTATAGGGGTCCGGGCTGTGATATTATTTAAGTTTTACGTTGTAATATCACCTGGTTCTCTTGATATTAGACACTTTTTTCTTGCTATGTTTCTGGCCTTATTTTTTAGCCGATTTTGTTGCAAACAGTGTTGGGTGTTACGTGAACGTCACTGAGTGATTTTTGCTATTCAAACTTATTAAAAATTAACATTTACTATTTTAAAAAAATATTTTATCGCGGAGTCAATGTTTACTGTGACAGCAGCGCCATCTCTCCTCCTCAGTGTAAATATTATTATAAGCTTCCGTGAAGTATAAGTTTTAAAATAAACCGCCATCTTGCGCAGTCGTAAACAAGGTAATTTTTCTAATAATAAACGACTGTTATATTAAATTATCCCCCCCTACATGGGAGACCATCCACTCGATGGACCGACGACATTGTAGCGGTCGCAGGGAGTCGATGGATGGAGGCGGCTCAGGACCGCTATTTGTGGCGTCGTACGGGGGAGGCCTATGTCCAGCAGTGGACGTGTATAGGCTGATGATGATGATGATATTAAATTATAACCAAACTAGCTGCTGCTCGCGCCTTCGCCCGCGTTTTATCGGGATAAAAAAATAGCCTATATGTTATTTCAGGTACCAAACTATACCCATACCAAATTTCAGTCTAATCGGTTCAGTAGTTTTTGCCTGAATGAGTAACATCCATACACTCATAACTTTGACATTTATAATATTAGTAGTATATAATATACACTTTTCTTTGACTTCGTTCCCATCCAAAGGCTGCCTGGGAGATATTGCTACTAGCGACAAGGCCGCCCATTACACTTATGGGTTATTTTTTATCGAGATAAAACGCGAGCGAAGTCGCTGGCACAGCTAGTGAACTATATGAACCTTGAAAACGTTACAATCCTTTTTTTACAGTCGTGTAAAAACCATTCTATTATATTTTGATTTGCATTATCATTTGCAACGTAAAGCCATAAATGAATAGGTAAATAAATAATCAAGGTATTCCACCGGTGGGTAATTGTGTGTAAAATTCCATAGACCACAATTTACAATAGACGCATGTGTCAACGTAAAATAAGGTAAAGCACACACTTGCAACTTTATAGTATTGCAACTGTATAGTGTAGCAAAAGGTCTATAAGAGTATACGTCTCGTCACGGTTTAATAGCGATCGCCGAAAGTGGAAGGAGGTTCTGCGCAGGTGTAAAGCGGTGTAAAAATCTAAAAATTTACTTCTGCGCATCAAGGTCAACGCTATTAAACCATGACGCGACCTGTATATATGGTATTAATAAATAATTGCTCAAAAAATTTGTGTAACGTTTTCAGGGTTCATGTACAGACCGTTCACCATAAGATGTTCCCTGATGTGATGTTGGAACTATGGCAGGCAGAAAACATCTTAGAGTGAACGGTCTGTATATACATACATACATTATATGTATATACGTGTGTTTCTTAATTTACCTTTTAAACACCTGACATCAACTCATCACAAGTGACATACGCTAATTTTGAACGTTGGAAAGGCATTTGTTTTTTAGTTTTTGGTAAAATTATCTTACTTTATACATATTTAATATTTTTTTTTTTTTACATATAATATACTTTATTGACAAAGAAAATAACAATCAAATAATATAAAGAAATTAAACTAGTATTTACAAATGAAACAATTGAGCTAACTGCAGACTGTTGCAAACAATCTACAGATAGCTCAACTGGTCCATATCAATACCAGTCGGAAGCGTCCCCAAGACGCTGGCTGCATTGCCCCGCTGTATGGCAATGCTAATGCGCTGCGCCAGATACTCACCAGCTCTCGGGTCACGCGTCGCTTCGACCAGGCGCTCAGATAATTTTTTGAAAACCCGGAGAGCCTCGGTACCCCACGGACCTAGGGTCTCGACTCCAAGGGGAGCAAATGCGTAGGCTCTGTCGAGACCTGCATATTTGCGCCTCTTGAGATCCTCGGCCAAATCTGCCGCCGAACCAGCCCTCACGGATGTCCTTGAAAGATGGGAAGGCGCAAGTGTGTCGACACATGTAGCGTCCCACACAATAGGCCTGCCCAGCTCCCAAGGGACTAAAGTCATGCCGTCGGGCCTCTTACCATCGTCACGCAACAGACCATTCGGTTCGAGAATAGCTGGTACGTTAGCGGTGACAAAGGCCCGCCGGATGATGTCGTTAAGGCTGGCATGGCGAGATATCCGACCGGCAGCCCTAGTACACGATAATCCGTGATGACCAAGCTGTTCGACAACAGTACCGCACTGGCATTGATGAGGCGCGCAACACCTTGCACCCAACCGAAGACATGTTGCTATACGGAAAGTTACGGGATCCAATAGAGTGCCAGTATTATATGAAGGAAGTGCTTGCAACCAATGTCCTGACTCCCATTTAGAAACGGCCAGGAGACGGGCACGATCTGCAGAGCTGGAGCACGTTTGTAACAAACAATTCCGTGTCAACTCACACAGAGGCCCGTCCCATTGCCGTTGGGACAAAAGAGATTTTGGGGGAGCAGCATCAGGGCAAGCACTATGCCAAGCCATTCGAGCCTCGTCTAAGAACGAAATTTCGAATGAATTTCCAGGTGAGACCAAAGACGGATTTAAAATTTTTTCCACTAAAGAACTAGTGCTGTAGACGGAAGACAAGAACGCTGGCAGGGCTACACTTGAAATTTTGCGGATACCTAAGCCTCCCAATTTGACAGGCAGGGAGGCCTGCGACCATGCCTTGTCATCGAAACAGATATTCAAAACCGATGATAAAGTATTCTTTATTATGTTGTCTAAGCCTTCCAAGAGCTCGCTGTGTTTCCACAGTTGACAACATCTCAAAGAATACGTAAATTTAGGTACAAACAAGCAAAACCGAATAATTGTAAAAGCCATATGGCTATTAATTTTGAGAAGTCTGTTCGAGGTTTTGTTGAAATTTTGAATTTTCTCATCTACAAATGACTGAAAAGACTCATCAAAAATTGGTGAACCAAGGAGGCGAAGTGAACATTTATCTACAACTGTAATGTTGGGAGCCAAACTATTGAATTTTATTATGATATTGTTTTTGTCTACACAAGAGTCCGAAATAAAAAGCTCGCACTTTGAAAAATTTAGTTCTAAACCTATTTGCCGAAATTCATCTGTGATGATTTTTAGGTCATTAAAAACTGTGTCCACGTCTCCCCCTATCGTTCCGTCATCTAAATACCAAACATTAAGTTTGGATTTAAGACGTTGAATTACTGGTTGGATAGCAAGGCTAAAAATGGCCGGACCAAGAGGGTCGCCCTGCTGACAACCAACCGCGGACGAAATGACATTGTTTCTGTAAATTAATTTTGACGGTGAACCGTAGCATTGCCAGAGATAGGGATAAATTTCTGGAATTTTGTCTTTAATTTCTTTTAGCAAGGCGCCCCTGTCTACGGAATTGAAGGCGTTTTTGACGTCTACCTTCAGAATTACCTCCCCATCATTTTTGTCCAAAAATGTACGAAGGGAATGTACTGCGGCCTCACATCCGCCTCGCGAACCAAAGCCTAGCTGAATTGGTCGAAAATAATCGCCTAGGTAGTCGGCTTCTTTCCGACAGCAGACTTTAGACGCGAGGCGGCGGTAGGTGGTGCCCACGGCTATGGGTCTTATTCCGCTTTATTATTATTTATTTAATATTAGATATTTTCTTAACAATGACTTCTCTTAATGTCCCGTTGAGCCAGATGGAAAAAAATTTTATGATCATGAACCTATAAAAAAAAATAGTAAAGTTTTAAGTTTTTCTTGGATTTTTAATGCTGCTACCATACTGCAAAAATAATATTTATTTCATTAATAAAAAAACTAAGTAGAACAAAAATATTGAGTAACTTTTAATAAAAAAGTATAAATTAAAATTATTACATATAGAAAATGGCGTTCGTTTGCGTCTATCCTTAAAGAAAATGCAACATCATCTATGCAATGTTATAACATCAGATATGTAAACACAGTACCTACTAACCATTGTTTATATTAATTATGTATTATTATATCAACATTCTAGGCATCTGCTTATGTAACATCTCACCCCATACATAGGTATCTTTTTGTCTTTACTTAGAAAGTTATTTCCATGGAAAATTGAGAAGTTGCCAAATATAAATAAAAACTAGTATCTATATCTACATATAAAGCAAACGTTTGGCCCCTTAAGATATTACCAACTCAGTATAGACAAGTTAAGTGCACTAAACTATAACTCTTATAATAATAGTTAAGTTAATATTAAGATTATTAACATAATATGTTAACTACTTGTGGGAAGAAGCTGTAAACTGTTCTCCTGTAACACAGCTACATTGTAGCTACCACAGGAGACAGTGTACCAAGACCATTGACAAACATATTTTTGAAATACACGTTTTGTATTTTTGTATTTTTATTCTGCTCAATGATTTATGATTCTGAATATATACTTGGTACTAGAGATGAGTCCGGTATTCAATAACTAACTCAGTACCTGTTAGCATGGTCCTAAACTATCTAACGCTATTGTAAAATCCGCATACCGCTAGGGAATAACTGTGCAAAGCGAGCATCGCGCCTAACCGACCGTGAGCCATAACCACCCAACGCTTCAATACCTATACTTACCTAACTATCATCTACGCATAGGTACTAGCGGACCGTTCACCCGTAAAGTTATGTAGCTGCAACAAGTATTTGGTATTTCTAACCAAATCGGTTAGAAATATATTGGGTAGAAATCAGAACAGGTATAGAGTATTGTAATGTTATTGGGTACCAGTTGGTACTAGCGGTATTGAAACAAAATACCCAACTAATAACCGGTAGCCAAAATATCCAATAACTCCCATCCTTACTTGGTACCAACAAATGATAATTAACATTTTCAATTTAAAAACTTTTACAGTGAATTTCTCATCAAAACGTGACACCTTAAAAATAGCTGATAAGCTTCATCATATCAGCCCATACACGTCCTCTGCTGGACATAGGTGTCCCCCATACGACGCCACAAATAACGGTTTTGATCCGCCTCCATCCATAGACTCCCTGCGACCGCTACGATGTCGTCGGTCCATCGAGTGGATGGTCCCCCAGGCCCCCAGGGGGGATTTGCCATAATCACCACGCTTGGCAGGCGGATTGGTGATCGCAGTGTTGGTGTTTAAAAACACTTTGATAAGCCAAATATTTTTTTAATATTTAAGTCTTTTAAATACAAGCTTTTAAATCATCTAGGACCAAAGTGCTTGGGAAGATAAATCCAACGAATCCAAACTCGATGTGGTTAAGTCATTTCGTTTAGGAGTTCCTATGGCTACCTTCGTTTTCCATCATCAGACCAGCTCTATGGTACCATGACATTGCATTGTCAAGTCAACGAACTTAGTTAAGTATGCCAAATTTTAGCTCAATGGGTTGAGTATAACTGGTCTAAAATTGAGTTGCAAGATTTTACCCGAACAAACATTATATATGTATGTATGTATATATTTTCAATAAATATTGTTGACACGCGTCCGTGAAACACAATGTTCGAAAACTGTTATAAATTATAAGTAGATAGGTTGATGAATTTTTTTCCAGTTCAAAGTCGCTCAGCGAGCTTTGGAAAGAGCTATGCTCGGAGTCTCTCTGAAAGACAGGATTCGTAACGAATACATCCGACAGAGAACCAAAGTTATCGATATAGCTCAAAGAATTAGCAAGCTGAAGTGGCAGTGGGCCGGCAATATCTCGCGAAGAACCGACAACCGCTGGGGTAAACGTGTTCTTGAGTGGAGACCGCGACTTGTCAAACGTAGTGTAGGACGCCCTCCGGCCAGGTGGGATGACGATCTGCGAAAGACTGCAGGCAGATGCTGGATGCGTCAAGCTGAAGACAGGGCGCTATGGCGCTCATTAGGGGAGGCATATGTCCAGCAGTGGACTAATAGGTTGTTGATGATGATGATGAACTTTTGTAAGATATGATAATTATGTGAATTTACGTTGTATTGGTTGTTAAAAACACATCTCTTCCCCATCGATCTCAGCTTTGCTTATATTTGGAAACGAATCTTTGACGCCGCCTAATTCGTTGTTTACTTCAAAAATCCTTGGCATTGTAATAAACATTATTGATATGTTGTGGCCGAGAGATAAAACTTATTATTTTCCGTATACCTAACTACAATCGAAAAATAACCTTGACGTGTGATAAACTTCACCTAAGATTGCACAGCTTCCGTAGCGTACCGTAGGGAACAGGAAACAGAAACTGAATATACTCTAAAATTCCACGCCAAAAGTTTCAGCAGTAATTCTAGTTGCTGCCCGCACCTTTTCCCGCGTTTTATAGGGATAAAAAATAGTCTAGTATTCCAGGTCTCAGACTAAACCCATACCAAATTTGAGCCCAGTCAGTTTATTAGTTTTTGCGTGAAAGAGGAACAAACATCCATACATCAATCCTCTCAAACTTTGACATTTATAATATTACTAGCTGCTGCCCGCGCCTTCGCCCGCGTTTTATGGGGATAAAAAATAGCCTATATGTTATTACAGATCCCAAACTATACCCATGCCAAATTTCAGCCTAATCGGTTTAGTAGTTTTTGTGTGAAAGAGGAACAAACATCCATACATCGATCCTCACAAACTTTGATATTTATAATATTATGTAGGATAAGATTTGTAAACTAGGAGTACTCCGCGTCTTTGTCCGCGTAGAATTAGATTTTCTTACTTTATATTCCGTCTACCCGTTTCATCATCATCATCAGCCCGTATACGTCCACGGCTGGACATAGGCCTCCCCCAAACGACGTTACTAATAGCGGTCCTGAGCCGCCTCAATCCAACGACTACCCGTATATTAGATACGTAATCTGTCAGCCCGATAAATATCGAAGCTTTCGTTAATCCCGATATTATTCGAGTCGACCGATTCGTATCACTATTTTAAAAATTTATACCTATAACATTGTTGTTGTTGTTCAGCAATGCATGTTCATTCAGCAAATAAAATAAACACGTGAACGGTTTATATATTTCAACAATTTGAAGAGTTTATAGACTGATTTCTATATACTGTTACGTTACATGTATTAGACACATAAGTGATATTATAATGTGCTAGTGGTTTCTTTTTCACTTCTTCCACTAGTGGACAAAAAATTTAAGTGAAGAGAATATCAATAACACCTTATTTCTTATTTGATAATAATAACTATGTTTATACTTACCCCCTTATTCATAATGCTTTGCTAACTTAAAACAGCTGCTAAGCAGTGTTATTTCTCACTCTGACTTACGTCAATAAAAGAAGACAGAGTGAGAATTAGCAATGCTTTAAGTTAGCAGACTATTATGAATAAGGGGGTTAGTTTATAATTTGCCTTGTCTAAGTGCTTATTTTGTAAGCTTAAAGAATTAAAGTTATCGATTGAGATTTTTTTAAATACAGTTGACTACATTTGTCTAGGTGACCCGACAGACGACGCGACGTCCCGTCGTCCTGTCATTCAACTTACTGTCAAACAACTGGCAGGGATTTCATACGTGCTAAGCAAAGAGTATATAATGCTGGGGCTAAAGTTATATTAAAAAAGTTTATAATAAACATAGTTTCTGCGCAATTTCCTTTTTTTATGAAGAAGGACTTTCTACGATGTATTACTATTAAAAAAAAAAAAGATGAATGAAATCGCTAAAGTCGTTCTCAAGTTATAACCGAACCAGGAGAAATAGCGGTTCATTTTTATATACATATGTAGCAAGCACCACCAAGAAGGTAACTTGTGAGGCTACTGACCTCCGTCATACTCTTCGAAAATAGAAAAAAGAACTGTGACAGCCCGCGTCAGCAGCGCGAGACAGGAGAAAGAAAATGAAAAGCTGTGTGAGATCCTGTCCCTTTTGTTCGATATAATATGTTTTTTTCCCTCTTTTATCGTGCGAGAACCCCTTTTACTCAGCCCCGCCCTTACACATATATATAAATAGCTTTGACGCGTTAAAATCTTTTGTATGGAAAACTTGAGTCTAGAGAACATTTACCTTGAAACAATATTTTTATTGCATGTGTGCACACAATTTGATAAGGATTACGTTATCTCATGTTTAACTGTTCTAGATCATGCAATTAATTAAATTATGTCGGCTTAAAATTAATTTATTAATATCATCATAATTACGCTCATTTGGCCAGTTAAATAAATAACTTTTTAATAAATAATCATTCTATAATTTAAATTCTTTAAATACCTACGTTGCAGAAAATAAACTCGCAATATGACAGAGAAAGATGGAAAGGAGCATGCTAAGCATAAAACAATCACATAAAACAACAAACACTTCCATAAGAGACAAAACAAAACTGCAGGACATTACATCTAGAAGAAGATATTTAAAGTGGAACTGGGCAGGACATGTAAGCAGAATGGACGACACAAGATGGACACAAAAGGTGATCGAGTGGATACCACGACAGATCAAGAGATGTAGAGGACGACCACGGAAACGTTGGGAAGACTTGTTTAGAAAAAAAATTGTACCAGAATGGATGAGACTAGCCAGAGACAGAAAAGCATGGAGGGATATGGGGGAGGCCTACGCCAAACAGGCGACTTCTACTAAAACGTGACATATATTTTATACTTACCTATAATTCAATGAAATAATAATTTGTAATGCTCACTTATAACTTAATAGATTTTTTATTGTAATGTTTAGTAGTAGAATAAATGGATTTTTTATTTATTTATTTTATTTTATCGTTATTAAAATGTTTACACATAATTAGCGATATTTCGCTAATTTTTAATATTGGTAAAGACATATGTATGTCATTGCCTTGCCGAAAATGCAAACAAAAACTCTGAGACAATAGCCTTACCTATGGATTATAAATAAAACATATAGTAACACGTTATCTGCGCTATTATCTTTTAGCAATGAAGTGAATTATCTGAATGAACCCTTATTATAACAGCCTCTTATGTCAGTTCGCGTTGTATTACTGTCAAAAAATGTGTACGTGTTATAATTAACATATGTAGATATAACGACAGAAATTAGCGCTTATAATGCGTTATACATAACGTGGACCGTTGTTTACGTTAAAATTAGCGCAAATAACGCTGATAAAGTGTTACGTTATGTGTCATATTATAATCCATGGTAAGGCTGCTGGAGTCCTTTCCGACCTTCCATAGATGATAGAAACTCTAGATAGCGCGATCGGTGCTATTTGCACAGAGATTGATTGATTGCTTTCAACCTTGATTGTCATATTTGATACGCGTTCCTCCATCTGTAGTTTTGTTTCATCAAAGGTAAAATCGTCATTTGAGACGATACCATTGTTATCGTGAAGCAATTAATTCAGTGGAATTCGGCCCCAGGTGACATTGTGATGAAGCGAAGGTCTATTATACGATAATAAAAAAATCCCAAACGTACTTTGTGATGACAGATTATATTTACATTACAGCCTTTACAAGCCTGGCCTTGTGAAAGATAAACTTATATTAGTCGTTAAAGAAAATGTCACTCATTATGTCACATGTAATTTTGCAAATGTGACACGTAAAATATTTTTTACTCCATATTTACGATTACGATTTTTTCCCTTGTACAGGCAGTGAAACCTTCTTGCCGAATTTCATGATTCTAGGTCAACGGGAAGTACCTTAAAAGTTTTTATTTTATTTCTTTCAAAAAATGGCATTCCTTAACGTCCGATTTTTTATGTCGTTGACTTTATGGCCTATCATATAATGGTTATCATAATTAGCATAGTATAGTATAGGCGAAATACGTTCAAAGTTGGACATAGGCCTCTAACGATCTCCATAATGGTCTTCCGGACACATCCAGCGGTTACCTGCGACTTCCACCAATGCCCTGCCGGACAGCCCTTCGGTTACTCGATAGATTTCAGATTTCAATAACTTACTTTAGGCTTACAAAATAAGCATTTAGACAAGTCAAATTTTATACTATAAACAGCTATAAATATAGTTATTATCATTATTCATGAAATAAGAAAGAAAACGTAGATCATTTTCTCACTAAATTTTTTTTGTCAGTTTCTTTCTATGACAATCGTTTCGTCGCAGAATCGTCCATCATCATATCAGTCCATATACGTTCACTGCTGGACATCCCTCATACGACGCCACAAATAGCGGTCCTGAGCCGCCTCTATCCATCGACTCCCTGCGACCGCTACGATGTCGTCGGTCCATCGAGTGGATGGTCTCCCATGTAGTGGAGGATTTGCCATAATGATTGGTGATCGCAGTGTTGGTGTTGTAAAATACTCAGAAGAAAGCTGCTGCCCTTCCTAGAATTGTCGATAGATAAAAGAAAATCTAGATCCGTGCAAATGAGAGATTGAGAGAATAGATTTCAACTTTGACACATTTGATTTGGTGCGCGTGCGTCCCTTAATCTGCAAATAGGTAAAATCAAACTGGATACAATAACTACGTAAGGTAAAATCCCAAAATGTGCAATTCTCAGAGGATACTATATTATAGTAGAATAAGGGCCCAGGAGCTCCTCAATTTGACTATTGTATTATCTAGGTACCTACCATGTAACATGAAATTTGAATTGTATGTCTTTCGTTTCAGGTCTATTCATCTTGTTGATGCTTGGTTTCTTCTCTCTTGGAGCCGGCTGCTTCGTGCTATTCCTACATCCATACGACTTCCTATTCAAACAGGTTTGTTTATTTATGTTATTAGATATACAAATAACAATTTCTACCTAATATAAAAACAAACAACAAACTACATAGTTTAATTTGTTTATATTAATTGATTGTTATATTCGTTGTCAATAAAGACATATTTGTCAATTTATGTAAAAAAAAACAACAACACCCTTAAAGTAAAAACTCGCTGCTTAAAATAGGCATTAGTCCGTCATTTACATACCAAAAAATATTGATTACGTATTTTTCTTTTGTCAATTAAACCACAGACCTAGAATTTTTTTAAACAAAAAACGAGGAAGATAATATGGTGCGTTGAAGTACCGCGTGACGTCACAACTTGGTATACTTTTTACCACGAAGTGACGTCATGAGCCCCCGAACTTTGATGTGCTTTATCTTTATCAATTTTGATTGATTTGATAAAGCAAAAAATATGTGTACAATATTTTTAAATAATCTGACGGACTAGTTAGAATTATTATCTTTTTATCCAGGAAACATCCTTATAACAAGACCTATTTGACGATCAGATGGACAAATGATGGTGCTGATGGTCGATAAGAATATATAATTTATTTATAGCCAGTACATTTTATACAAAACGGGACATACAAAAATACATAAACGTAATCAAATCGCTATTATAAAACAAACTGCAAACTCCACAGCCTCTGTCTATTCTGTTCGCGATAAACTCAAAAACTACTGAACGGATTTTCATGCGGTTTCCGCCAATCGATAGAGTGATTCATAAGGAAGGTTTAAAATATATAATTTGTGAAGATTTTGTGTAAATTGATTGAAATATAACAATAGTTGCAAGTGTCGGAAAAAGTCAATGCCGCCTATGAGGTTTCATCGAAAACGCTGCCTAATCCCTTTGAGATAATAATGCTCTACTTCCCGTGTGAAGCCGGGGCGGGTTGCTAGTAAAGAATAAACATAATAGAAGAGTGGTTTGGGATATTAATGTTTAACAAATCCCAAACGATGTTGAGCCTCAAGGTTAAGAAATATTGGTATTTCCCAGCGCGGCTAATCAGGTCCTGCCTCAGCTTGTTGTTTCGTCTGTAATGTGTCACACACATACAACACACACTCTCTCTTATACTCAACCCCACCACTCACATACACACGCAAACACAACTCTCACTCTTTCTCTCTCACACACACATAGTTTAAAAACACACTACAAACTTCTAAAAATTGTTGATTGAACGTTCCCCGTTCAACCAACAATTTTATTACCCAATATTATTTTTAACACTCTATTTTTCTTATCTCATTTTATTTTTTGTTTTCTATTCGTTATCAAAATGCAGCCAATGATCGGCGTAAATAATAATGTTGTGTAAATAATAATGTAGTGTTGTTGAAGTTTTTGTTCTTGTTTATAAGTGACTATATGACTCCGTGAACTTATCACGTACAATTTTTCTATTATTGGATCAATTTTTTTTTTATTCAATTTTACCTATACTAACGAACAGCGATTAATTGATATATGTATATATATACAGTATTGATATGGACCAGTTGAGCTATCTGTAGATTGTTTGCAACAGTCTGCAGTTAGCTCAATTGTTGCTAGTGGTTTCTTTTTCACTTTTTCCACTAGTGGACAAAAAATTTAAGTGAAGAGAATATCCTTATTTCTTATTTGATAATAATAACTATGTTTATAGTATACAATTTGACTTGTCTAAGTGCTTATTTTGTAAGCCTAAAGAAATAAAGTTATTGATTCTGATTCTGATTCTATTGTAAATACTAGTTTAATTTCTTTATATTATTTGATTGTTATTTTCTTTGTTTATATATATACAGATTACCGTTTGTTACCTCGCTGTTGTATATTTATTTATTTATTTTGATACTAGCTGCTGCCAGCGTCTTTGCTCGAGTTTTATCGGGATAAAAATATCCTATGTTATTCCAGGTTCCAAACTATACCCATACCAAATTTCAGCCTAATCGGTTCAGTAGTTTTTGCGTGAAATGTATGGATGTATCCATACATCCATCCTTACAATCTTTGACATTAATGTATATTATAATTATTAATATTTAATATAATTAATGTATATAATGTACTATGTAGTAGGATACAAAATCTGAGGAAAAGTTACAGCTAGGTTAAGAAAATACAAAAAAATATGCAAAAACATATGTACATGGAAAGACCAGTGCATATTTGCTGAAGGCTAATTACAAGATTTACAAGTTTCCACAGATAGGTAGGTACTATACTTATAAATAGCATCATACAAGGTAATTTAATGGCTTATTGAAAATAATTTAAACATAATAACAGAAAAATTATAACCTAGCTTTAGGGTAATAATACGATAAAAGATGGTGGCGATGCGGCGCTGATCAATCAATCAATCATTTAATATTTATATAATATATTCTTAATGCCGTGGGGCCGCGGCGTACGAATATCGACCCCTCCAACTCAACCCGTGGATGTCGTAAAAGCCGACTAAGGGAACCTACCAGAGGAAGGGCAGCAGCTTCCTTCTGAGTATTTTTAAACACCAACACTGCGATCACCAATCCGCCTGCCAAGCGTGGTGATTATGGCAAATCCCCCCCTACATGGGAGACCATCCACTCGATGGACCGACGACATCGTAGCGGTCGCAGGGAGTCGATGGATGGAGGCGGCTCAGGACCGCTATTTGTGGCGTCGTACGGGGGAGGCCTATGTCCAGCAGTGGACGTGTATGGGCTGATGATGATGATGATGATGATATTCTTATAAATATTTAGATAATTTATTGACAAAGAAAATAACAATCAAATAATATAAACAAATTAAACTAGTATTTACAGTTGAAACAATTGAGCTAACTGCAGACTGTTGCAAACAATTTACAGATAGCTCAACTGGTCCATATCAATACCAGTCGGAAGCGTTCCCAAGACGCTGGCCTCGCTGTATGGCATTGCTAATGCGCTGCTCCAGATAATCACCAGCTCTCGGGTCACGCGTCGCTTCGATCAATTCAGATAAAAAAAAAATTTTTTAGGTAATTTTATTCAGCTTGCATGCAGGCGTGCAAATATTGTGTGAGTCATTTTATAACACAAAATTCTAACACTTCAAAAAAATTATCATTAAGTAAGCGTTTAAGCTTACGTCTTGTACTGGTTAATACTAGTTTACTCTTATATATAACATTTCCATGTCACAATGTTAGTTACCGTACTCCTCCGAAACGGCTTTACCGATTTTTTCCATATTTTATATGCGTATTCAGTATGTCTGAGAATCGGCTACTATCTATTTTCCATACCCCTAAGTGATAAGGGTTGAAGGCAAAACAACGTTTGGCGGGTCTGCTAGTTTATTTATATTATTATCCTGGTCGAAGCGACGCGTGACCCGAGAGCTGGTGAGTATCTGGCGCAGCGCATTAGCATTGCCAAACAGCGAGGCAATGGAGCCAGCGTCTTGGGAACGCTTCCGACTGGTATTGATATGGACCAGTTGAGCTATCTGTAAATTGTTTGCAACAGTCTGCAATTAGCTCAATTGTTTCAATTGTAAATACTAGTTTAATTTCTTTATATTATTTGATTGGTATTTTCTTTGTCAATAAAGAATTTTACTGGTGTTGAGTAAATCTACCTCACTGTTTTCTTATACTAAAGAATTAAACAAGCAAGTTGCGTCAATGTTATTGTTATCAGTTATCGATAAGCATTTGTTTACTAAAATATTGAGGTTTCTAAAACCGAGTATAGACAATTATAAGTTGTTGCAAGGCTACGAACATAATACTTATGTACTTCATCATCATCAGGCCGTATACGTCCACTGCTGAACATAGGCTTCCCCCGAACGACGCCACGAATAGCGGTCCTGAGCCGCCTCCATCCAACGACTCCCTGCGACCGCTACGATGTCGTCAGTCCATCGAGTGGGAGTTCTTCCCACACTCCGTTTCGCATTGCATCGCGAAAAAAACGTGTTGAGATGTCTTTTAAATAAATAGATAAAAAAATAATGAATACCGTTGCTTACATCGAAAGTCATACAGTTTTAAAACATATCAATCAAATGGAACTGGTTTGCAACGACTTATTACGTTTATCTACATAATTTTAATTTTATCAAAGGTCAAGTTTTTGGTCGCGGTTAGTTTTTATCATGCGACAGAGATTGGCAATGTTTGGACTCGTTGTCATTCCTGGCTGCGCACGAATTTTTCGGGATAATACTGTCTTGCTGGCGCAGCCGGCGTGGATTTGTCTTAAGGGGCTTCCCTGATCCAAATCATAAAAGAAATGTTTATTATATGTATCATCATTTACAACAAATTACCAGAAGATTTAAAAGAACTTAATGGTAATATATTTGGGAAATTATTGTTTGCAACAGTCTGCAGTTAAATCGTATTGTAAATACTAGTTTAATTTCTTTATATTATTTGATTGTTATTTTCTTTGTCAATAAAGACGTGTAATATAATGTTATTTAAGAAATGGTTAAGTATATGATTGTGGGGTCGCGGCGTACGAATATCGACCCCTCCAACTCAACCCGTGGATGTCGTAAAAGCCGACTAAGGGAACCTACCAGAGGAAGGGCAGCAGCTTCCTTCTGAGTATTTTTAAACACGAACACTGTGATCACCAATCCGCCTGCCAAGCGTGGTGATTATGGCAAATCCCCCCTACATGGGAGACCATCCACTCGATGGACCGACGACATCGTAGCGGTCGCAGGGAGTCGATGGATGGAGGCGGCTCAGGACCGCTATTTGTCGCGTCGTACGGGGGAGGCCTATGTCCAGCAGTGGACGTGTATGGGCTGATGATGATGATTACTAGAAAAATGTTTCTATAATGTAAAATAATATTTAGAAAGTTGAATTGTAACATTTTACTATTATTTGTAATAAAACGACTCGCACAATATTTACTGCTGCAAGCTGAATACAATTACGTAAATAGTTTTAAGATTGTACAAAATAATTATGTATGTATTCTTGCAAATAAGTTATTGATTGATTGATCAGCACCGCATCGCCGCCATCTTTTATCGTATTAATACGATAAACAAAGGAATTTTCAAAAATCCTTTGGCCCCATTATGATACATATCTTCAGCTTTTTATCAAATTAAATCTTAAACATTTATTTGTCACTAAACATATGTACAATAAAATTAACCATTACTTAATTAAATATAAAAATACAGAATAAAGTGTTATGGTAGGTATAAGGTGTTAGTCACAGAAATCTTAATAATATTATTTAGATTTCTGTGTTATACTAAATTAACCATTACTTAATTAAATATAATAATACAGAAGAAGGTGTTATGGTAGGTATAAGGTGTTAGTCACAGAAATCTTAATAATATTATTTAGATTTCTGTGTTATACTAAATTAACCATTACTTAATTAAATATAATAATACAGAAGAAGGTGTTATGGTAGGTATAAGGTGTTAGTCACAGAAATCTTAATAATATTATTTAGATTTCTGTGTTATATTAAATTAACCATTACTTAATTAAATATAATAATACAGAAGAAGGTGTTATGGTAGGTATAAGGTATTATTCACAGAAATCTTAATAATATTAATTAAGATTTCTATGGTATTGATCTTAATCATATGTTAGTTTAGCTACAAAACGGTCCCAAATCAGCTTATGCAGGTTTTAAAAACCTGGTTTTCTTCTGATAATGTAATAGTAATAGTTTTATTTTGTATAGTTTAGTATGTACCTAAAAGACGCGAAAACCGGGTTTTGTGGCCAAATAGTGCAACTACACATCTCTTCCTAAGCTATACAACAAAAAGCTACCCGCAGAGGCAAATATAATTTGGCGTGATTTTAAAAACTATAAACCGACTTAAAATTCCTATGAACCTACCTCTTGTTTACGCCCGTTGCCATGCCTCTTACATCAAAAATCTCATACAAACTTGCCTGGTGGATCCATTAATAAATAATTTATTCGTATGTTTACAACTTAGAGAATATCTTATTATTCAAATAATTTGTTTATCTTTTAAAATTAGGTTATTTGGGATCATTAAAATCTAGTATATTATATAGTGTATAATAGATTATGTTTTAGGTGATTTTGACGTTTCACACTGTGTGTTCGCTCCGTAAAACCGCGCACCGGTCAGTAACCGGCTTTATCTTGATCGTAATGATTGAACACCGCTTATTTTTATCAAAGGATTTGTTTAGATCAATCATTATAAAATTCAACCCACATCTGATTCATACAACCTTTTTTAAATGGCCTTTGTCGTTGCACCGAGATACCCAAAAAAGTTCTATTATAGCGAGACAGAGCGTCAAAAATAAACATAATTACTGGTTAAATCTAGTTTTGAAGGTTTTGGGTTCAATAACCGTTACAGTTTATACACAAAGTAAACATTACTTTGTTTTTAATCTTGTATTATAATAATCTAACCTACGTATTATTTAGGCACCTACAAAGTTCCAGCCAAATTCGTTCAGTAGTTCAACTTCAACTTCTTCTTTTATGGCGCCGCTTGCTTTTCGCTACGGTAGTTTTTTGTAAAGAATCACTGACTTAACTTGAGCTGTTAGAAGTAAAATAAACTAGTGGACAGAGTAGCTCTATTTGTATAATGTGAATAATTGAAGTGAATAATGTAATTCAAACTCATTCCGTGTTTGCCCCACTGGTTTCGATCCAAACTATTCCGAACACGGAAAATCAAATTCAGTGGTGATTTTAACCCCGCATTCGTCCCCCTGTTCAAATTCAGGCAGTACGGACAAAAACAGAGCATTTTTAGCGCAAAAAAAAAGTATTAGAAGATTATGTGGAATCCCGTTCTTTAAGGCGATGAAATAGGTGGCGGCGCTAGTTTGAGTCTGGGAACCGCCTTAAGGATCTTGGTTTGTTGCCTCCACCATCGCTTTATCTTTATGAAACTTCTTATTTTGTAAAAAATCCTGGATCTTTTCGTAATTGTGTAATTAAAAAATTGCATGTTTTTGTATAATTATGTATCTAAACAAATTATCCTTTTTTGCAGAAAGTGATCCTCCAAGATGGCGGGGAAATCTTCCAGATGTGGGCGAAGCCAGAAGTCCAGCTCTTCTGCCGTGTCTACCTTTTCAACGTCACCAATGCTGCGGAATATCTATCGGGGAAGGCGGACAAGATAGTGGTGGAGGAAGTTGGACCCTATGTTTACAGGTATGGAAGCTAGATTCATCAGGACATAGGCTTGCTTACGATGCCACAAGAAGCCTGAGCAGCGTCCATCTAGGTATAATCTTCCGGCGACCACTACGATGCCACGGTCCATAGACCATTTTTCGGTGCTCATATCTAGACAACGATTGGAAATAGGTGAAAATACGATAGTACAGAACCAAAGTTGTAGATAATTTTTAGTATTTTCATTTCCATGATCACGGGCCATATAGTGACCCGGTCCTTTGGGAGGCATGCGTGGAGCCGAAGCCAACAGCACAGAGGCCCTTTACGAGAATTAATCTAAAGGCGAGAGCTACACATAGCGGGTATCATCCTTGGTTGCACAATATGATACACCCGAAGATGATATCCGCCAGGTGTAGAGACTATTGCAAAGGAAAATTAAAATAACAAAAAAAGCCATGTTATTGTGGTGATTGGATGGACTGGGTAATTGGGCTATGGGGGAAACTATGGACGCCTGCCATAAACATACTCTCAATACTGTTACAAGCGGCAGACGGTGGCTTGCCGAATGCTGGATGGGTTCCTCAAAATGTTGGCATAAATGCCGGTAAAGGATCAACATCATCGGTACAAACGACTAAGGGGTGTCGAGAGGTGCGGCCCCGATTTCACCATCACGAAGACACGTGAGCGGGTTTCCTCCTTATTACGCCATTAGACTTAAACTAGTATTTTTATTAGATATTAATTAGTGTACAAATTTTCTATGGCGCATCGTTTACAAGTAGCGGCGGGGATAAGTTTAAGTTTAAATAAATTATGATCTCATATCACAACATAAGACAGGTTTAGGTATTGTTACTTAGTACATATAAAAAATATTCTGTTATTTGATTGTTAAACTTATAAATTATAAATAGGTATGTATATATACATATATGTTTAATTTCATGGTTACGTAAGTAAAATAAATAAATAATGCTGGACAATTCATACAGTATTATCTAGCCCCAAGCTAAGCAGAGCTTGTGTTATGGGTCTAGATAACTGATATAATTAATATAATACACTACATAGATAGATATTTTTTATTATACATAGAAAACATCCAGAACACCCTGCACTAAAATAAATACCTGCAGATCGTACAAATATTTGTCCCGAGGCGGGAATCGAACACGCAACCTCCTGCGTCGCAGGCGGACCTTCACCCACCGCGCCACAGAGGTCGTCAAAGTACCTAATCTAAGTGCATTATGTTTCTAATAATTAGTGTTGCCACCTAGCACAAATGTTGCAATGCCCTGAAAGGGTGCATGCTTGATAACTATATTACTTTACTATAAGATCTATACAGCATGTCTCGCAATAAAGAATCTTGCATCTTGGGATAACTGCGCATAGGTAATGTACCGCTAGCCCCGCCCAGATACCTTATTTTTTACATCTGCGCAATAACGGTCAGCGCTAAAGTTACGTACCGAGTATGTAGACTTTTGTTTTGTTTGTCAAACTAAGCTCCTAAGTTTTTTCTTTCTACTATTCCATTAACAATCATTCATTGACTGGGATAAAGTTGTACCACTGGACATCAAGTGGACCATCAAACTTCTGCAGGGTTTTTCCAAAAATGTATGCTCGCACTCAAGCACGTCAATTTAAATCCTGTTTTGTGTTTTGTGACTCAAATGTCATTAAGACCTACTCTGCTACAATTTTATGCAAATTCCCAAATAACATAGGTATCAAATTAGAAAATAATAATAAAACTAACTTGAATAATGGTAGTAGGTAGCAACTTAAATATCAATGGAGATTATGTTAAACCCATTTAATTTTGAAAGACCCAGTAATAAAAATAGTTTTTAATTTTTTTGTATGCTTTAATTTTGGTACAAAAATGACAATGTGGGTACAACGGGACAAAGATCTGCGAGCCTGATCATTGACAAAGCCGGATCAGTTTTAGGAAATTTCAGGAAATCGTATTACATACTTAATAATAAAACAAATTTAATGCATTTAAAATTTTCGTAGCGAATATTGTATTGAATTAGAGAAAAATTACACGAAATCAAATAAAAAAACATCAATAACGTAGGTACTAATGACACTAGCATCGATATTCCCAACCATGTCGATTACTGCTGTAGTAATCGACATGGTTGGGAATCTCGATTTTTGCAAGTGTCATTAGTAGGGCAGTATTGTTTAAAGCTTTAAGCCTGTAAAAATAAAGTTGAGTTTAGTTCTGCCCTACTAATAGCACTTGCAAAAACCGACATTCCGAACCATGTTGATTACTGCAAGTGTGATTAGTAGGGTAGAGTTGTAATAGTTCATTCATAGAATATTTTCTGCTGGATAAGCCAACGTTTCAGTCTTAGTTACTTTAAAACAAGATAGACTACCATCAAGAACATTCTTACAGCTGTTTTACATAATTTCACAATAAATAATTTCTTTTTCTTGTTCCTTCCAGAGAGGCGTTGGAACACAATGTGACGGGGTTCAACGACAACGGTACCCTCTCCGCGATTCCCATCCACCCCCTCACGTGGGTCGAGGAGATGTCTGAGGGGCATAAGGAAGACGATATTGTATACATGCCGCATATAGCTTTATTGGTAAGTTATCCTATCTACAGCATATATTGGTCCAGCGCTGGACGCAGGCCTCCCCCTGGCAAGGGCCTATTAGCTTTTTCATATTGGGTAATGCCCATAATCCCCACGCTAGGTTATAGGTTAAACTTAGGAAATTTTGGGCTGTGTGGTTGGGGATCGCAGTTTTGAGGTAGATATATTCTGCAGGGGTCACGATTTTGGGGAATTTTCAGTGATTTTGTTTTGTATTTGAATTCTAAGGATTTCTTTGGGATGTTTTTTAGTGAATTTTGGGCTGTGTGGTTGGGGATCGCAGTTGCAGATCGCAAATGTCGAGTACCGCCAAAATCTGCATTCTCGTGCGATATGTCGAGCAACTCATCAATGAAAAACAATTACAAAACTGTTTATTGTACACCACAAAGATAAATAAACCACATAGACATTAATATAAACAAGTAAAATGGGTATATCGCTTAGAAGCGATTTCTTCCAGGCGACCTTTGGATGGATAGAAAATTTACAATTTACGAAAGGAAAGGGTGTATACAAGATGAATACATAAAATAAAATAAAACTATAATATATATAGAGTAGAAAATATATTATGTATATGTAATAAATAAATAAATACCAAGATATAGAATAGATAGGTACAAATATGAACTTTTCCGACAGATAAAAATCTTTGACGCGAGCTTTAAAAACAGGTAGAGATCCAGCTTTCCTAATAGACTCAGGTAGTGCGTTCCACAACTTTACGGCCTGGATAGAAAAGGATTTGCCATAGAAACTGGTTCGGTGGAGGGGCATGTTTAATAGTGCTAGTGGTTTCTTTTTCACTTCTTCCACTAGTGGACAAAAAATTGAAGTGAAGAGAATATCAATAACACCTTATTTCTTATTTGATAATAATAACTATGTTTATAGTATAAAATTTGACTTGTCTAAGTGCTTATTTTGTAAGCCTAAAGAAATAAAGTTATTGATTCTGATTCTGATTCTGAATACCAAGTTTTCTGAAGAGCGAAACCCTCGATAAATATCGAATTGCAGATGCTTCGCTTGTTTATCACTCGATATTTTGACAGTTCTTGCCATATTTATCGAGTAGATAATATTGCCAGAATTGCCCTGCTGACATTGAACCTCCAAACCTTCAAATCGAAAGTCCCTTCTAACTTGAAATCTATAAAATAAGTGAATTGCAACACGACCTGCAATACTTCAGATTTTTTAATTTGTAACATGAACTTGACTCGAATAGAATGTTCTGCGGTGTTCGATGAACGAAATTAATGTTTACGTAATTTGGTGTGGATTGGTCGGTTGTTGGAGGTGCGAATTCGTTTCCTTGGGTTATTCCGAACGTCTCACATGAGACGTTCTCAGTCGCAACGTCTCACGAATGCTATTCCCAACGTCTCACGTGAGACGTCGCCTAGTCCCAAAACGTCTCACGAAAAGTCAGAGAGTATTTTTTTACAATCTACAACATCTATTGATCATGTTATTCAATAATGGCCATTAACAATAGGTCAGTTGAGCTACCTCTTTTAGCTACCTATAATATATATACCTTAGTTTTTCTTATACAGATCAAAATATTATCATGCATCAAGTTCGGAAGTTCAGAATTGTGCAAAGGACAGTGGCAATAACGTTCGTATAATTTTCCTTGACCTCAAGAAAAATCAAATATTTATAAACAAAATAATACTACTTAAGCTGGAATAATTCGTCATCTTATAAAACAGATTGTATAACCTAAAATGGTAGGACTTAATGAAACATATTATAGAGAACAGCAATTAAATTGGCGGCCTTATCGCTTAAAGCGTAGGTAAAGTAATTTCTTCCAGGCAACCAAAGATAATAAAGAAATATTTAATATAAATACAGAAAAAATTGCGGATAACGAAAAAATGTTAAGTGTGTTAAAATTGTTTTTCAAAAATGCCTCCACTACTAGATTTTCTTAAGACACCTAAAATTCCTTTAGCAAGCGTTTCCCAATATCCTGTTAAGAAGCCATCCTTAAGATAAATGCTAATGCATATCTAACCTACTCGGAACCAACGATCACAATTTATTCCGCGTTGTTTATAACCGTGGGATCAAGTTTGCTATATTTATGGTCAATGTATTAAATATGTTAAGTACATTATAATAATGCAGATCTATAATGAAAAGCCAAAGTTCTACCAACGTAAACATTGGTATGGTACTTACCTAAAACCTACTTTTAGGTACCAGTCGCGCTACATAATAATAATGCAGACCTTGTATTGCATGTTACATACCTAAACCTAGGATCTGTCAGAAAATCAGCGATAATACTAGCTCCGGCATGTAGCAGCATAATGCTGAGACAGGAAACTTTTTATCCACATAATGTAACATTTTGTTTAATAGTTTTCTGTTTTTATGTAATGTGTCGTGTTATGTGTGCAAATAAACTCATTTTCTATCTTTCCAAACAAAACAAACTAAAATACATAATAGTTAACAAAATTTATTGAATAAAACGGAAACAATTGTAACCATTGAATCCATTTATTTCTTTGTGATTGTTGTAATATACAATTGAATTAAATTTAGTTTTAGGTCTAAACAATAATTGTGTTTGTAGTTGATAGAGAACATGCAGTAACAATTAACTCCCACTGTATTTTCTTTTATTATTTAATTGTGTTATAAATTAAATGTTGTATACTATAGTACTATAGTAAGTAAATAATTCTGAACAAGTCACACATAGTCAACGACAAGAGACTTAATTTTAGGTTAAGTACATCTTAAGTTACACAAATCTACAGATCATACCTCCAAAGATTAGTCCCGGCGCGGGAATCAAAACCGCAACCTCCTACGTGTCGGGCGGACCTTCGCAGTTCACTTAATGCGCCATTTGAGCTCGTCAATAAGTTAGGGAGATAATCACAATGAAAACTATTTTACAAATAACCCGTAGAAAATTCATACAGGTCGTTTACGCAATAACAGGCGAAACGGAAAGGTTCGGAAAATAGGAAATACTTGTTATTATACCTACCTGTCGGTCTCAAGCTGCTTAGCCGCGAGTATTTCACAACAAATGCCTAGGCATCTACGCTGCGCAATATCTAGTATTTTATGGCCTATCATAAGAGATTATTCGAAGCTATCAAAAGATTGAGCAAGAAGTTCTTTGCAAGTCTAGAACATGCCTAGGGGTTCAAAAGAATATAATGGTTTTCGCAGATCAGGGACGCGCAGCTAACGAACAGCACAAAAATTTGAAACCTAATATGGGCCTTATCTCGTGAAATTTAGATGCATTTCATATTGACAGCATCAACTGATAAACAGCTCGTTAACCATTTTATCACTGTAAAATGTATCTAAATTTCACAAGTTTAAGCCCATATTTGAATAGGTATACATTTTTGTGCTGTGGGGTAGTAGCGTTGGAATATGCGCAGAGCTTTTGAACTTAATTGTGTAGTTACTGTGACCTGTGTATCTTTGCTATGTGTAATTATTAGTTTTAGTAAAGACCACTTAACTACTAAACAAACAAAACAATTGGTAGGTACTTAAGGTGCTCGTAAACTAAGGCACTTGAAGCGCAACATAATTCATTCAACTGTACGTAAAAAAAAATTGAGTACCTATGAAGGAGGGAATAAAACAATTTGAATTAAAGAGAGCTAAAGAATTTTTGTTAGAAAGGTAGTTAAGTACCTAATATCCAGAACTACTCTTATTCATAAAGAACTATACAAAGTTTACTTATAATGAGTCTAGGCCAAGGGATATCTAATTACCTACCTAGTTGCAAGTAGGGTTAATAGGTAGCTATTCCTGTGGGCTACATCTTATCGAGGCGGGAGCTAATTGTTTGCTAAAATATCCGGACAGCTGATAAATCAACCACTTCAAGAGAAACATGATGTTAGTAATCTTTGCCCTAACTAAACTTAAAGAAAGAATACTTTTTTACAAAAAGACGCCCTCTTTTCCTTACGTTAAATGCGTATCTTCGTCCGTTAGGTTCTAATGGCCGCTGACCTTTACATAGTGTCTTGTTATTGATTAGTTGAACATCAAGTGTTATTTATCTATTTATACTTACATGTAAATTTGTTTAAACAACATTTTAGGTCAGTTCTGGCGCCTAACGCACTTAGGTAAATAAATAAATTTAATCACACTTAACTACCTAGGACTTGAGTCATATATATCTAAGCCAAAAATAATCAAATAAAGACCCTGACACATTTGCTCGTGTAAAAATGAAACTTGAATTCTTGACTAGTAGGTTGCAATTTATTGAAACTATACTACCTAATTCTCATAAGAAAACCTTTCGTAGTCTCAAACAGAACTAAATCCAAATGATACCTAATAGCCCGGCTACACGCTCAAACATTTGTGCAAACATGCATGCCCAAACACAGTTTGCGCAAGCAAGATGAAGCGTGTGGCCGGGCTCAAACCAGTTTGCGCCAGCGCTCAATCTTGCTGGCGCAAACTGGTGTGTGCATGCATGCATAAATATTAGAGCGTGTAGCCGGGCTATAAGGTGCGCGATTCAGGCTTGCACTTCGCCGGCTTTAATAAAAAATATGTCAATCATCACCCTAAATCATCGATCGATCGAAGCTGAAGATATTCGCCGGCGCGGGCGCGGATCAATGCCCAAAATACCTAAAGTTCCGTTATGTGGAGATTCACGCATACGGAACGGATGCACTAAAGGGATAGAAATTATCGACGTTTTTAATAACTCTGGTTTATTCATGATACAAGAAAACAAGGTCTGGAGGGCTATTCTGGCAATATATCTACTCGATAGATATAGCAAGAACTGTCAAAATATCGCGTGATAAACAAGCGTATTCTGGAAAATCTGCAACTCGATGTTCATCGAGGGTTTTTCTTTGATGAGTTGCACGATAAGTAGCACGAGAATGCAGTTTTGACGGTACTCGATATTTTTCACATGATATTTTTATCCCGTGATAATGAGTAGGTAATTACCTAATTACCTATCACTCGATAAAGTATCACGTGATACACAGAATTGGGCCCCTGCTCCTCCGGGAGTGGCACTTGTTTACTGTCACTGTCCAGTTGCCACTTTATTTCAACAAAACGTAGAAGTTTGGAAATAAATGTGATAAAAGTCAATTAAAAAAATCGTCAATTATATTTGTTAGATCCTTCAAAACAGCGTTAGTTAGGCTCCGCGCAAATGGGCCACCGACCACAGCCACCTGTGGCTGTCGCGCTATCACCACATTTGTAACAGTGTCAGAAGCGAGTAGCCGCCACCGGCTACACGTATGCGGCGCGTCTATACAAAATATATGAAAAAGTATGTTATGTGGCTGTCGCTGGCCACCAGTGGCTGTGGTCGGTGGCTCGTTTGCGCGGAGCCTTAAACACGAGTCAATGTGATAAGTAATTATTGGTATGTAAATACAAAACCACATAGTTTTATCAGATTCATAAACAGGTGAAATACAAGGAGCTCGGGGTGTTACGATTTTACGCTACTGGTAACACCAGAAAACAGATTCGTCTTCTCATTCGCCGATGGCGATGATGACGTGACAAGTGACACCCACGTGACCATCATGTCTCGGAAGACCATACCTCATATTATTATACCATGGGTACATAGGTATTCACTCATATCTCTTTTCATATTGTCCACAGAGTATAGCCAACGTAGTCTCCAAGCAGTCCATCTTCACTCGCTTCGGCCTCAACAACCTCGTTACTCTCACCAATACCCAACCACTCACCAAGATGACGGCGCGAGAGTTCATGATGGGTCATAAGTCGGAGCTGATGACCCTCGGCAATACCATGATGCCGGGCTGGATCTATTTTGATAAGCTCGGCCTGATTGATAGGGTAAGTGCTACCCACTTGATAACGTTATGAAATGTTATTTTTGTACTTTTTATTTATTTTATTTATATCATAATTATTATTAAATATTCACGGGTATTTATCGCGTTCATTTACCTATTTTGTGAGGGTAGTTGCAAAAAATGCTGCCCCCGCTTCGCAGAGGCGGTAGCTCCGGTACTCCAGTCATCCCGTGACCACGACAGAGTGAAAACCTGTTGAAACGTCGGGAAAAATAGGTAAATATACCCGTGAATATTTAATAATAATGTGTTCAGATCGCTTAAAGCGCAGTTTAAAAAACTTTATATCATAAATCATACATAATTATTATTCTTTTATTCTATTTAGTTCTAATAATTTTCTTTTTTCAGACAATGTAATACTTTGACCAATAAATTCTTTATTTTGATTATTCTTAAGAGGTGTACTGTGCCTCTCTTATTCTTCTCTTCCTTTTCTTCTACTCTCTCTCTGTCTTCTTTGTCTTGTCCTGTGCGAGGCTCGTCCACGATCTTCCAGCTTTAACGTTAATACTCTAAATTGGATTATATGAAAATACTACTTAATAATGTTCCCCGCATTTTCTTAAAACTTTAATGTCAAACTATTTTCATCATCAGCCCATACACGTCCACTGCTGGACATAGGCCTCCCCCGTACGACGCCACAAATAGCGGTCCTGAGCCGCCTCCATCCATCGATTCCCTGCGACCGCTACGATGTCGTCGGTCCATCGAGTGGATGGTCTCCCAAGTAGGGGGGATTTGCCATAATCACCACGCTTGGCAGGCGGATTGGTGATCACAGTGTTCGTGTTAAAAAAATACTCAGAAGGAAGATGCTGCCCTTCCTCTGGTAGGTTCCCTTAGTCGGCTTTTACGACATCCACGGGTTGAGTTGGAGGGGTCGATATTCGTCAAACTCTTTTATGGGCATAAAAAGAAGCTTAAGCTTAAGATAGCTATCATAAACAGTACAATGGATTTTTTTAAATTCCTTTGATTAACGAAATTACAAATAAGAGCGATAATTTGAGGTATACGACAGCCTTAAATTGTCATTCTACACTTTGCATCATTATCATATCAGCCCATACACGTCCACTGCTAGTCATACCCTATACGACGCCACAAATAGCGGTCCTGAGCCGCCTCCATCCATCGACTCCCTATGACCGCTACGATGTCGTCGGTCCATCGAGTGGATGGTCTCCCATGTAGGGAGGGTTTTGAAATAATCACCACGCTTGGCAGGGGGATTGGTGATCGCAGTGTTGGTGTTGAAAAATACTCAGAAGGAAGCTGCTGATATCATTTTGCATCATAATAACGTATTTTTTCGTCTACAGATGTACGATTTTAACGGCGACTACGAGACGATTTTCACCGGCGAGGATGACGTACGCAAAGCCGGTCTGATAGACACTTACCGCGGTTCTACAGACCTGCCTCAATGGAAGGGACAACATTGTTCCAACGTGCAGAACGCGTCGGACGGTACAAAGTTCAGGGGAGGTGTGACAGAGAATGAAGAGATATTGTTCTTTAGGAAGAGCTTGTGTCGTGCTGCACCTTTGGTGAGTTTCTTTTTTTAAAAGCTTTTATGGTGATCGTCACAGGTTGGCGCGAGATTCAAATTATTTTGTGATTTTAAATTTTTTCTGCGTTTTACAAAGAATATAATATGGCGTGTTTTGAAAAACGATAAACCGACTTAAAATTCCGTTACTTTTACACGTAACTATTTTAAGTTTTGCGTAATTGTTTTGGTCCGTAATTGGTGGAAATATGGCGTAACATACATACATAAACAAAAAAAACACAGTGAATTGAGCACCTCCTCCTTTTTTGAAATTCATCATCATCATCATCATCATCAGCCCATACACGTCCACCGCTGGACATAGGCCTCCCCCATACTAGGCCACAAATAACGGTCCTGCGCCGCCTCCATCCATCGACTCCCTGCGACCGCTACGATGTCGTCGGTCCATCGAGTGGATTATATATATATATTTGGGGATTTGCCATAATCACCATGTTTGGCAGGCGTATTGGTGATCGCAGTGTTGGTGTTTAAAAATACTCAGACGGAAGCTGCTGCCCTTCCTCTGGTAGGTTCCGTTAGTCTTTTTGAAAGTAATTGGTATAAATCTAACGGTATTTATATCTTGTACTCAGATACCAACAGGCAAAGGCGTGAAGAACGGCCTCAATGCGTACATGTACACTTTTCCTGATAAGATGCTGGACAACGGGAAGTACATCAAAGAAAACAAGTGTTTCTGCAGGAACGGTAAGCAAAATAATTATTTTTGTTTTCATCAAGGATCTTGTTATCCAGGAAGAACGTGTGTGAAGCTGCGCGCAAAAACTTGTTTTCAATAATGATAACAGGTTCTAGGTACAATAAACAGAATCCTACTAATATCATAAATGTCAAAGTTTTATAGATATGTGTTACTCTTTCACGTAAAAACTACTGAACTGATTGGGCTGAAATTAGGTATAGTTTGGGACTTGGAATAACATATAGGCTATTTTTTATCCCGATAAAACGCGGGCGAAGGCGCGTGCAGCAGCTAGTCATTTATATTTCTATGACGTCACCGAGCTACAGTATAGCTATTTGCTTGCTAAAATATATATAAAACTTTTGGAACTATCATGGTTATTTACAACACTAAAGTTAATTAAGGGATATTACATTAGATAGATAGATAGAAAATACTTTATTGCACACTTAACAAAACAGTTTACAAACAATTTGAACAAAAAAAAAAGAAATGTGACTATTGGCGGTCTTATCGCTCACGAGCGATCTCTACCAGACAACCATTATATATATAATATATATATATATATATAACAAAACTCTCAAAGGTAGTATGAAACTCTTTTGAGTGAATTTTTTTGAAGGTACATTTATAACTTTGAGAGCTTTGATAGCTAAGATAATTTTAAACACCCTGACTGATGATATTATAGCACGGTATATCAATATACAGCACGGTATATCAGTTATCTAGTACGTACCCATAACGCAAGTTCTGCTTATCTTGTACTTATCATGTTATGCAGCCCCGGATCTATGGGGAGGCAATTGGAGGCACTTGCCCCGGGCGGCAGGTTCATGGGGTCGCCAAATCTTTGAGACAAGAATTCGAAATATAGAACAAGTGAAGCCTCTTTTCCTACAATGTCATATGTTTTATCAAGTAATCGAATAGTAATATAATATGTTTGTAAAACAAACTTTTGTGTTAGTTTTAAAATATTCAAAATATTTGAATTTCAAAATACTTGGTTTTGGCTATGCGGATGGAGCTTTGAGGAGCTAATAGATTGTTTCGCAGAAAAGAAAGCAAAGGAATATTATCTTTCTGGTTTTCGGTGGGGTTTTTTACACCAAGCAGGGCGCCACTTGCCAGAGCTTTTGCCCCGGTTCGAAAAAATCCTAGATCCGGGGCTGATGTTATGTGAATTGTCCAGAATTATTTATTTATTCCTGCAAATAGAGGATTTCAATTTATCTTTGTACTTTTTCAAGATCACTGCCTTCCCGATGGTCTCATCGACGTCACGGAATGCTACTACGGCTTCCCCATCGCTCTGTCCTACCCTCATTTCTACCAGGGAGAGGAAATCCTCTTCAGCAAGGTCGAAGGGCTGACACCCGACAAGGAAAAACATGAAACTAAGTGAGTACAACTAAAGACAATGCATTAAAAAACAAAAAAAAAGAATACAAAAAGGAATAAAAAAGATTTAAAAAATGTATATAAGGAGGAAAAGAAAAAATAAAAGATCATAACGTATGTATATAATAATGACACTTTGCAAAGACCGCATTTAAATAACCGACTTAGCAAAATGTCTCCGATCCATATTGGAGGAAAAAAGGCGGAACAAACAACAAAAAAAATGCGTAGTCTCGCCTCGAAGCTCAGGAAGTGACTGCTTGCGGGCCGAACGACTCAATGAGCTCGCCGGCCGCGCGCACGCGCAGAGCGATCGCGTCGTTCGAAGGTCACGCGCATATCGTTAGATTCGAAAGTTTAAATTTTAAAGCTTAACCGACCTCATAAAAAGAAGGCGGTTCTACGTTTGGTATTAGTATCTACGTTACTAGTAGGTACCGACCATCCGTATAAAAATTAAATATTAAAATAGTTAGTAATAAGATACAACGTTACAAGATACATAGAAAGATGAAGCTAATATTAACGTTCAGCCATATTTTGGTAAGTACTCAAGATAGACTAATAATGAAAAAGGTAATCTAATTATTAATTCTATTCATATTCTGAATATAGAATGTTTGTATACAAGTTGAAGCACAAAAATCCAAAATTCTGTTTATTGGCATCGCCTTTGAAATGAAATTGTCAGCAATGTGCACTGTAGGAAAGAGCAGAAAGCGACAAGTAGTGCAACTTCTATAAAAAAAACAACGGCAAAAATATGTTTTTTAGGTTAAGTATGGGGGCAATGTTTACAAACATTCTATATTGACTTTGGCCAGAGTATAAATATCCAATTTTATTCACAGATTCTGGATCGAACCTAACTCAGGTCTCCCCCTCGACGTGAGCTCAAAGTTCCAAATCAACATGGCTCTCGGGGATATCTCGATGATCAAGAACTGTGAGCGTTTCGGCAACATGTACCTGCCTATGTTGTGGTTTGATATCGTAAGTATCATTAACTACAACCTCACTAATTCTTCACTAATTCCATAGTAATTCCTTGGCAATTCCTTAGTAATTCCTCAATAATTCCTTAGTCATTCCTTAGTAATTCGTTACTAATTCCTCACAAAGATTTTTTTTTTGCCGCGGTTGCCGAAAATTCGGCTATGCATCGTATCATATGCAAGTGTCTTGTAAAAATCTAGTGCAACACAAACACTAGGTTTATAGTGCTTAAGGTACTTTCCCTGTTTAATTTTCATATTTACTTTAATTCCTTTGAACATAAGATCTTTTCTTCAAATATCATGCATTTAAAATAAATGAAATTCTATCTATTACTAAGAAATCTGATCTACAGCCCTGTTGTTTGATCAATCGTTGTATATTTTTAATGTTTAAGTTATTTACCTACTGTATCTAATTTAAATTCTTTTTTTTACAGAGAATGTACACTCTACCACCATCTATGGAACAGCGTTTCAAACTCTACCTGAACATCCTACCTGTAGTCGAGCAAGGCATAATGTACATCTCCTTTATAGCTGGCGCCATTCTCACTCTGACCACAATCTACATTCTTACTTTCAAAATAATGTTCAAATCCATCAAACACAACAACCTGTGGTCAGAAACCTGCAAAAACAACAAAGACGTTTACGTACCTTGCGAGGTACCACTAGATTCAGAGTTCGAGGATGATAATATAACTAAAGAAAAAATGAACTTCGGTGATAAAATGAGAGATTTGAGCAGTAAACTTACCGATAAAGTATACGATACTGTAGGTAGTGTTAAAGACATTGTCAAGGAAAACGCTAGAAATATTTTCGATAGACACAGCGATGTTGTTATCGAAAGTGATGGAAGCAAAAGTGACTCTGGTGAGGAGAATGAAGAAAACTTTAATTATAAGGAAGTAAAGCAATCAGACAGTGATGATGAATGCAAGTATTTAGAAGTTATTGATGATGGTATGGATTTGGATATCAGTTTTGACAATGACAGGAGAAGGTTAAAACAGGATTTGGTGTTACATATTACTGAATGAAAGGTTGAACCGGTGGAGACGGCACAGGCTAAGCTGTTAGGCGAAATATCGACGCAAAGAATGGCAGTGGTAGATAATCTGCTAAAAACCAATGCGTTAAATGAAAACATGTAAAGCTTAGAGAAAATTACTTCGTAGGCATATACCTAAAGGCGATAAGCTATTTCAGTAAATTTCTCTTCGTTTTCATTTAAATTTGCATAAAATGCATTTATTTATATTTTTTTGCGGGTAGCGCTATAAATGGGTAGTGTTTTCGACAGAAAACGCACATGTTAAATTTATTTGTACAATTTTAGACACTTTTTTTGACAAAAACTTAGTAAAATTTACTAAATTCTGACTCTGCAATAACAGTTAGATTATGGAAAATCTATAGCACGGCCGTTACCGACTGGTTAAAAACGCTGATTCGGCTCAATTTATAAATGTGTATATTTTATTTATTGCTGCCATAAAGCGACTCTTGTCAAAGTCTGATATTCTTAGTATTAATAAAACCGATATTCTTCCACTGAACTTTCTGAAAACTTTTGGTGGTTGTATGTATGTTCCAGCAATAGTTGCAATAATTAGCAATAAGCATCAAGAATATATATTTAATTTTCATAAAAAAATAGGTTACTAATTATAAATGAATTTATTTTGGTAATGTTTCAAATAATATTTTTACAAAATGTTTTAAGGTATCTGCTACATTTTTACTATATCTACATCTTTACTTACATTTTTCTACATTTTTACTATAAACAATATCCCTGGTACCTGCTGATGGCAATACCTACCTTATATTGCCGCAATAACATTCCACTGCTGCAATAACTTTGCTGAATTATGATGCTATTGCATAGTGTTTAATTTTGTATATACGTTTTTATCTACCTAATGAATACGCCTTATAGTTAATTTATTATAAGTAGTATTATAGTTAATATTAATAATTATTATACTTTGTTTTTAATTGTGAAGTTCAATGCTCATTACCTTGCTCAATATTGATTTCCACTTATTTTAAATTTTATTATAATTAAATATTTCCATGTAATACATACCTACTGTATAGAGCCCCATTAGAGAAAATGCAATAAATAGTGTGTAAATTAGAAATTAGACAATAGATTTTGACTACTTAACAAAGCTATGGTACTTTAATAAACTATAGGTATTTATTTTATAATGTATTAACAAAGGAAATTTCAATAAAATAATAAATACAAATTAGAACTAGTATTTACAATTAAAACAATTGAGTTTACTGCAGACGAAAAAAACTACAGGTAACTCAACTGGTCCATATCAATACCAGTCGGAAGCGTCCCCAAGAACCTAGCTGCATAGCCCCGCTGTATGACAAGGCTCATGCGCTGCGCCAGATACATACACTTTTATAAAGTTAACATATAAAAACTGCAAAAATATTAATATCAAATCTAGATTGATATTACTATGCCAGTGAGTAATAATCACGGAATTTCTTGCCTATATGTTTGTTGTTAGTTTAGCTTACAGCTAACATGAAATTCTCTCTTAATTATAAGCTAAATTATTTTATCAATGTTATGTTTTTTTTCTAATAATATGTTGCAGAAACAAACAACTCTCAAGTAGATATTGCATTAAGTTTATAAATAAATTATACAAAAGTTTAAACAACTTTAATATTTTTGTTTGAAAAGGTATAGAACAATTTTTATATAATTTTGTAAAATTAAGCAGCGCAAAACGAAACACATTTGCCTGGATGTAGTTTTAAATAATTTAATTATTGTCTTATTCACTACAATGAGATTAGAATCAACGAATTAAAACTTTTTAATTTTTATCTAGATTCGTAATTGAAGTGAACATAACAATACAGGGTTGTTTTTTGGTCGGGTCAGTAAAGAGAGGTAGGAAAAAAATCAAATACTTACATATGGATAGCCACTAGAGACCATTTTCCTGTAGCTACACCGGTTAAGACACCTCCTTTCACTGGCCCGTCAAAAAATTCCACCTGTATAAACTATCTGGGTTCATAGGTAACCCAACGTCCAAATACTCAAACGCAACTTAAATTGACAAAAAATAAAGTTTCAAATGACTATTTTTTACAGACTTTTTTAAAACTGAAAAACAAGCCACTTATGACGTGCTTGAAGCCGATCGTCCACTGCCAGCTAAACTTAGTTTAGCTTGCATAGTAGAGCCAGTTTTTGTATCTAGGTAATCCGTGGAGTGGGGGCGCTGGAGACTGTTTTTTGTTTTGGAGTTTACATTCTTGTTCGTCTAACTATCCTTATCGTATCCTTATTTTCAATGACCTTATTTCTATTTTTCGTATTTCTTTTGTTTATTAAAGACTTATTCTTATCTAACGGTATTACATATACTATGTATGCTATATTATATATTTTAATATATATATAAATATATATATACTTAGGTAGTCGGAGGCACCCACCCCATATACCTACGGTACAATTAGTAACAAAGGCCTCCGACTACCTAAGTATCAAAAGAAACTGATAAGGACAATAGGTGAACGCTTGTTTAAGACTTTTATGTAGTCGGGTTTTAGTTTTTAACTATATTTTTTCATATAATGTGCGTTGGACGATCAGTATTAATCTGAGTTGCGTTTGAATATGGGGGGGGGGGAGTATAAAATATTTAATAAAAAGCATAATATTAAGTCATTTCGCCTAAAATAAGAAAAAAAAACTAAATACTATCTATCGACTACTCCAGATAGAATTCCGATCTGGAGTGTTGATACTTTACAGATCGGACTTTATTCTACGGAGGAGTCTCTATGTATTTACTGTTCTCTGATCAAATTGTATGAAATGGCCACTTTGTTAGTTTTCGTAGTGGAAATCGGGTAAAATACCTACTTATGTAAAAACTACTAATTACTAATATCATTACAAGGTAATAGTTAGTTAATATTATTTTAATCAAATAAATTAGTTATTTGAACAGCCATCAACTCATTAATTGTGATATAATATAAATTCCATTAAATTAATTTGTAATAAATTATATACTTAAGTTATAAATTAAGTGAAGTATTCTCTCTATACAGTTGGTACTTGGTAATTTGTATATATAATGTTATTGAGAATAAAAAACTGGAAAATAAATATATTTTTTTTATTTCAAAACCACGCACTTTAAATAATACAATATTTAAAAAACTCAAAAGTATAATTATAACTCCAAAGGGGTTCATCAAAACAAATATAGCGAGTAATTAAAAATGCGGAACAAATAACAAGCATAAATCAAACTTTTGTCCCGCACCAAGAATAGAACCCCTCTGAGTAAGAACATAAAGTAAAAAAAACATAACCTAGTATAGTATTTTATTATCTGTGATACGATAAGGTATAGCTAATATTTTCAGCTACCACTGTCCCACAACTGGACTACGTAGCTAATCTTCAGCTATAAGTACTTATCCTAATATATATAATAGGTAGCTAACTTTATTTTATAAAGTCCAATAAAGATATTGTCTATTTATCAAAACTCATGACAATAATAGCTGAACAAGGCTATACTTCCAAGAGCGTTTTAAACTGTATAGACAGGACTATGTTTTTTATCCCGATAAAACGCGGGCGAAGGCGCGGGCAGCAGCTAGTACTAAATAAAGGCGAAATTTTGTGAGTCGTGCCGTTTTAAAGATCCTTGGCAAAGTAAACGCCAAAACTACTGAATGGATCGCGCTGAAATTTTGCACACATAAAGATCTGAATAGAATAACATATAGGCAACTTTTTAGTCTAAAAAACGCGTGCGAATCCGCAGGCAAACGCGTGCGAAGCCGCGTGCATGAACTAGTTTAAATATTTATAATGTTTAGTTGTTTTTGCCGGTGACCGTACATTATCAAAAGTAGGTAATCGAATTTACATCATAAAGAAATCATAAACGACTTCTCCACAGTAATATGTAAAAGTCTTGTATACCCAATAAGCAATTAACACGTAGAAGGTAATCTGCACGGCCTTGTCTAAAATCGCCATTCTGAAAAAAACATTCATTAAATAAATAATGCTGGATAATTCACACAGCACCATATCCGTATGAATACACACAATGAGTTTATATAGAATATCATTGAATACACATACACCAATTAGTGCTCAATATCGCGGGGGGATATTCTGTTGGTGCCACAGTATAATATAAAATCAACAAACGGGGTCCAACCTCAATATTATACCTACCCAAAATTATACAAACCCTTATTTTGCAAGTTCTGTATTACAGTCCCTCCAAACAGATGATTGGCTTACTTTGTTTAGTGAAAGTTAATCTGCAGCAGCAGGTGAGTAACCTCCAGCGGTATTGTGCACTAATTTGACTAACACCCTGTATATTTTGTGACGTAGTTCTGAAATTTGTCTGTACATTCAAAAAGAAAGGACAAAATTAGGCGGAATGTGTTCCAGGTCTTTTCGGCATTAGTCAATTTGTGTTTTAGCAGATTCGAGCACTCGACCCACTATGTAGCAGTCACTTCAAGCTCCAGGTAAATATCAAAGTAGTCAAAATGTGCTCTAGACAGTCCAAGATCGACCCCATCTAGCCCCAAGCCATGATCCAAGAAAATAAGGTCTGCTCCTCCGGGATTTTCACTTGCACACGTCACTGTCCAGTTGCCACTTTATTTCAACAAAACGTAGAAGTTGGGAAACAAAGGTGATAGAGAAATCAATAAAAAAATTCAATCGTCAATCGTGATTGTTAGATCAGTCTAAACAACGTTAGTTAAACACGAGTAAATGTGATAAATAATTGGTAAATACAAAACCAAGTTTTATCAGATTTATACAGGTAATACAAGGAGTTCAGGGAGTTAAGATTTTACGCTACTGCCGTAAACAGAATCGTCTTCTCATTCGCCAATGGCGATGACTACGTGAGCAAGTGTCACCCACGTGACCATCGTGCCATCGGAGGACCATACCTTATATGATTATACCATTCCCCAAGCTAAGCAGAGCTTGATACTAGAGGGTTAGTGCTCATATACACGAGCGGCAAACTGCCACCAGCAGAGGTAACTGTAGCCGTCGACAGTTGACGGCAGCCGTCCACGCGTCGACGGCTGCCGTCGGCGCGTGTCGACGGCTACAGTTACCTCTGCCGTTGGCACTTTGCCGCTCTTGTATAAGAGCACTTAAGTTCTTACCGTTTATAATGCGCTCTGGCTTTAGGGAGATCTTCATCTTTTTCCTTGAGTAGGTACCGCCGGCCGCCGTAGCAACATTGGGTGAAATATTCGCCAACGTCCAGGTTTTCAACCTATTGGGGGAAAAATATATAATGAATAAATAATGCTGGAGAATTCAAACAGCATCATCTAGCCGCAAGGTAAACAGAGCTTATATTATGGGTATTAGATAATATCCTACTAATATCATAAATTTCAAAGTTTGCGAGTATGGCTATGGATCTGATTAGGCTGAAATTTGGTATGGGTATAGTTTGGGACCTGGAATAACAAATAGGCTTTTTTTACCCCGATAAATCGCGGGCGAAGGCTTGGGCAGCAGCTAGTATTCCATGTTTGTAGGCCTGCTAGAAGTACCTAAACATTTTTATGATCCGTCAGTCAGTGATGAGGAAATAGCGATAGTTTGAGATTTGATAATTACTAAACTAAATTAATAAGAATTAAGTTATTTTTAGAAGTCGGTTAGCGACTGTAAGTAAGGTACCTAAAATAATTTTCAAACCCTACGTTTAATTTGTAACAAAGATATCGCTGAAAATTGCCTCGAGGTGGTTTGAGAAAAGTCGTAAATGTTATAAGTTTTCATGATGACATTTGACTCATGGACTTGACTTGTGGCCTTATTGACTCATGGATTCATATACAGGTCAAGTTCCCATGAGTCAAATGTCAATAACGGCGTAGGTCTCACCTTGTAAAAGAAATCAGACTGGCCCTTCTGTTTGATGACGTCACGGAGCGCCACAAAGTTCTTATTGCAGAACGTCCATTGCTGAGTGGTGTAATAGCTGAGAGCGAGGTTTGCGATGAAGATTCGACGCTGGACTTTTACTAGCCTGGAATAATATATCTTAGTCAATATAAATTTAATAAGATCCCAATTTCTTATTAAGTCCCAGAGTTTTTCGACTTCTATGTCACATGACCTCGTGGCGCAATTGGTAGCGCATCCCGTACTGAGGGAGGGTTGCGGGTTCAAGTCCCGTCGAAGTCGAATTTTTTTGGGATCTTATTAAATAGCTTAGAAATTATCCCCAGTGTGAGGCTTACACACTATAATAGCAGAAACCTTTAGTCAATATACTTGAAAAATATCCACTGATCCCATTCATTCATAGTAACCTGGTAGACATCGCTCTTGAGCGATAGGACAACCGTTTTTGACTTAGTTATTAAGTTGTATAAATTGTAAATATTTGACTTAAGTGTGTAAAGCAAGTATTTTTTTATACATTATACCATTTACACAAATAAAATACAAAAGGGCTTGATATATTTCTTTGTTTATGAGTGATCAACCCATAAATAAGTTCGTATGTGTGAAACTTACATAGTTTTTTTTCCTAGTGCCCACAGGAACAAGTCAACGAAGATGGCGGGCAAAAGATGTTGCAGTAATACCTACAGAAAATAAAAGTTATCAAACAATATCTATCTATATAAAACAAAGTCGTGTTAGTTACACCACTTATAAGTCAAGAACGGCTGAACCGATTTCAAAGATTTTTGTTTTGTTGGATTTGTCTCCGTCCGGAATAGGAGAATAACTAACAAAAATCTCGGGTTCTGCGCAAAACTAAAATTATATACGGGCGAAACCGCAGGCACACCTAGTATTCTATAAAAACATAAAATTGTACGTTTGTTTGTAATAATAATAAACCACCGAAATTTCTGGCTCGATTCTACAAAGAATTTTACTAGGGAATGAAACTTATTGGTTTTAATTTGAAATATTTGGTAGAAGGCTGGAAAAAACAGCATTAAAATTATTTGGACAGCATGAAATATAAACCATCAGCAATTCTTTATGCGGCAAATTAATCATTTTTAGACAGGTAAATAAATAGCTGTTTGGTCTGCAAAATTAATGAATTGGTCAGCAGAATTAATTATTTTATGAGCAGGATTATAGTTTCGCTAAGGAAAAAAGGTGTAAGCGCTACGTGGATAGAAAGTAGTTAAATAAATAAATAGCCACTCATACAAACAAAATGAACTAAAAATTGGTGCAACTGATAAGGAGGATTTCTCATTAACTATTTATTTACAAGTAGATGCAGAAGATTATAGGCTAATAAATAGGTAGTGTCGTGATTTTTGGTATCTGGTAGAATATTACTAATCATTTGTCATCGTTTTTGAAGTATTACTTCAGTTGGTATAGTAACACCGACAGCTTTTGCCAACATTATAATTGGGACACACGATTGGACGAGACGCGTAAGCCCGCGTAAACAAGCATTCAAGGCGGGTCCAACCGTGGAAGTTTCCCGCCTTCGAGCTATGATGTAAAATCGCTAGTAAAAAAGAGTCACTTTGGTTCCGAGCGCCAAACTGGCAACTTGTCATAAGAGTTAGTACTGCTAAAAATAAAGTAATTATCAAGTGTGTGTAGTGTTCACGATAGTAGGTTTACTAAGTTTAGCAAATTAAAATTAATTTTATGGCATGCTAAAAGTTCAATACATAGAATGACGTTCAATAATAAAGTCTACCTTGCAGTAGTGAAGTTTTGCTCCTGTAGTAATTTTTCCACCAACACTCCAAAGGGCATCGTTGAGGGGAACCTACAAAAAGTTCAATCATAATTTTAAATTATATTACAAAAACTTTCAACATCTACAATTAGTGTCTAAACGTAAGGGACGTTTTATTATTGCAAGACATTTCTGGAAATATGCGAGACCACTCGTCCACCATTTTCAGATTAGTTTCTCAAAATCAGTCATAATTCTTCGTTCAATTGCATTCACTCATCAAATTCATCCGTAGTTTAATTAGGTTCTAAACAGTGTTAAGTTAATCTACGTTATGTAAAACTTTTATGTTAAATAAAGAACTTTGAAAAACAAAAAACTCATCAAATTAAATTGATGAGAATTGAGAGATGTGGAACTTGACGTTAGAGTATTTTGTAGTTTTATTTTATCTAAATAATAATAAATCTCTATCAAATACGTATTTTGTAATCCATCACTCAGGTATAATTAGCTAAAAACATATGTTAATAAAAAAATTGACGTAAATTTTGGTGATTTTTAATTAAGGTCACCCTTGCCAGCACTAAATACACCAGTAAGCGACATCTTGTAATGAGCGGCACCATTACTGAAACTATAAACGCCATCTGCCGGTAGATAGCAAAACTAAACAACGCCATCTATCCAAAACATCCCTAAAGTATTGAGGACCAATTCGATCATGCCTATCTAATTAAGTGTAGAACCTGCAGAACATTTATTTCCCATCTTGCTTTCTTTCTTTCATTTTCCTTTCATGCGTCAAATATGTATAAGCATATGAGTCATGAGTCAAATATCACCTTGGATCCGATACTCTTAGACATGGCCACGAGTTCCCCCATAAGGATTTGATTGAGTTTTCCGGAACAGCAGTTGTAAATGGGGATATCATCTGTTTTCTCTAACCTGTGGATTAACACTTGATATTAAATATCTGAGCGTCTGGTCGAAGCGCGATCCTCGAGCTGGTATCTGGCGCAGCGCATTAGCATTGCCATACAGCAGGGCAAATGCCAGCGTCTTGGGGACGCTTCCGACTGGTATTGCCTGGGGGTGGTAGTACCACCCCCAGTACCCTGAGGTGGTACTGATCCATAATAATATGCGCACTCGGGGTACCGAATACAACCTCACTACCTGTAGATTATTTGCAATAGTCTAAATTTAGCTCAATTGTTTCAACTGTAATAATTAAATAATAATAAAGTTCAAAGTTAGTTAATAAAGGTTACCTGGAAGAAATCCCTTCTAAGCGATAAGGCCGCCCGTTGTACTTGTTTTATTAATGTCTATGTGTTTTATTTATCTTTGTGGTGTACAATAAACAGTTTTGTAAATGTAATAATGTTTCTTAATTGGCAGGACTAATGACTTACTATTCTTTTTACTCTACTTAAAGAGAAAAAGATGATGTGATCTCTTCTGTTATCTCTTGTTGGTTGCCCTTATTTAATAAAATAAGAAAAACATAAGACCGCCTTGTTTTGTTGTATCTAGTTTTTTTCTTTTGATTTATGTGTGCAATCCCCATCGGCGTACGAATATCGACCCCTCCAACTCAACCCGTGGATGTCGTAAGAGCCGACTAAGGGAACCTACCAGAGGAAGGGCAGCAGCTTCCTTCTGAGTATTTTTCAACACCAAAACTGCGATCACCAATCCGCCTGCCAAGCGTGGTGATTATGACAAAAACATTCATTATCCACTCGATGGACCGATGACATCGTAGCGGTCGCAGGGAGTCCATGGATGGAGGCGGCTCAGGACCGCTATTGTGGCGTCGTATGGTGGAGGCCTATGTCCAGCAGTGGACGTGTATGGGCTGATATTATGTAGTGTGCAATTTATCTATGAGTATGACCCGAGTTCACCAACAGACGGTTAAATTTTAAATAGTTATTTTGACATTTTTAACAAGTTTCCCTAAGTTAAACGTCAAAGTTAACAAACGAACTGTCTAATTGTCTGATTATTATTTATCCAAATATATAACTTTTGCACCGCGATTTTGCCATGCAACATGTATTCAACCTCTTTATTTGAATGCTAGTAGTCTACAGTATAGGTTATCTTACTGTTTAGTCCCTCTGATCCAAGCAGCGGCTATGATGTGTTTAACGCTAGAGTCTACGGGAATATAATCCAAGACTAACTCGGGCTTAGTGTGGATGCTTCGCATTATACCTGAAAAAATAAGAACGTTAAAATAAATAAACAAAAAATAAATAATAAAGAATCCTTTTATTTCATTGCCATTCCTTAATACATTCATTCTATTTTTAAGATTAATAAATGTGATAATATTTACATTTGATTTAATACACAAAGTTATTTACCATGATTTGAGTTTTGAGTTATTTACCATGATTTGAGTTTTGAGTTTTCCAATAACTTTAGTTGTAAATAACCATGATAGTTTCAAAACGTTTAATTGACGACCGATGTGGCGCGGTGGGCGAAGGTCCGCCTGCAACGCAGGAGGTTGTGGGTTCGATTCCCGCTTCGGGACAAATGTTTGTACAATCTACAAATATTTGTTCAGGGTGTTCTGGTCGTTTTTCTATGTATAATAAAAAATATCTATCTATGTAATATATTGTATTATGTATATCAGTTATCTAGTACCCATAACACAAGCTCTGCTTAGCTTGGGGCTAGATGATGCTGTGTGCACTGTTCAGCATTATTTATTATTTATTTATAATTTAACAATCTATAAAAATAATCTATTGATTTCAAATTCATGCAAGAAGAATGGAGAAGTCTGGAGGAAGCCTTCACCGTTACATGAGGGGTCATGAGTCACCGTTACGTTAGGTGAGGGTGAAGGCTTCCTCCAGACTTCTCCATTGTTCTCTGTCGACGGCTTCTGCCATCCCCTCTTTGTAGTTAATTTTGCGAAGACTTCTTTAATACGAAATTTATGTATGTATTTTGAAATAGGTCATAATGATTTCAATGGCGTTTGTTTTAAATTGCGGGAGATACAATTTTTTTACGGTTTTTTTCCTGCATTCTACGAGGAATAAAACTAGCGGAATTGTAATTTGCCGCAAATCGTAAGGTATTTTCTATGATTCACCGGTACTTTTGGAGCATTTGGGAATATGTTGATTAAGTATAATATCTCTATTAAATTGAAGTGAAGAGAATATCAATAACACCTTATTTCTTATTTGATAATAATAACTATGTTTATGGTATAAAATTTGACTTGTCTAAGTGATTATTTTGTAAGCCTAAAGAAATAAAGTTATTGATTCTGATTCCGATTCTAATACGACCAAAAGACGAACGACCAAAGACCTAGTTCCTGAAATGTGGGTAAACACTAAGTATAAAAAAACAATAGTAAATAAATAATACCTTAAAACTTTTTATGAGTACAAGATACACAGTGGTTCCCTTATCCAAATCAGCGTCGCCACCAATTTTATCGTATTATTACTTAAAACAAAGGAATTTTCAAAAATCCCTAGGCCCTTTTTTGTGTTACCTATCATATGCTTTTTTTTAATGCCTCTGTAATAGTTTTATTTTGTATAGTATATCATATCTTAGTATTTGTATAGTAAGATATGCGGAAACCGAGTTTTGTGGCCAAAAAGTGCAACATCGCATTTCTTCCTAAGCCAATAAAATTATTACTGAGGTATTAAAAAAGCTTATGATAGGTAACACAAAATGGCCAAGGGATTTTTGAAAATTCCTTTGTTAACCTTGTAGGTATTGGTCTTAAAGCCGAACTCAATGTGGAATTTGTAAACTAGCCGCCCATAAAGTAAAGTAAGCCATTTATTTCCAAAACAGTCCTAAATAACATTTCGGTATTCTATACCTAGATCTAAATTTAACTTACCATTTAGTATTCCAATTTATCTGAATCTCTTTATTGACAAAGAAAATAACAATCAAATAATAAAATGTTATTAAACTAGTATTTACAATTAAAACAATTGAGCTAACTGCAGACTGTTGCAAACAATCTACAGATAGCTCAACTGGTCCATATCAATACCAGTCGGAAGCGTCCCCAAGATGTAATAATACGATAAAATAGGTGGCGGCGCTAGTTTGGGTCAGGGAACCACTTTAAGTACCTTTTCCACAAGCCACGAAGATCCCGACAGGACCGTTGAAGTTCTCTATCCACGCTGGCACCGGCTCATCGATACTGGCTATTACTGAAATTATTTGAAAACTTTAAATTAGAGTCATATATGCGTACAAAAATAAATAATGCTGGGCAATCCACACAGCATCATCTAGCCCCAAGCTAAGCAGAGCTTGTGTTATGGGTACTAGATGACAGATATACTATATATATATATATATATATATGGTTACTATGGTATGGTATATGGTACTAGATGATATGTACATAAGGAAGAATACTTTACATAGATAGATATTTTTCATTATAATTTATATAGAACATACCCAGAACACCGGAGACAAATATTTTCAGATCGTACAATTTTTTTTTCCAAGGTGGGAATCGAACCCTCCTGTTCGCAAGCGACCTTCGCCTGCCGCGCCACATCGGTCGTCGTTAAAAATAACATTATAAACAGAATGAGAACAAGTTTTTAGTTGGTTATAAAAAACTCTGAATCGGTGCTCGCTTTTGCACGTACACAGCTAGCGTTCGTGCAGTCAGTACAGGGAAAGAAGTTGCTCGCAAGGAGACTGATTTTTAGACATAGACACATCATCATCATCATAACAGCCCATACACGTCCACAGCTGGACATAGGCTTCCCCCATACGACGCCACAAATAGCGGTCCTGAGCCATCTCCATCCATCGACTCCCTGCGACCGCTACAATGTCGTCGGTCCATCGAGTGGATGGTCTCGCATGTAGGGGGGGATTTGCCATAATCACCACGCTTGGAAGGCGGATTGGTGATCGCTGTGTTGGTGTTGAAAAATACTCAGAAAGAAGATGCTGCCCTTCCTCTGGTAGGTTCCCTTAGTCGGCTCTTACGACATCCACAGGTTGAGTTGGAGGGGTCGATATTCGTACGCCGCGACCCCACGGCCACGGACATAGACACGGTATAATAATATAAGGTACCTATGTCTTCCGAGACAAGGTGGTCACGTGGGTGACACTTGCTTACGTCATCATCGCCATCGGCTAATGAGAAGACGAGTGTGTTTTCTGGTGTTACCAGTAGCGTAAAATCGTAACTTTCCGAACTCCTTGTATTAACTGTATAAATCTGACAAAACCATGTGGTTTTGTATTTTTGTATTTACAGGGAATATTTTTGAAGGCCTATATCCAGTGCCTGGCCGTGATTATGAAACGAACTTACCAATAGAAGGTCTGATGATCACAGCCGGAAGATTCCCTTTCTCCTCGTAAACCACGTGCTCAGCTAACTGTTTCGTGAACGTGTACGTGTTGGGAATCTCTCCAAGATATCTGCAATATTCACACAGATTATCCTACTGATATTATAAACTAGCTGCTGCCCGCGCCTTCGCCCGCGTTTTATCGGGATAAAAAAACCTATATGTTATTCTAGGTCCCAAATTATACCCATACCAAATTTCAGCCTAATCGGTTCAGTAGTTTTTGCATGAAAGAGTAACAAATTTCCATACATCGATCCTTACAAACTTTGACATGTATACAGATAATATTACTAGGATGTCAAAGTTTGTGAGTATCAATGTTTGTTCCTCTTCCACGCAAAAACTACTGAAGTGATTGGGCTAAAATTTAGTATGGATATAGTTTGGGACCTAGAATAACATTATAGGCTATTTTTTAACCCAATAAAACGCGTGCGAAGGCGGGGGCAGCAGCTAGAAGAAAAATAAATCTGGAATTGTCAACCGTACGCACGGGTTATGCTAACATAAAATTCCTAGTCATAAATCATATATCCCACCTAGTATCCCACTATTTTATTGGAACCACCCTTCCGATAATTACTTGGCGTCAGCATCCGTATGGTATGCTCATCTGCCTCCTCGCAGATACGTAGCGTCTCCCTCCAGTCAGCGTGAGGGGGCTAAATGAGCTCCTCTACCCGCTCTCGTGGAGTGTTAAAGTGGGACGTCGATACGTGTATGAAGGCATAGCTCACACTCACTTGGGCGTCAGCATCCGTATCCGCCTCCTCGCAAATGCGCAGCGTCTCCCTCCAGTCAGCGTGAGGGGGGTACGGGTACATCAGTTCTTCGACCGACTCTCGCGGAGTGATAGAGTGGGACGTCGATACGTAGACGAAAGCATAGCTCACACTTACTTGGGCGTCAGCATCCGTATGGTATGCTCATCTGCTTCCTCGCAGATGCGCAGCGTCTCCCTCCAGTCGGCGTGAGGGGGGTACATCAGCTCCTCTACAGGATCTCGGTTAGTGTTAGAGTACGAGGTAGAAACGTGGACGAAGGCCTGAAAGAAAAAGAATGTGAAGCTATAGAAAGAACAAAGCAAGTTCAAAAACACCCGATAATTTTTCGAACCAATAAATCGGTCTGAGTCCTCGGGTTATGTAAGATGACCATCAGAAGAGTATGGCGGCACTGATTTTAATTAAGATAAAAAAATATTTATTGTCTTTAAACGTAACCTAAACTAGCAAAATACACAGAAATAAATTACTAATAACAGGCAAAGGGAGTCGATGGATGGAGGCAGCTCAGGACCGCTATTTGTGGCGTCGTACGGGGGAGGCCTATGTCCAGCAGTGGACGTGTATGGGCTGATGATGATGATGAGGCAAAGGGAGTAGATTCAGCATTTGGTGCATGCAAGAAACATGCGGCGCTGGTTTTAAATCTGATCCCCTTGGGTAGGTGGTCACCGAGGGATAGGGATACCGGTCCAACGAACCCAAACTCGACGTGGTTAAGTCGTTTCGTTTAAGAGTTCCTATAGCTACCATCGGTTTCCATCATCAGACCAGCTCGATGGTACCATTACATTGCATTGTCACCGAACTTACATAAGTATGCCAAATTTCAGCGGTTGAGGAAACTGGTCTTAAATTGAGTTGCAAGATTCCAACCGAACAAACATAGATATGTATGTACATTGCAAGTTAAATAAAAGCTTGTAAAATAAAATGTTCTGAAGATATGTACCGACAAATTCTTGATCTCCTTTGTCAACTCTGTGATCTGCCTAGTTCCCTCTAGATTCAAATTGGCTGCGAAAGTCAGGGTGTCATCGAATCTATGAAAAGAAAATTTAAGATTTGTAATTATGTTATTTATTAGAATGAAAAAATATTTAGTAACAATTCCGCGTATAACCTACTCTGATAGTATTCATCAAAGTAAGCTCTCAACTAGTTTCGTCCATAGTCCATGTCCATAGGACATCCAGTGGACTGGCCGGCGAGAGAATCTCGGAGTCGCTGGCTGGACCCTGTCGGTGTTGCTTGGCAATCTCAATGTCGAGGTCAAGGTCGAGTATTGTGTTCTGAAGATGTTTCGTGGAGAGACGAAACTAGTTGACAACTTACTTTAATGAATACTATCAGACAAGATAATACGCGGAATTGTTACTAAATATTTTGCATTGGATTTCCGCAAAGTAACGCCTGAATCTATTATTTATTTTGTAATTTGTAATTTATTTATTTGGAATGAATAAAAATATAAATAGCTAAGATACAATGGAACACTGGAAAGCGCATAAGTTTAAAACTGTGTCGCAATTCCCAGCACCCTAACTCTAGCTAAAAATATCAGTTTTTCTTGTGATTTCTGCTTTCTACAAGTTATGTACCTTAGTTATTCAGTTATCAAATAACTTAAGTTTTTCGCCTATTGTAATCATCATCATCATCAGCCCTTACACGTCCACTGCTGAACATAGGCCTCCCCCAAACGACGCCACGAATAATTGTTGCCATAATCATACATAATCACCCAGCGCCTGGCGCCTATTGTAAGGTATTTGTTATTTAGCTTAGTTATTGAGTTATCAAATAAAAAGTTTTTCGCCTATTTTAAGGCATTTGTTATTTAGCTAAGTTTTTGAGTTAGCAAATAAAAAGTTTTTCGCCTATTGTAAGGCATTTGTTATTTAGCTAAGTTATTGAGTTATCAAATAAAAAGTTTTTCGCCTATTGTAAGGCATTTGTTATTTAGCTAAGTTATTGAGTTATCAAATAAAAAGTTTTTCGCCTATTGTAAGGCATTTGTTATTTAGCTAAGTTATTGAGTTATCAAATAAAAAGTTTTTCGCCTATTGTAAGGCATTTGTTATTTAGCTTAGTTATTGAGTTATCAAATAAAAAGTTTTTCGCCTATTGTAAGGCATTTGTTATTTAGCTAAGTTATTGAGGTATCAAATAAGAAGATTTTCGCTTATTGTAAGGCATTTGCTATGAACCCATATCAAATGTCGTTTTGCAGTCTATTGACCTGTAAGGGCCTACATACACGGGCAGCATAAAGCAGTCAGGATCGACTGCTTCAAGGTGCAACTGCATAGTGAACTATAGAACTGCTCGAGCGGTTCCATGTACTTTTGTTAATAGAAGAAGTAGGTCACCATGCAGTCGCAGCTTGAAGCAGTCGTATCCTAGCTGCCCTCGTACTAGGCCCTAAGATGTTAATATTAAAATCAGGGCGAAGCTTCCACGCGTTTTTTTTTTCAAATATACTAACTAGTTACCTACGTTATTCCAAGTCAACGAAGATATCATTAATGTAAGATTTTCAACCCCATGGGAACAAAAATAATGATGAATAATTTATGTTATAATGTAGCCGGTCTTATTCTAAATCTGGACCTACACGTATGAAAATTTTCCCCCCGATGCATTCAGTAGTCATAGGTAAGTACATCCGTAGAAAAACCAAAGTAACCGACGTAAATCTCAGAATTAGCAGGCTGAAGTGGCGATGGGCAAGCCATATACGAGGGAGGTCAAAGTCCGCAGAACAGGGAAATAGAGCTCAATTAAACCAATTATTATTTTTGCTTTTCAATATATTCTGCCTTTAGCCTAATACATTTTTCAGATCTATCAAAAAGTTTACTTATACCTTCGAAAAAAAATGTTTTATCAAGGTCTTAAAAATAGGCCGAAATTGTCGACTTAACTTCTTCATCGTCAGTGAAAAAAAAAAAAAAAGAAGTTCTTTTTTCAATTTTGGAAACAAATAATCAGAGGGAGCTTTATCTGGACTATAGGGAGGGTGGTTTAAAGTTTCGTAGCCACATTTCTGCAAAGCAGCCATTGCAACATGGCTCTTGTGAACGGGTGCGTTGTCGTGCAAAAGCAGCACTCCTCGAGTCCATTTTCCCCGTCTTTTTTCTTTGAAGGCATCTTTTAATTTTTCTATTAGAGTGGCATAGTATCCTCCTGTGATATTCAATCCTTTTTCTTTGTAGTTTATTAACAGAATGCCCTCTGAATTCCAATAAACAATGGCCATGATCTTTCCGGCCGATTGTGACACCTTGAATTCCTTAGGGGGTGCTGCTCCTTTTTTCTGTCACAGAATAGACTCCTGTTTTGATTCAGGCTCATAATGATGAACCCAAGTTTCGTCTCCAGTAACAATCCGGTTCAAAATTCGTTCTTGTTCCCGCTACAGAGCTCCAAAAGCTCGCGTGAACACTCGACGCGTTTTTGAACCGCTGAGAGCAACCCATGAGAACCCATCTTGCGCTGACCTTAGACATGCCAAGATGGTCGTGGAGGATATTAAAAATGTTTGTAGACGATACTCCAACCATTTCTGAAAGTTGTTTCTTTTTTAATCGAGCATCTTCCAGTACAAGATTTTCGACTTTTTCGATGATGTTTGAGGAGGTGGCCTCGACAGGCCGGCCCGGGCGGTCGTCTTCTTCAATTGACTCCCTGCCTTGCTTGAATAAACCATGCCACTTATAAATCATTGTTTTTCCAGGGCAAGAGTCCCCGTAAACAACTTCCAAAATTATTTGAGGAACTTTATAACAGCACGAAACTCGATTTTATCCATGTTTAGCGAATTATTCCCGATTGACTTGTTAATTTAGTGATATCTTTAAGTGTAATGACTCAATTTGTCTAAAATTTGATATTTATACCCGTATTGAGTACCTGGAGAGTTCCAAGTAAAAAAAAAAGTAAAGGTTCGATGGACCGAGGACATTGTAGCGGTCGCAGGGAATCGTTGGCTGGAAGCGGCTCAGGACCGCTATTCGTGGCGTTTTGGGGGAGGCCTATGTTCAGCAGTGGACGTACACATACCAACTGATGATGATGATGACATTCAGTAGTTTATAATAATAATTGAATTGTAGGTACTTCATACAAACCTCACACTGGCAGCAACATGGAAAACAATGTTGCATCGATTTACCAACAATGCCCTGTCTTCCTTTGACATTCCTGAAATACACGAGATAGAATAGAATAGAAATACTCTTTATTTATTTATTTATTCATATATGTAGGTACACCGACAGTATACATATTAAGCTTATATAATACATGTTGATATGAGACAAGATCTAATATATATACCGATAAGAGGATTGCACACCAATATAGAGAATAACAAACCAGGAAAACGCAAACACAGAAATATTTGCACAATGGGCGGCCTTATCGCTAATAGCGATTTCTTTCAGGCAACCTTATATTAGATATTTAAATTAAATCGACTTCTTTATTATTATCATGTTGTTTAAAATAGTCTTAAATCAAATGTCTATAATCATACAGGCATTTGTTCCACGTCTGGGTGCATAATTGTGTAATATAAGTGAGAAATATTTGGCGTGTTTTAAAAAACGATAAACCGACTTCAAATTCCGTTACTTTTACACTGATTTTATGTTTTGCGGGATAAATATTAATCCTATCTATTACCGATAAAATACGGGACCACCTCGGGATTATTTTCTATACAATACTGAAAGAATTTTCAAAATCTGTCTATAATTGGCGGAAATATCGCCTAAATTACATACAAAAAAAAACGTACACTCGAATTGAGAACCTCCGCGTTTTGAAGTCGGTTGAAAATAAAGAGGTTCATTCATTTGAAGAGATTAATTTATATTATATACACAAAGAGTTCATTCTAATAGCCCGGCTACACGCTCAAACATTTGTGCAACCATTCATGCACAAACACAGTTTGCGCAAGCAAGATGGAGCGTGAAGCCGGGCTCATCTTGCTTGCCCAAACTGGTTTGTTTAATAAACTAATCATGCATGCACAAATTTTTGAGCGTGTAGCCGGGCTATAAAAGATTCATTTATATGAGCGTGAAGAGCGTCAAGTGTGGGTTAGGTATACGAATAATTTCAAGCTACTTCTCTGTTCTCCATATATGTATCTACATACATTATGTAACCCACCCAACCCAACACAAGCTCCGCTTAGCCTGGGGCTAGATGATAATGTGTGAATTGTCAAGCATTATTATAATTTCATTTTCCCTTACCTAGTCCAGGTTCACTGACATCGCCGGGTATAACGGAAACTTTGGCGTGGAAAATTTCTGGCTTTTCCGAACGTAGTCTGTCGAAGCACTGAAAATAAGGTAAAAGACATTACTACTAGCTTCTGGCCGCTGGTTCACTGACGTGGGCGCCTAGCACCTGTATGGTCATTGTAATTAATGTAATTATGCATAACATAAAGCAGGTCCTTTATGTTCGAAGGTAAAATGCATATAATGAGCAGGGGCAATTATTGTATAGCCATATATAATTGCCCAGAAGACCCCTCTCCGAATTTCCAATAAAGGTCTTTTATATTCGCAGGTAAAATGCATATAATGAGGAGGGGCAATTATTGTATAGCGGTGACGTTATCGCTATACAATAATTGCCCCGAACAACCCTCTCCGATATTCCAATGGGGAGATGAGGTTAACACATATGCACACAGATGCGAGATTACGTTCACATTCGCATAATAACTTGTGTTCCTACGTAAACGTTCTTAACACATTGTTATCATCACTTCAGAATTATGTCATCATCATCATCATCAGCCCATACACGTCCACTGCTGGACATAGGCCTCCCCCGTACGACGCCACAAATAGCGGTCTTGAGCTGCCTCCATCCATCGACTCCTTGCGACCGCTACGATGTCGTCGGTCCATCGAGAGGATGGTCTCCCATGTAGGGGGGGATTTGCCATAATCACCACGCTTGGCAGGCGGATTGGTGATCGCAGTGTTGGTGTTTAAAAAATACTCAGAATTATATATTTCGGGCATTTTACGAAACTACAGATGGCGACGCGACGCGTAACCAAATCATCAAGGTTGAAATCATTCTATCAATATCTCCGTACAAATAGCACCGCACGCACTATCTACAGTTTCTTTCATGTATAGACGATTCTACGACGATACCATTGTCATAGAAAAGCGACTGGTTAACAGAATTCGGCCCCTGAATTGTAAATAAATATATAATGCTGGACAATTCACACAGCATCATCTAGCCCCAGGCTAAGCAGAGCTTGTGTTATGGGTACTAGATAACTGATATACATAATACAATATATTCGTACCAAAAATACCCAGAACACCCGAGACAAATATTTGCAGATCGTACAAACATTAGTCCCAAGGCGGGAATCGAACCCTACGGAATTGTGTCCTAAAAGATGAGTATATGGGTCAGAGGTTAAGTAGATTCCGTAAATTATTCTGAATACGCAAGTACGGGTGTAACTTGATCGGTTAAATGGCTTGCATTATTATAAATCCCGAATTAAAAAAAGGTCAAAGAGTTGAAATGCTAATGGGGTGGCCCTTGTTTAAAACATCTTGTTATATTCCAATTTTTACACCAAGATTCCAATTTTTACACCAAGATTCCACCAAAGCAGTAAGAAATGTGTCGTAACGTTTCCTGGAAGAGATAGCTCTTAGCGAAAAGGCCGCCCATTGTACAACTGTTTTTGTATTTGTGTTTTCCTGTTCTGTTTTTTCTGCATCTTGGTGTGCAATATATAGTGTAGGTACCTATTTGTATTTGAAACGGAGTATGGGAAGAACCTGTGGATTTGATAAATTTCGCAAAACATTTAACTTTCCAGATCAGTAGATCTTCGTCGGAATGGTCCGCCTTGGTAGAAAGCATCGAATAACTTTCGTTACGAAAAAGATATCAAAAGATACTACATATCGGTAGAGGGCTCACACTTTAGAGATGTTTTTGACAAATCACAAGATAATACATATCGGTAGAAAGCTCACACTTTAGAGATGTTTATAACAAATCAAAAGATACTACATATCGGTAGAAAGCTCACACTTTAGAGATGTTTTTAACAAATCAAAAGATAATACATATCGGTAGAAAGCTCACACTTTAGAGATGTTTTTAACAAATCAAAAGATAATACATATCGGTAGAAAGCTCACACTTTAGAGATGTTTATAACAAATCAAAAGATACTACATATCGGTAGAAAGCTCACACTTTAGAGATGTTTTTAACAAATCAAAAGTCATCCATCGCTCTTATTTTATTTTTTTAAGCAACGCGAATTTGACTTCAAAATTTATTTTAACTCTTTTTTATATCTGATGGTCCATAACTTTATTTCTAGCAATGTGCAATGTGCAACTTTTAATTTTTTTAAAAATCTTGAGGCCTGGGTGATATCTTTTGGGCTAGTTAGTTAACAAACCACCCCACCTGCCCCCCATTTTCGTATGTTCCACGTTCTTCCGAACACCCTGTATTAAGTATATGTCAGTCATCATCATATCAGTCACCTGTACATTTTTTGTATACAAAGGGGTTTCAAAACACAAGGAATATTGTTGGCAAATATTTAACGACATTGGTATCATTGACGCAAAGCACAGCAGCTCGAAACATTTAATTGATCTCTCGTTCGTTTTCGAATTCAAACTTAAACATTTTTTGCTGCACATGTGATATTATGCGTTATTGAAGTTTGTGTTTTAGTTTTTAGTGATAATTTTGCTGTAATCTTGTTGTTTTCTGTTATTGTTCTAAGTTTTTGTTAAGTTTTCCTTCATAAATGTCTTTGTTGACATCATATCTTGAATAGGCATGGCAACTGATTTTGAGAAACTTCACCGTGATATTTTTAGACAAGTACTGAACGCAAAATAAATCATATTTCTGCAAAAAAACTGGATATCGATGGAAAAATACAGCTTTTAAAAATGCATTTTCAATTTCGCTCCAAAACGCTATAATACACGTGGCGGCTATCTATGACGTCATAGATGCACGAACACCTGATGATTCAGAATGATCATAATATTTTCAAGAGAAGCTTTACCAGCTATTCTGTGCCTTTACATTACATATTGTGACGGCATGACGTCACAGTTATGTACAGCCTTGGCCAAAAGTATAAAGCACCCCTCTAAAACATACATATCTCAAAACACATTAAAAAAAATAGCAATGTTTTGAACAAAGGGCAAGCCGGTGCCCTCAAACGATTATTAAAACAATAGATAACATTTTTATATGGGCCATAAAACATCTGGTGAGCTAAACTCAAATTATGGGTATTTTACACAAAAAATTCAAAAATACAAATCAGTCTTCATTTGTTATTCGTAGCGTAAGGAAGCTTCCGTGTGTGATTTAATAGTGAAATTAACATTCCTTTTTTTCGAAAATGCCAAAAACAAGTGAACTGTGCTACGCAAAACGTATTAAAATTCAGTTGTTACATGAACAAGGAAAGACCCAAGTAGAGATTGCCAAACTCGTGAAATGTTCGCGGTACGCAGTGCAATCTGCTATTAAACGGTTTGCGGAGACTGGTTCCCACGCAAATAAAAGACGGAGTGGCAGAAAACGCGTGACTACTGAGCGCCAGGACAGAAAACTCATCCGCGAGTCTCTGAAGGATCGCAAAAAACTTCTTCTGAGCTCGCTGCCGCCCTATCCGAAGAAAGTGGATACCCTATTAGTGCTCGAACGGCAAGAAGAAGGCTTGGAGATGCGGGTTTAAAGGGGTGTAAAGCAAGAAAGAAGCCGTGGCTCTCGGAAAACAACAAAAAAAATCGCTTAGAATGGGCTCTACGATACCAACACTTCACGGAGGAGGATTGGTCAAATGTTGTGTGGTCCGATGAATCAAACTTTGAGGTAAGCTTTTATACCATTTCATAAAAACGATAACACTGATTACTATTATTTTAGTTGGCTTTCATAAAAATAATGAGCACACATTTAAGCTCTACTTTTTTCAATTGTTACAGGTATTCAGAACTGCGGGTGTAACCTTCGTGAGGCGGCGCGTCGGCGAGGAATATCATCCAGATTGCGTGGTTTCCACTGTTAAACACGGGGGAGGTAGCATTATGATCTGGGGCTGCATGGCAGCTGATGGTGTCGGCAAAATGTTCGTTTGCGAAGGCCGTATGAACAGTGAAAAGTACATAAATGTACTCGAAACCGCTCTATTACCTTCGCTTACGCGCATTTTCGGCGACACGAACTTGGATGGCGTCAAATTCCAACAAGACAATGCTCCTTGTCATAAATCAGCGACCTCCATGCGCTGGTTTCGAAACAACAGTATTGTCTTGTTAGATTGGCCGGCGCAGTCCCCAGATCTGAACCCTATCGAGCATCTTTGGGGTATTATGAAGCGCAAAGTCAAACAGCATAGCATTACATCCAAAACAACGCTAAAAAATGCTTTATTTCAAGAGTGGGACGCCATAAGTGCAGCCGAATGTAAAAATCTTGTTAACAGCATGCCCCAAAGAATTGCTGCTGTGATCAATGCGAAGGGTGGGCCAACTAAATATTAGTGATTTATATAATTTTATGTTAATATAGTAATTTGGAAAACAAATTAGTTTTATTTTCCACCTTAAACACGAAAAAGTCATCAAATTTTAGGGTGCTTTATACTTTTGGCCAAGGCTGTATGTTCTGATTGATGTTCAACATGTCATGGCGGATTGCTGTATTTTTTAGTATTTATCAAAATATTAATTAATCTCGATCAAAACATATTATGATTGTTGGTTACTGTCGTCATCTCTATTCTAAATCGAGAGTATAGTACCTTTAACACAAGTTCTGCTTAGCTTGGGGCTAGATGATGCCGTGTGGATTGTCCAGCATTATTTATTGAATAAAATGGCGGTTGTATAAACTTACTGGTAGAGCATATAGTTCAGTCAACCTGTCCACTGCGCTGGTATCTTTCTTGCTGCGAAGAAGCAAGTATAATCTGTCCAGTTCTGGACAGGAGTACAACAGCTTCTCTATCAAGACCTTGCCGATGAAGCCTGAAACCAGAAGAGTTTAAATCGATGACTTCAGGTCCCGCGTGAAAAGAATAGGGTATTTACTGTTTTCTCGCAGTTTGAGCACTATGAACTATGAATCTTTGTTAAAAAAACTACATTTGAATTAATTTTATAATTTGGAGCCTATCAACATACTGTTGGTTTTTAGAAATAAATCACATATCGTCAAAGACTCCATCGATAATTATTGTTTCATACTTAGTTTGTTTCAGTATATCATATCAAGTATATCAAATGGCTTAGAATATTCGCAAAATTTCTTATCTGCTCTATCTAAATTATTTGACGCAGCTAGTTTTTTTTTCAAGCACAACCTTAAATGAATGTCCGGGGCAAATATAGCTTCCACTCAGCATTATGCTGGATAGACACTGATGTGTCCATCAGATGGTTTTCAGTAATGTTATAGGGTTACCCTTCAGGAACAATTGGACCCTTCAGAAATTTATAATGTTTACCAGCTTTTATATAACTTGCAATGTACCGGGTGTGATCTTGCAACTGAATTTTAGACCAGTTTCCTCAACCGATTGAGCTGAAATTTGGCATACTGTGGTGCCAAATTTCAGCTGTGGTGTGGTGACAATGCAATGTTATGGTACCATCGAGCTGGTCTTATGATGGGAACCGAAGGTGGCCATAGGATCTCCTAAACGAAACGACCGACTCTGGGTTCGTTAGATTTCTCTTCCCAAGTACTTTGGTCCTAAGTGATATAAAAACTTGTATTTAAAGTTCTTTAAATATTAAAAATGTATTGTTTACAATTTGCTAAATGATGCTGAGCAGCATTTTGTAAAATGAATACTTAGGTATGGATGACCATCTTCGGCGAAGACATTAGGTACGGACTGTATGGCGGCAGGTAAATAAATTAAAAATAATATAATATTTTTAATTAAACACATCATCGGACATCTGCATCTGGGATGGTCGCCTCGCGCGCCACGCGAGGCACAATGCGATCCAGAGGTTGGGCAGTGAATGCGTTAAAATGTACCCAATTGCCCGATTTTTTTTTTTTGATAACCCGATGAAATTCTTTAAGATGACATGATGAGAATGATGTTGATAAACTTGTAAAAAAGTGACTTGACTTGTATGACTGAGATGTCTTACCAGAACCTCCAGTGACGAAAATGTTCTTCCCCTTGTAGTATTCTGGTACACTTGGTATATTAGACAGGTCTCGTTCTTCCAGGAAACCCATTTTAAAACGCAAATAAAAAAATTGAAGATGTGAAAAATAATATCGTACACGAAACGACAAACCAACCACAATTCACATTTACTGAAAAATAAATTCGGTTATCAAATATACAGAATTATACAATAATTCCCAACGAGAAATAAGTATTAAAATGAAATATAAGACGATGTGTGTAGGTTCGTAAGTAATACACAAGAGTAAATATAAAAAAAAAATCGGTCAATAAAATTTCAGAAAATCATGATTACAAGGTAAAAATCGAGCTACGAATGGTTCGTTAAATTAACTGAAGAATATATTAAAATCTAATTAAAATCATTCAACTGAGTGTTTATGTAAATTATGCAAAAGGCGTGTAACGGAACAACCTGTCCAAATTACAAAAGCAGTACCTAAAGGGTGCAACAGGAATAAAACCCGAAAATTGATACATCATCGTTATCAGTCAATAACATTTTATATGTCAATGACATCTTAATTGAGATTATTATTGTTATTTATTCATTTATATTATATGATTGTTATTTTCTTTATTAATTGATTATTTGTTCTGTAATTCTACTAACCATTCTCAATTTTTTAAACGTGTTACTAACAAAATGGTTTTTTTTGTGTCTGAATAAATGAATTTTCAATTTCGTTTTGTTATTTATTCATTTATATTATTTGATTGTTATTTTCTTTATTAATTGATTATTAGTTCTGTAATTCTACTAACCATTCTCAATTTTTTAAACGTGTTACTAACAAAATGGTTTTTTTGTGTCTGAATAAATGAATTTTCAATTTCAATAATAGTCCACAGGTGGACGACGGCCTCCTAAGAGCCTTATCATAATAATAATGCTCTACTACCCATGCGATGCCGGGGTGTGTTGCTAGTAATAAACTAATTTCTGCTCGCGGCTTCGCACGCGTTGTTTCAATGTGAAAGTTTACAGGTTTATCCCGTGCAAACTGATTTATCGGATAATAATATTATGGGGTATTTTAAAAAACGATAAACCAACTTCAAATTCCCTTATTTTTACACTTATTTTAAGTTTTTCGGGATACATACTAATCCCCTGAGGATAAAAAAAGGATGGTATCCCCTCGGGATCATATTCTATACAATAGTGAAAGAATTTAAAAAATCGGTCCATTATTAGCGGAGATATCGCCTAACATACATACAAAAAATAACATACACACGAATTGAGAACTTCCTCTTTTTGAAGTCGGTTAAAAAGTAATTTTATTCAAGTTTAATCCAGGACCTATACTTTAGCCCAATCACTTCAGTAGCTTTCGCGAAGACATCCATCCATCCAAACTGTCACATTTTAACCGACTTTAAAAAAGGAGGAGGTTATCAATTCGACTGTATGGTTTTCTTTATATATGCTACGCGATATTTCCGCCAATTATGGACCGATATTAAAAATTCCTTTAATTTTTTATAGAAAATGATCCCGTGGTGGTCCTATAAAATTTTATCCCTAGGAGATTAGTATTTATCCCTTAAAACTTGAAAACAGTGTAAAAGTAAGGGAATTTGAAGACTTTCAGTCGTTTTTTAAAACACGCCAAACTATTTATATTAGTCTGATAATCAGTACCTACCTACTCCAGTTCCTCTGAGTAGTATAATTATTATACGGGCCAAGGTTGTCTGGTAGAGATCGCTCGTGAGCGATAAGACCGCCAATTGTCACATTTCTTTTTTTTGTTCAAATTTTTTGTTAACTGTTTTGTTAAGTGTGCAATAAAGTATTTTCTATCTATACTAAACACTATACCTACTCATATAATTATTATATTTAAGATTCAATACAGAGTTCAAATGTCGCATAAATTATGTAGAAACACGCAATAACACGGATTAATTACGTTAAAAACTGGACACGAGTTTAATATTATAATAAACTAATTATATTAACAGAGAAGTCGGTCGCACTGTAACAGCGCAAACGAATAATAATTGAAATCGAAGTTTTGAAAGGGAAATGTGTTTTTGGAGTTCAATGACTTGACATTAATTAATTCAGTAAGTACCTTAGTATTCTATTTGGATGCATTCTACTTAAAGTGTTGTCTGTGTACGTACCGGCGCAGTGCAGGTAGGCCCCACTCGATGGACCGACTACATCGTAGCGGTCGCAGGGAGTCGATGGATGGAGGCTTGGAGGCGGCTCAGAGCCACTATTTGTGGCGTCTCGTCGTATGGGGAGACCTGTCTTTCAGTAAAATAAATAATGCTGGACAATCCACACAGCATCTTCTAGCCTCAAGCTGAGCAGAGCTTGTGTTATATGGGTAGAGTACGCGCAAATCTTTATGAGCTCTGTGAAGTTGGCTTCAACGGCTGCGCACTGAACCAAAAATAAAGCGTTGAAGGGAAAAAGCGGGGTGAGAGGGGACCTGCCTGTCAAATCAGGGTTGCCAGCAAGAGTTTTGGCGTATTTTTATTGTGTCTAGCACATTTTGTTATGCATTACTATATTTTTCAATTCAATATTTGTAGAATATGCAAAAACATCTTTTACTCAATGACAGATTATTTAAAACCTACAATGTTAGAAGAAATTAAACTTTTTATTTAACGCAATTTACCCAAGTTTGAAAATGAAATAATTACTATGTAGCAAATTTATTTATAATCTAGTTGGCAATACTGTCGAATGCTTTTGAGTACAATGACGCAGCAAAGTCTTTGATCAGTTTATTCTTGCGATTTTGTGGAGTATTCCCTGATATTAGCTGTTTCTCTATGCCTCGCGGGCGGAATAACGTACTGCGTCGTCAAACATGGAAAATGGTGTTCGATGTCATAAGTTTTATGAGAAAAGAAGCCAATGATTTCAACCTCAAAATGGCACTTCAGTGGACTGTAGCTGCAACAGGTGTGTCTATTAGCACCATAAAAAGGATTTCTAGCCGAAGTCCGGGTGGGTCGCTAGTTGGTAAATATCACTTTTCTATTTGATTGTACCTGCGCAGTATTGCTTCCGTGCCTATGTTCACAGAGCTCATTAAGTTTTGCGATTACTGTACTAGATAACTGATATACTTAACATCATCATCAGCCCGTACACGTCCACTGCTGAACATAGGCCTCATGCTTAACATATTACATACTAAATAGGTATTGTAAAAATACCTACATAGAAAACACCCAAAACGTCCGAAAAATATTATTGATTTTTCAATTGACCCTTATCACATTTGTTTCTACGTTTTGTTGAAATAAAGAGGCAACTGGACAATGACGTAAGAGGCACTGCCGGAGGAGCAGACCTTGTTTTCATCATCATACATTTGTTCCGTGGCTGGAATCGAAACCGCAAACTCGTGCGTCGCAGGCGAACCTATCCCGCCGCGCCACATCGGTCAGTGATATCTTTGCTTTACCTGATTTATACTGCTGTCTGCCTGGAAGTAAGGTTGGGATTGTTGGTATTAACCGTCATCCATCATTTTATATTTATGCTTTTGGATCTTAAGAACGGAACGGATAGCCTTATTCCCCATACAAACGTACTTTCCACTTCATTTGGAAACTATGTCCCCGATCTCATTTAAATTTTCCATACGTAATCGGATGAAAAATAGCTGTTTGCAGTGGTTTAGTTTTTGAAAAACAATGATATTTAAATGAGAGCGAAACTAATTTTGACCACCGAATCGAGTCATCTTCAAGCGATTTTTTATGCATGATATTTTTATTCGAAAATCTGTCGCGCTGCAAACATCCTAAATATATTCAACATATTTTTTAAATAATCAAAAATATTTTTGAAATCAATCGTTTACTCAAAATGAATCGGAAAGTACGAGAAAATATCAAAAAATGGTGCCAACACCAAGCACACAGCCACATGACAGCTTCGTATTAGATGGTTAGACGCGCTTTCTCACTCATAGCGCGCCCCATTTCATTCTACGTGAAACAATAACAAATCGGCATGGCAAATCCGTTTTTGTTTGCGAGAGGTCTTAAGGTAAATATTTAGTAACAATTCCTCGCAAAACCTCTTCGTCGAGCTCCTCGCTATCTCCAGACAACGTCACTGGCAGTCTGTTGTTATGCACTCTCATCGTCAGTCGAGTATTATGGTGTCGATGATGCTTCTTGGAGAGACGAATCATAGTTGACTTTGGTAGATTTTCTTATCAGGTCTGATCTGACCTTTTGCGGTCTTCCACGTACCTAGTATCATTTCGTCTATAAAAGCAATTGGTCTAATTAGCAAGTGGTCTAAAAAACAGCTGGTCTAAAAGATTTTATTGTGTCTATTTTATAATATTTTGATTGGGTTCAGTTTTGTGTGCCTGTTAATTAAATAAAGCACGATGATCTAACTAATTAACGATACTAACCCGTATGAAGTAACATTACCTAATCTATGCCCGTAGCCTAAATAACGTCTGTTCTCTTTTTTAACAGACTTCAAAAGAAGGAGGTTATCAATTCGTCAATGTTTTTTTTGGTATGTATGTAACGCGATATCTCCGCGAATTATGGACCGATATTGAAAATTCTTCCACTATTGTATAGAAAACGATCCCGAAGGGGTCCCATAAAATATCCCCAGGGGATTAGTATTTATCCCGCAAAACTCAAAATAAGTGTAAAAGTAAGGGAAGTTGAAGTCAGTTTATCGTTCTTTGAAACACGCCATATTATATTGATTGATCCTCTTCAGTCTGACTCAGTAGTTTAAATTATTTTTGAAAACCTTTGTATTTAAGTGTTTGTGTGTCAATAAATAAATTTCCTTGCTTTCTTTTCATTCTGACTCGTGTTGTGATTAATTTTCTCAGCGTGTTGTGATTGATTTTCTCAGCGTGTTGTGTTCTGGTATTCTTCTTTTAGTTTCCAAAACAATGGCATGTTTTTGTTGGTTGTTGGAAATGTCTGTTTTCTCTCTTAAAACAAGTCTTGCCATTGCCCACCATTGGGAACCAGCGGGCTGATAAGTCTCGTCATGGGCCTTGCTCCATTATAAGTCGTTGCTCAAGCGTCCCAGTAAAACTGGGTATGCATGCTTGACCAAAGTAGAAACCGTTTGACCAGGTCAAAACCAAGTATGTTTGACCATGTCGAAACCAAGTATTGTACTTTTGACCAGGTCGAAACCAAGTACGTTTGACCAGGTCGAAACCAAACGTTTGACCAAATAGAAACATAATACGTTAGACGTTTGACCAATCTCAAGAAACAAGAACCATATATTTGGCGGTCGCCATTTTTTTTTACAAACATAAACCAAGCGCAAGTTAATTTTTTCTTGCTTACAATCTGTTTTTTAATCGACCGCCGAAAACAATGTACTGACTTTGAAAAAATATTTTATGCCACGCTAGTTTTTTCGTTGGCTATTTTCATTTATTTCTGTAATTCTGTTTTTTATTTTTTTTACAAGATTCATAAAACTAAGTCAGTTAATATAATTATAAGCTAGCTGTACAATTAAACATTCACTTGTAAATACAGTTTTCCCATAAAGAAACTATTTCCTTTATATAAATATATCTGTAGTTATATTTATTATTGCTTAGTTTGACCCCGCTTTAACAGACTCAACATACTTGCTCGGGTTTCGTTTAGATCTAGTGCATTATAAGCAATAACAATCTGGGCTAAAAGCTTCGGCCATACATGCGCGTCAAACACGCGGAACGCGAAAAGGGAACGTCAGTCGCGCGGCGGATGCTACAATGGCGTCTTGCACACCTATTTAGACCCGGTGCATTAATTATAATCAATAAAAATCTGGACGCAAGCTTCGGCCAAACCTGCGCCTCAGATACGCGGGACGCGAAACGGGAGCGTCAGTCGCGCGGCGGATGCTACAATGGCGTCTTGCACACTTATTTAGAACCTGTGCAATAATAATAAGCAATAAAAATCTGGACATTAAGCTTGGGCCATACATGCGCGTCAAACACGCGGAACGCGAAAAGGGAGCGTCTGTCGCGCGGCGGATGCTACAATGGCGTCTTGCACACCTATTTAGAGCCAGTGCAATAATAATAAACAATTAAAATCTCGCGGGACGCGAAACGGGACGCTACAATGGCGTCTTGCACACCTACGCGTCAGACGCAGGAACTTTTTAGCGGACGTTTCGCTTAGTTGAAGTCCCTCGTTAAAGGATGAAACGTTGGTGTTCTTCCAACACAAACTAGGTTCGTAGTTAACACGCTTACATTCATAATGAATAAAATTATTATTGCAAATATTAATGTCCTTATCCACAAAACCCTCGCACAATGTCATTATAATTGCCAAAGCTATATTTACAAGTGAACGGTCTTAGAACTATAAAAACAAGCTAATTTTATACAAACAGAATCCAAACTGCTAACACTATAAATTTGTATCGTTTTCTTATTTAATTTAGATATTTTAAATGCTTAATATTAAATAGTCTTAGATTCGATTTTAGGTCCGTAAGGTAACGAGGCTCTTCAGGTAAAAAATTATCTTAACGTATGGCCGAAGCAACGCGTGACCCGAGAGCTGGTGAGTATCTGGCGAAACGCATCAGCATTGTCATACAGCGGGGCAATGCAGCCAGCGTCTTGGGGACGCTTCCGACTGGTATTGATATGGAACAATTGAGCTACCTGTATATTATTTGTAACAGTCTGCATTTAGTTCAATTGTTTCAATTGTAAATATTAGTTGTAATTTTAGTTTTTATTATTCGTAATTTTCTTTGTTAATAAATTGAGCTGATTTAATATTTGATTAATCCGTAAAATTCTAAGACCAATTAATATTAAGCTCTTATAAATATGGCTTAAAATCTTATGAAGGGATATCTTTCTTAAATTAACGACATTTAAGTTAATTAATCTAGGAAGAAATCTACTTCTACGCCATCTTGGAACGCTACCAAACAATCCATTCTCAAAACTTTAAAAACGAAATGACTACAAGGTTTTCACTTAAATAACCCAAAACCCCTTCACATTGACATTTGACAGGACAAATGTCAAGTGACTGTAGTTTTAAGCAGTTTTAATGCATTTTTTGCAGTTAAAATTCCAACTTTACATGATTATCCCCATTATCCACCAATAGTTTAAGAAACGCCTGTCATCTCAATTGACAGCAAATCTTGATAGGTGTCTGTCAATCCGACGTTAAACAGTTATCGGCTGGTGAAACTGAGTACCATTACACTAAATTTAATTTAAAAACAACAAACACTAGAATCTAAGAATAAGGTCAAAATTATAAAAAAACTTTCAATAATAATAACTTATTCAATATGTAACTTCATACATAGTTATGAAATTGCTTAATCTTGAAGCGTTTACACAGATTGTGTATTTCATAGAATATATGTACGGTTTTAAAAAGTAAAAATTAGTTCATAAAACTGTCAACCGTAGTCGAATTTAGCCGGACGGTCTATAGTGTCAAGACGAGGCTACATTATATTAGTCTATTCATTTAGATTCTTTAGACACTGATTCTATTAATTTTACTGTCATTTAGATTCTTTAGAACCTGATTCTACAAAATTTTAGTGTCATTTAGATTCTTCAGACGGTGATTCAACTAAATTTTACTGTCATTTAGATTTTTCAGACCCTGATTCTTCTAATGTTTGTTTCGCTATCGAAGAAAAATGCAAACCAAAACATAGTGCCGTCTTCTTCTAATAAGAATAATAAAAAGAGGACTGCCATAGGTTTAAGCGAGGGTTTAAATAGCTTTGATATACACAAATAATAATGTTACCGAGTTCTAAAGTCGATCAGATTTAGGTACGACTTAAGTCTTGAGGTCTGTTCTAATCTGATAAGCATTTGAGTATTTCCCTGAATATTCAAATGGTACAAGTTCGTCTCAAGCCGCAATATTTTGACAGTTTTCAATGAAAAACTGTCAAAAATTCGTCACTAGGGACGGGCTTAAATCTGAGTTGACTTTGATTAGCAATTGGGGGTAAGGTTCTTTCACTATGTCTCAGCTGTCCGTATGTTTCCATCCGGAATATATTCGAAAGTCAATCAAAACTTTAAATAAGGTCGTTTTTCGAAACCATTCTAAGCTCAATTTATTTCCTAACCATTGGACACGTCAGAAATTTCAGAGTACACAAATTCAAAAACTGCCACGCAGTAACCAAACCAGAGCTAGACCTCATGCGGCTGTAACTATACCAAAAATGGGTTAAAAATGCTGTTAAGTGTGGGCACCCAAGCTCAAATAAAAGTCGATCCATAACCATTTCGCACGTCCAAACTACGCTGTCTAAGAATCTAGCTTCTATTATAGAGAGTTAACTAACGATTATATTATTTGCACTTTCAAACCGCGTAAGTTTTTAGTTTAAGTAGGAATCGTTATGGCATTAAGTATTACTCAAAACTTTTTAAGTTTCTCCGGGTTATAAATAATTATCTGGTTGTAGCGACTCGTGACCCGAGAGCTGGTATATGGCGCAGCGCATCAGCATTGCCATACAGCGGGGCAATGCATCCAGCGTCTTGGGAACGCTTCCGACTGCTATTAATATGGACCAGTTGAGCTATCGGTAGATTGTTTGTAACAGTTTGCAGTTAGCTCAATTGTTTCAATTGTAAATACTAGTTTGTCCTTATTATTTGATTGCCATTTTCTTTGTTTGGCGTGCTACTGTAAGTTCGGTGACAAGGCAATGTCATCGAGCTGGTCTGATGATGGAAACCGAAGATGGCCATAGGAACTCTTAAACGAAACGACTTAACCACGTCGATTTGTCGTTATTCGTTGGATTCGTCTTCCCAAGCACTTTCTATGCATCAGTTTCATTTTAACGTCGCTGATATTCTTGCTGCGAAACGCATTGAATGAATAATATTTGAATTCACAATTCAATTATTGATAGCTTAAAGAATTGTTTTAAGTAATACTTAAATATTTCAAACGATTTCAACTTATACTTTGAACTTTATAACCGCGAATTACTTACTAATAAGACTTTTAAAGTTTCACTAACAATCGTTTATAATAACGAACAATATGTATAGGGGCCTATAAATATGTATGTATATAATTAAGTATGTATTTATATAGGTTACTCTAGTTAGCACTTTTCATACAATCGCAATTTAGCCAATTGGTACATGATGGCTTATCTTGATGGTAAAGAAAATGTTATTTTATATTTCTCTAAAAATTTTGTGTGAAAATACAGAACGTTATTATGCAAACTTCACAGATATCACATATCTTCAAACTTTTATATTATATTTACTGTCGGCCATTTTCTCTTCGTAGCCCGACGGATGAGTAATTTTCCAGACAAAAAAACTCTATTTACCAAAATACTCGAAGCGTGTAAAAATATATCTGTATATACCGATTTTATGTTAAATGTATGTCATCTAGCCGTTTATGTGGACCCACCCACACAAAGGGTGGGTAAGGTACCTACTGCTTTCTTCATATATTATTTTGCATCTCTCATTTACTATTTCTAAATTTAGGAACTATTCCTGTTCTGTGCTCTATCTGGGTTTATGAATCTGATTCTGATAAATGTTTCTCCATCTCTATTTACGAGTACTACCTTCGTCAAGTAAGGTAGAAGACGGCGCCCTCTGATCGAGCTATCCGATAGTTGTATATTAATTAAACCTCTTTCTAGCTTGCAATAGAGTGAAACGCTAGTATGAAAAGAGCTGAACTAGAAATACCGACAAATCGTATTACAGTGCTAAACTCGAAATTATTCTTAAAACTAGAAAATTATGACAGGTTTAAATACTAAACTGTCTAATTAATCTAGATAACAATCAAATCTAGCACTGCAAACGTGTCATTACGTTTCCTGTCATTTGACATACAAAATGGCGCATCCATCTGTCAAATGACAGAGCAAAAAAAAAATAATATAGATATAATTTGCTATACGTATCATAAGTACCGGTTGAAAAAAGGCAATTCTTCTCTTATCCTGAAAGATCATGAAGCTGGGTTTGTTGTCTTCGAGTCTCATATGAAATATCACTGTTATAAGTCGCGTTGATTATGACCGTCATCGAAAATGACCGCCTCTCATGCTGTCTCGCTTAGATCATATTTGATCAAAGCGGGACAGCATGAGTGGCGGTCATTTTCAATCGCAATCTTTATCTAAGCGACTTATACAGGCATTATCTATTTTCGCTTTGCAAAACTCTACAATTGACGTTTTTCGTGGCTTTGTTTTTTCAGGGTCATATTAATTTGCTGTTCGCAAACTATGCGTTGAAGTTTTTCTTATACGTGGCCACATTTTTTTATACCACCAGTAGGGCAAGCACGCGGTTTGTTGTCTAGGGTAGAATAGAGAAAAATTACGTAACTCTGTCATCGAATGTGTAAATTATTTGAAATTCATTCCTTCAGCTTCAATATGTACGCAATGTATGGCGATGGTATTTTATTATTGTCTATTCTACACTAGAGATGAATCCACGTGCTTGACCTGAAGGTTGGCAAACAAGCATACGGCCTGCCTGATGGCTAGCGGTCACCGGACGCTCGCCACATCAGGGGCATTAGACGAGCGTTGCCGACCCTTTAAATGTGTTGTTAACGTGTTAACTTGGTGTTTTATGTTATTGTTATCAGTTTTCATTAACAAATGTTTTTGTCTATCAAAAATATTCTTGGACTCTGCCCTCCTAGCACGGGGATTGTTGTCTAGGGTAGAATGGAGAAAAATTACGTAACTCTGTCATCGAATGCGTAAATTATGTGAAATTGATTCCTTCAACTTCAATAATGTACGCAATGTAGGGCGATTCTACGTTAATATTGTCTATTCTACCCTAGAGATGAATCCACGTGCTTGACCTGAAGGTTGGCAAACAAGCATACGGCCTATGGACGCCCGCCACATCCGGGGTATTACACGCGCGTTGACGACCGTTTAAATTCATCATCAGCCCGTATACGTTGCTGCACATAGCTCTTTTCCCAAGCGACGCCACAAATAGCAGTCCTGAGCCGCCTCCGTCCAACGAATCCCTACAATGTCGTCGGTCCAACGAGTGGGAAGTCTTCGCACACTCCCTTTCGCATTACAACGCGGTCACCACTCGAGAACATTTACTCCACAACGGTTATCGGTTCTACGAGCTATATGGCTTGCCCATCGCCACTTCAGCCTGGTAATTCTGAGAGCTATGTCGGTAACTTTGGTTCTTCTACGGATTTCCGTATTCCGGATTCTATCGCGTAGAGAAACTCCGAGCATATCCCTACCAGACCCTTTAAATGCCTGTTATTAACTTTGTGTTTGCTGTTATCAGTTTTCATACACAAATGTATTTTCAAAAATATTCTTGTTTTGTGGAGTAAAGATATTCCTGCAGTTGTTTCGAAATGGTTGTTTTGTCACGGTCATAGGTAGGTATTCTACAATTGCCCTCTTACTAACAAACCTCCTCCAGATTAAAGATATTCCTACCTAGCACGGGAATTGTTCTCTAGGATAGAATAGACAAGAATAACATCGCATCGTCATACATTGCGTACATTATTAAAGTTGAGAGAATTAATTTCAAATAATTTACGCATTTAATGACAAAGTGATGTAGTTTTTCTCTATTGTACGCTCAACAATCCCCGTGCTACCCCGGGCTGTAGTTGTTTCATCATAGTTGTTTTGTCACGGTCATAGGTTCATTCCAGACTAGCCTTCTTACTAACAAACCCTCTCACAATCCTAAGCAATAGCTGCTTACACTACTTCCCTATTGCTTAAAGTTGGGGAGATTAAGATTTAGTAAGAGTAATTTAGATATTGATTACATATCTCGAAAGATTTAAACAAAATAATTTAACCATTCGCGGGTATTTATCGCGTCAACTTCAAAATTGATACGAAACGCGCTAAATATCAACAAACAGTCAAATCACCAGACAACCTGGGGCCCTAATTCGGCTAACCAATTGATTTGCTATGACAATGGTATCATCACAGAATCGTGAATTCTTAGATGAAACTCTAGACAGTGGGGTACTGTTTGCACGTAGATATTAATAGCATGGTTTAAAACCAGACATGTGTACCATTTAGTAATTACGATTTTTATATTCGTTTATAGGTATATTAGTCTGCAAGGTATTTGTTTATATGGGCCCTTGAATAAGTTTTTTACCATCCATAACTGTTCTCTGTTCATGATGCATGAAATAAATGATTTATTATTATTATTAAATGATTACACTTTTGACGCACTCCATCCGTCTGTAGTTTCTTTCATCTAAAGTTATGATGTACCATTGTTTATATCTACGTACCTACTACACTTAAGTACTCTGTAAATTTTCCTTATTTTCTCTCTTGTTTCCTGTCTTGTATATACATATATCTTGTACCTATGTTTATGTATTCTGTAACTTTGTGCCACACTAGAACCTGTCTGAAAACCAGCGCCGCTACTAGCTTAGGCTTGTAGCGGCACAATGCTGAGACAGGGACCTTTTTGGCCCCTATGTAATACTATTCCTATCTATTTTCTTGATGTATAAATATGTATGTTACTTGTACTTTCCCACTGTCTGTAATGTGTCGTGTTGTATGTGTGTTACGTAGGCATGGCCAAATAAATATATTTTCTTTCTTTCTTTACCATTCTGTGACGATACCATTGACATAGTGTAACAGTAAGTTTAGCACAATAAGGCCCTGATCATATAAGTTAAAAGTCATATCGGAGGCAGCTCAGCGAGTGTTTCACTCTTATCGCTGAGCCTGTATGTCTAGTAGATATATTCAGAACCCAATGCTTACAACCTAAGTATTTGCGGGTATTTATCGCGTTTATTCACCATCCCGACCTGCTGTGTGATTACGCAGAAACCACCCATCCTACTTAAGGCGCATAGTGATGTGACATTAGAGCCACTCTTTGTTTTTTTCTTATATTATTTTTATGGAAAATAATTAACAAAAGTTCTCGACGCCAGTGGATAATAACCAGTATAAACTTTTTTTCGATACCTCTGTAATCGTTTTGTTTCAATTAGTATTAGCAGAAAATGGTTTATTGCGTTTGGTGGCCACCAAAGTTAGACACATTTTCTGTTTAATCGAAATAAAACAAGACTATTACAGGCGTATTAAAAAATAGCTTATACTAGGTATTATCCATTAGCGTCGAGAACTTTTGGTAATTCTTTTGCATAGCGATAATACAAGAAAAAATTAAGAGTGGCGCTAATGTCATACTATGCGCCTTAATAACCATGCTATAAAATATATATTAACTAATCTGTAGAATAAAGTACGATCTATAGAGTTGATACTTTACAGATCGCACTTTATTCTACGGAAGAGTCTATTTGAAAGCCGTTTCAATGGCTTTCGTCCATACAATTTTAAATTACGATGGCCATTCAACTACTTAGCTTTTAAATAATAAATAAAAATAAATAGATAAAATAAAATGTATTCAAAGAAACTCGTAGATAGAAAAAACATAAGTGCACTTAATAAATAAATATAACAATTTAGCCTCAACTTGATAATCCTGTTTCAGGAAATGTCAATAGAGAATGGGTGGTTCTTGCGTAATCGCACAGCTGGCTGAATGGCATTGGTAAAAAAAACGAGCTAAATACCCGCGAATAGTCAAATCATACATTCTAATCTATGTTTAAAGTTACTACATGGACTTCGAGCTGTAGTTAGTATGGTATAAAGTCTATATGTATCCGGAACGCTGTCGGCGTAGTGGTGCGGCCGCTGGCAGCTGTCCCGGCGGGTGCACGTTCGTCAACGACGCCAGGAGCGTGCTTCGTGTGCTTCGTCGTCGTCTTCTTCGTCGGAGCGTAGGAGTGCTGCTTCTGATGATGCCGGCTGGGGGAGAAACGATACTGTAAAATACTTGTAAAAAGTATTTATATTGATAAAAAAAATAACTCGTCTATGTACTCAAATAAAAATAAATATCCACACAGACATCTACCCCTAAGCAGAGCTTGTGTTATCGGTACTAGGTACTAGATGACTTACATACTTAATAAAATATATTACATAGATAGAATTTTTTTACTAAACATATAAAATACCCAGAACACCCGAGACAAATATTTGCAGATCGTATAAACAATTTCTCCCACGGCGGGAATCGAACCCGCAACCTGCTGCGTCGCAGGCAGACCTTCGCCCGCCACGCCACATCGGTCGTCGTACTGTTTTTCTTGGGCATTGACAAGCAAAGTTTCAAGGATTTTTGTTGTATGTAACTCACCTCGTCCCTAAGTTCGTCGCTCGCATCTCCGTTCAGGACGCGTTTGGTTTCATGCACCGCCGGGGCGGGCTTACTGCTTTGCGCCCACGTTATCTGTAACAACATTTGTTTGGGTTGAGTCAGCTTGATCGCTGTCCACAAGATTTTACCTTTCACCATATTATCAGACCATACAAGTCATATTTAAGACCTCTCACACTGTATGTATTAGGATTGGAAAATAAAAACTTGAATACAAGTCTACTGCCGGACATAGACCATACGACGCGACAAATAGCGGTCCTCACCCGCCTCCATCCATCGACTCCCCGCGACCGCTACGATGTCGTCGGTCCATCGAGTGACTGGTCTCCCATGTAGGGGGGTTTTGCCATAATCACTACGCTTGGCAGACGGATTTGTGATCGTAATGTTGGTGTTGAAATATACTCAGAAGAAAGCTGCTGCCTTTTCTCTGGTAGGTTCCCTTAGACGGCTGTTACAATATCCATAAGTTGAGTTGGAGGGGGCGATATTCGTACACCGCCGCCCCACGGCCCGGATTTTACCTTTACAACTATCAAATTATCCATTCCCTAAAAGGATCTTACAAGAAGAACATCGGTGTCTCATAAGGTTCGGTGGACGGCGCGCTTATAGCCCGGCTACACGCTCAAACATTTGTGCATGCATGATTGCACAAACCAGATCCCGGCCTCACGCTCCATCTTGCTTGCGCAAACTGTGTTTGTGCATGCGTGTTTGTACAAATCGTCCACTTGCGATGGCAGTGTGACATCTCGAATTATGATCACATTAGAGATGTCACACTGTCGTCGCAAGAGGGCGAAATGTTTGAGCGTGTAGCCCAGCTATAAGACGCTCCATATGAAAAGATGTTCCTTTTTCTAAATCCCGATTTATTGTGTGTACACGTTACAAACGATGCATAAAGTAAAACATATACCTAAGCTAAGGTACGAGTAGCTCGTATAGATATAGAGGCATACATTTCAGTCTAAGCTATGGTACTTACAGACAGTGTCCTGTCGTTATAGTGTTTCCCGTGTAACATAGCTTGCTCTGCGTTGGCGCGCGCCTTGAACTGAAGAACCAGTTGAGGCACCGCTAGGTCTACTTCTTTGCTGCTTACTTCTCCGAATTGCTGCGAATGAAAGGTTATATTTTTATATGATAAGGATTTACATAATTATTCATCACGTGTCTTATTGAAATGGCCTTGTCTGATCGCAATACATTATTAAGTACGCAATTGTCGGCGAAATAAATTTTGTTGTTCTTTCGCACTTATAGGTAAGTATGATTCTATTAGCGAATGCCTATTAAGCCCAGCGATTGGATCCAGAGCAAGACAAAAGTAAGGGACGTGGTAAACACCATAACAGCCAAGAAGTAGACTTGGGCAGGACACATTGCCCGAATGGATGCGTCACGCTGGACCAGAAGAGTCCTGGAATGGAGACCCAGAGCCGACATCAGAGGACGAGGCCGACCACCGAATCGTTGGGTGGACTACATCAGACGGCACGGAGGACATGACTGGATAAGGCGGGCTCAGGATCGACAGGAGTGGAGACGAAGGGAAGAGGCCTATATCCAAGATTGGATCATGAAAAGGCCACCATGATGATGATGATTAAGCTTATCACAGACATCGCTGTAATATACAGTAATATACCGTGCTATAAAGCAAGCAATACAATCAATGACAGTATAGCTTGGTGACGTCATAGAAAATAAATTATAGCTACGTGTGCGGTCACTCGAAAATTTGTATAGAAAATATATCGCGCTATGCCTTGCTATGATTTATAGTATAGTATAGTCATTTATTTCAGATAATCACAAATCCATATAAAAGTTAGTAACAATTGTCTTAATAATAATGTTAGTTTATCTTAAGTGAGCGAAATATCATTTAACTAATACAGCAATGCTGTGTTTGTATAGCGGCCCATCCAGCTTATCCGCTATCATCATCAGGATGCTGTTGTGTTTATATTACTACATATTATAGCTACGTCTGTGATGGGCTTTATTAGCTTTCTGTGTCTATTTTAAATTCTATTGTAATTAGTCAAGTTGATGGCAAACCGATTAAATAATAAATAAATGAATAAATAATGCTGGACAATTCGCACAACATAATCTAGCCCCAAGCTAAGCAGAGCTTGTGTTATGGGTACTAGATAACTGATATACAAAATACAATATATTGCATATAGACGACCAGAACCCCTGAACAAATACATATCTGCAGATCGTACAAATATTTGTTCGATTCCCGAGGCGGGAATCGAACTCGCAAACTCTTGCGTCGCAAGCGGACCTTCGCCCACCGCGCCACATCGGTCGTCAATAAACTCTGATATGAACCTCATGCATAAAGACTTACAGAGAAATGCTGCGTAAGAGGCTCCAACTCGTCCGTTTCGAAGCCCGATATCAGCAACGCTTTGGGTCGATGGTCGACGGATGTGCTAGTTGGAAACGTCTTTGGGGGGTGCGCGGGGTTGCGGGTGAAACGCATTGAGGGGTTGAAACGCCCTCCTCTGTAAAAAAGACATTATTTAGTTGATATGCGAACAAGCCAAGCAAAGCGTTTTTTGTCTAGGGTAGAATCATAGATTCTGTAGAAGGAACCGCTATGCAAAAATTGCCCCGACGAAAAATTATGTACCCTCGTTAACGTTCTAACATTCATCAGAACGTTTTGTATGTATTTTACGAAGGGAAGACGAGTTAGTAAATCACTTCCTTTCCTTTATGTTCGAAGGGTAAAAAAAACAAAAATGACATCGGATTGTCATCAAATGCGTAAAAATTTTAAAATTTCATTCCTGCAACATTAAATATTTACGTAATTTAGGCAATTTGTTCCATTCTGGCCAAAGAAGACAAGATCTTGCTATGCTGGTTGCTGAGCTGTAATATATTCATTAGCTATAGTATTATTAGCTATAGTAGCCTAGGGTCTGACAGTTAGATTTATTGTTTAGAGATTAATTTCCAGACTTAAACACACATTTTAAGAATTTCCTATACTAACATATATTGAGCCATGTCAGTAGAATAGAAACGAATGCTGATTAATTTGCATAAGTTCATTAACTAATTATAAATAAATAATTTAAATAATGATGGATGGAGGCGGCTCAGGACAGCTATTTGTGGCGTCTTACGGGGGAGGCCTATGTCCAGCAGTGGACGTGTATGGGCTGATGATGATGAAATAAATAGTATTTCTGTAATATGGGTTTACATACAATAAAGAGCGCGCGCCCACGGCGACTTTTTGTAGCGCTGCAAACGCGCGACGGCATCGCGACTGCACCTAGGGGTGCGAGCACCCCTCTCCACTCTTCGTTTTCCCCGATGTCGTCTGTGACAGTCGCGCCACAAACACTATGCCGTCACGCGTTTGCAGCGCTACAAAAAGTCGCCGTGGGCGCGCGCTCTACGTAGCCGCTTCATTTTTATATTTAACAATCATAAAGGATGTCTTAAATCAAAAACGTACCTTAATTTTCTTTTCACAATTTTATAGAGGCTTGAAAAAACAAAAAGAAAGACATAAGAACATCTTTTAAGACCAGAATTATTATTATCAAAGACCAGAATTATTATTATCAAACCTAATCAACGAACATTTGCCACTACTTTTCAGCTCGCAATAATGAAGTCGCCTTATCGACGACCGATGTGGCGCGGCGAGTGAAGGTCCGCCTGCGACGCAGAACGTTGCGGGTTCGATTCCCGCCTTGGGACAAATATTTGTACGATTTGAAAATATGTCTCCGGTGTTCTGGATATTTTCTATGTATAGTTAAAAAAACTATCTATATAATGCTTTCCATTAAGTCATCTAGTATCCATAACACAAGCTCTGCTTAGCTTTTGGGCTAGATGATGCTGTGTGGATTGTTCGAGCATTATTTATTAATATATTTCCTTTTTATTAGCTTGTGCCAGCTGCTTTACACGAGCAAGACAGCCAAGCCTATGTTACTGCAACTAACACTACATAATTGCAAAGTTTATCCGATTCTTTTAAAACTTTTGGCGTGAAAACGTCAGAAACATCCATTCAAACTCTCGCCTTTATAATATTAGTAAACTAGCTGCTGCCCGCGTCTTCGCCCGCGTTTTATCGGGATAAAAAATAGCCTACATGTTATTCCAGGTCCCAAACTATACCCATACGAAAATTCAGCCCGATCAGTTTAGTAGTTTTTGCGTGAAAGAGAAACAAATAACATCCATACGTACATTCTTACAAACTAGGACATTTATAATATCAGTAGGTAATATGTATGGCCGCTGGGCCGCGGCGTACGAATATCGACGCCTCCAACTCAACCCGTGGATGTCGTAAGAGCCGACTAAGGGAACCTACCAGAGGAAGGGCAGCAGCTTCCTTCTGAGTATTTTTCAACACCAACACTCCGATCACCAATCCGCCTGCCAAGCGTGGTGATTATGGCAAATCACCCCCTACATGCGACCATCCACTCGATGAACCGACGACAGCGTAGCGGTCGCAGGGTGTCGATGGATGGAGGCGGCTCGGGACCGCTATTTGTGGCGTCGTATGTGGGAGGCCTATGTCCAGCAGTGGACGTGTATGGGCTGATATGATGAGGCAGTATAAACATTTACCTTGCTGAGATAGGTCTTCTAATATTCGAGTGTACGGGGAAGTTAAGCGCCATCTGGCGTCTCAACTCAACGATTTTCTTCAACAAATCCGTTACATCTTGCCCCTCCTGCGAAATTAACAAATTTTACATTATTATATTTATGAGTAGGTCTGGAGGCAAATTCTGGCAATATATCTACTCAATAAATATAGCAAGAACTGTAAAATATCGAGTGATTGCTTCGTAGAAAACAAGAGTATTCTCAAATTCTGCAATTCGATGTTTATCGAGGTTTTTTCTTTGATGAGTTGCTCGATAAGTTGCACGAGAATTTAGTGTTCTCCATATTTCTCACACGTTTTCGTTACGTTTATCCCGTGATAGTGTCACTCGATAAAATATACGTGATACGCAGAATTGCCCCCTGAAGGGCAATTCTGGCAATATATCTACTCGATAAATATGGCAAGAACTGACAAAATATCGAGTGATAAAAAAGCGTGTTCTCAAAATCTGCAATTCGATATTTATCGAGGGTTTTTCTTTGATGAGTTGCTCGATAGGTCGCACGAGAATGCAGTTTTTGGCGGTACTCGATATTTATCACATGATATTTTTATCCCGTGATACTGAATATCACTCGATAAAATATCATCGTGATAAACCGTCGGCCACATCGTCACTGTCCATCAAGTGTCATTGTGGTCACGAAGTTCTATCGAATATAAAAAAAAATACTAGCTTACCTGTTGTTTTGTGAACATGTCCAACTCGGCATCAAGTATCTCTTTCTGTGCCTCCTCTCTTGTCTTTGGTTTCTTTGCATTGATCTGCAGACAAATATTAAAAATATATCATTAATTTATGTTTTTGGGGTGCAAATGTTTTTTTCTGGTTTGTATTTACAAAGATTAGTCTATAATACATATGTATATCTTCTTCCCAACGTTTCTTGGTTGGTATTTACAAAGATTAGTCTATAACATGGTATAAGAAAACAGGTATGCTCTTTCGAGACACGATGGTCACGTGGGTGTCGCCAGGCTACGTCATCGTCGCCATTGGCGAATGCTAGGACGACTCTGTTTCCTGGTGTTACCAGTAGCGTACAATTGTAACTCCCCGAACTCCTGTATGAATCTGATAATACTATGTGGTTTTTATTGATTTTTCTATTGACTCTTATCACATTTGTTTCCCAACTTCTACATTTTGTTGAAATGAAGTGGCAACTGGACAGTGACGTCACCTGGCGACACTCCCGGAAGAGCATACCTTGTTTTCTTATACCATGAGTCTATAATGTCTTCTTCCCAGTGACTACTATTTATTTTATTTGAATGGTTCTAAACATTCTATTCATTTACTAGCTGACCCGGCAAACGTTGTTTTGCCATCGACCACGGAGGGTTTTAAAAGAATTAAGAAGAGGGGGTTGACACTAGAAAGGTGAAAATTGAGGGTATACGTATTTTTTATTGCCAAATCATAAAAAAATAAATATTAATGTCCAAAAAATAATAGGATTTTTTTTGGCGTGGGCCTTCATTATCACTTAGGGGTATAAAAAATAGATAACATCCTATTCTCAGCCCTACCAAATATATACACAAAATTTAATAAAAATCGGTCAAGTCTTTTCCGAGGAGTTTGGTTACAAACACTCTGATACAAGATTTTTATATATAAAAGATTCACCAGTTATTTTGTTGTTAACAATAAAAGCTACTACAATTTTATTTTTTCTGCAGTTTTAATGGTGTTCGTTATAAAAAAAAAACATAGAAGCATACTCAACATACCACAAAGTAACGCCAATTTTTTTTAAGTTGATGATTACTTAATTTTTTCGAAAACATGATAATTTATTTAAAACTATAGCTACTGCCAGCGCCTTCGCCCGCGTTTTATCGTGATAAATAGCCTATATGTTATTCCAGGCCCCAAACTATACCCATATCAAATTCCAGCCCAATCAGTTTAGTCGTTTTTTGCGGAAAAGAGGAACAAACACCCATACTTACTAACTTTGACATTAAATTTATAATATTAGTAGGATAATTGTTGCCACCAGCCCCCCCGGATCTGTTTCCTGGTGTTACCAGTAGTGTAAAATCGTAACTCCTCGAACTCCTGTATGAATCTGATAAAACTATATGGTTTTGTATTTACCAATTATTTATCACATTGACTCGTGTTTAACTAACGCTGTTTTGACTGATCTAACAAACATAATTGACGATTCACATTTTTTATTGATTTTTCAATTGACCCTTATCACATTTGTTTCCCAACTTCTACATTTTGTTGAAATAAAGTGGCAACTGGACAGTGACGTCACCTGGCGACACTCCCAGAAGAGCAGACCTGTTTTCTTGGATCATGGGCGATACGATGTCATTATTGTCTATTCTACCATAGAGAACAATCCCGTGCTTGGGGGCTGACTGTTTTTATGCATTGTGTGACAAAGACTATCTACACCGACATATCGACGCTGAGTGATATGTACGAGTTTCATTGTCGCTTAGATATTTTGCTTTTATATATACCAGTCAAACTCTGGAATGTTTGTAAACAAATCACGACCCAAAAACTAAAACTCACTTGCTTTGAATTTGCGGCTTAACCTCAAATTTACTCGGTTGCCGCGTCTTTTTTTATACGCAATTTACATTACTTGTCGATTTGAGATCTTTCCTTTAGCTGAAACTCTACGCAAAGCAAGTGAGTTTTACTTTTGGGTCGTGATTTGTTTACAAACATTCCAGAGTTATGGGCGGTTTGTAAAAATAATGTAAATGTTAATATAAATAAAATTAAGATAAATTGGTATTGATATGGACCAGTTGAGCTATCTGTAGATTGTTTGCAACAGTCTGCAGTTAGCTCAATTGTTTCAATTGTAAATACGAGTTTAATAACTTTTTATTATTTGATTGTTATTTTCTTTGTCAATAAAGAGATTCAGATAAATTGGAATACTAAATGGTAAGTTAAATTTAGATCTATAGAATACCGAAATGTTATTTAAGACTGTTTTGGAAATAAATGGCTTACTTTACTTTATGGGCGGTTTGTTTACAAATTCCACATCGAGTTCGGCTTTAAGACCAATACCTACATCATCATCATCATCAGCCCATACACGTCCACTGCTGGACATAGGCCTCCCCCGTACGACGCCACAAATAGCGGTCCTGAGCCGCGTCCATCCATCGACTCCCTGCGACCGCTACCATGTCGTCGGTCCATCGAGTGGATGGTCTCCCATGTAGGGGGGATTTACCATAATCACCACGCTTGGCAGGCGGATTGGTGATCGCAGTGTTGGTGTTATATAATACCTACATATATGCATAAAATCATAATGAATGATAGTAATTATTTTCACTTACAAAAGTTATTTACAAGCCACTGAGTACATTGTGTTCATTTTCGGGATTTTTGAACTTTCTTACAGCTTTATCACACCAGCGATTTGCGAGCGATTTAAAAATTATGCTATTACGCAGCGAGCACGGCGCGACGACGCCGCGGGCATGCAGCGAGCAGTGCCAACTGCACCAGAATTTAAAGTTTGCGCTGCCACGGCGTCGTCGCGGTGTGCTAGTTGCGTCGTCGCCACGTGCTCGCGGAACCGCATCGCTTTAAAATCACTCGCAAATCGCCAGTGTGATTGATAAGTCAATGATGAGATGATAATGATATACACGACGACAATGATAATGTCAATATCATTTGTTTTTCAGAATCTTAGGATTCGGATTCTAGATCAGTTTTGTAAAGCTACTATAAAACTAAGTAAATAATCTAAAAGTACGGAATTAATGATAACTATTATTAACAGAATAAAATAATGAGTTCAAGAGATGGGATAAATGATTCTAAGCAAAAGTTGATCATTATTACGGTGATTATGCCGTACACACGTGTTTGTAAAATATGTGGCTGATTTGGGCAGGGAACCCCCTTAAATCGGTTTATGAATAAAGTCTATATGAAGATGATTTTTATACAAAATTAGTGAAAGTACAGTACATACACAAAAAGAACGAAAGATACAGTACGCATGCGTTGGAAAAAACTAAATAGCTCGTAAAATAACTAGTAAATACAAAAAGCGAAATAGAACTAACACACGCAAAAACAAAACAGTCCTAAAACTAATTCTAACTTTCAGGTTTTATTTGATTCTATTTGATTTCAGTTTAGTATATTTTTCCGAGTAGGTACTCAAACGTTTGAGCATGTCTCAAATTGCGATTTTTTGAAAGTTTTATGAATGCGTTTGAGTATTCGGGTTAACCCCCAAATCATCATATCAGCCTATACACGACCACTGCTGGACATAGGCCTCCCCCATACGAGACGCCACATATAGCGGTCCTGAGCCGCCTCCATCCAACGACTCCCTGCAACCGCTACGATGTCGTCGGTCCATCGAGTATTCCGATGTAGGGGGGGTTTTGCCATAATCAGCACGCTTGGCAGGCCGATTGGTAATCGCAGTGTTGGTGTTGAAAAATACTCAGAAGGAAGCTGCTGCCCTTCCTCTGGTAGGTTCCCTTGCTCGGCTCTTACGACATCCACGGGTTGAGTTAGAGGGGTCGATAATCGTACGCCGCGGCCCCACGGTCAACCTCCAAACACTCACGGTATATACACAATACCTATTGTATAATTTTGAATGATAATCACCCTCCATGAATTAAGGTTTTGTATTTTCTCAATTATGGCAAAATGTAATCTATTTATATGCAAGAAGACAAATATTTTACGATTTGTAATTTATCGTGTATTTTTTGTGTTTGTTTGTGTTTGTACCGTGGGTTTTATGACAAGATTTAGACCGTGTGTATTATTTGTGTGAGAAGATTATACAATGTAATTATACAATTATGTTTTGTGTAGTTTTGATTAGCAGATTATGCATGGAGATCAAGCCTTTGACTGCCATAGTCACAGATACATGACAAATCACCAACCAACCAATTTTGTGCTTTGGCGTTCAACAGAACACGGGAATGCGTTTTTGGCGTGGCGGTCAAAGGCCAGTGCAATTATACAGTATGGTTTATACAATAACGCATTCATAGACATTCCTATGGTAGTTTTTAATGGCAAGAATCCACCGTGATTATAAATGGTATTTTAAAATTCTACAGTATGTTTTATGCACAGGCATTTTGTGAATGAGAAGATTTCACCGTGATTAAACATGGTGTTCTGGATTATACAGTATGTTTTATGCACAAATATTTTATAAATGAGATTTCACCGTGATTAAACATTGTGTTCTGGATTATACAGTATGTTTTATGCACAAATATTTTATAAATGAAATTTCACCGTGATTAAACATGGTGTTCTGGATTATACAGTATGTTTTATGCACAAATATTTTATAAATGAAATTTCACCGTGATTAAACATGGTGTTCTGGATTATACAGTATGTTTTATGCACAAATATTTTATGATTGAGATTTCATCGTGATTAAACATGGTGGATTATACAGTGCGATTATACAGTATGTTTTATGCACAAACGCATGCGTACGCATCCAGCGTCCAAATACCTGGTTCAGTTGAAGGCGGGACATCCGCGCTAGGGTTTCATCCTGCGATTGATTGATTTTGTTAATTAATCGATAACTTATTACTCTTATTTATTTTACTAAACTATTTATTTCTGTTACATTGGATTCCTATTCGCTGAAGGAATATTACATATTTGTGATCAACTTTCTTAAAGTTGATAAATGCCTTAGCAATTTCAAGAGTTGATTTTATTTTTTCGACGGAGGAGGTTCTAATCTTCGTCTCGAATCGTCTCCTACAAAACCGGTAAAGGTTAAAAAATACATTTCCTAATGAGACGACTCGACACCATCGTTTGACTATACGAACTGTTATTATCTACCCGAAAAATGTATAAATAAAATGGACACACAGCGAAATAATAAAAAATAGGCCTCTCTATTGTAACTTCCTGTTTTTAGTTTACAAACTTCCCCAAGAATATAATTTGGTACATTCTAAGCGTTTATTTTCCTTGACGACTGAATGAAAAAATTCAATATTTCATAGACACGTAATCTGTTGCTGATCGATAAATATCGAAGCTCTCGTTAGTCCCGATATTTTTCGAGACGCCAGATTTTTATCACTATGATAGATAATTTTGTTTATTAACATTTTTTATCATCATCTTGGACCAAAGTGCATGGGAAGACTAATCCAAAGAACCCATTTCTACGTGGCTAAGTCGTTTCGTTTAGGAATTCCTATGGCCACCTTCGGTTACCATCATAAGCTCGATGTTACCATGACAATGCATTGTCACAGAACTTACATAAGTAGCTCAATTGGTTGAGGATAACTGGTCTAAAATTCAGATGCAAGATATGTCCCACACAAACTTACAGAACAAGTAGAAAAAAAACTTGTAAAAAGAAACAGTTTGGGCGGTAAACGTGGTAAAAAAAAACCCAAATAGGAGCACATGGAGATATCCCCTGTACCGGGCCTACCCATCTGGTCCACATGCCCGATGGTCTTTTGACCGACAGATGACGTTTGGCATTTGTATATGCGGAATAAACGCGATCTAGTATTTTCGAGACAATTTAGTCATCTTTTTGCGCTTCCAAAGTTTGTGAGGGATAAATTCATTGAATTTGCCTAAGCACCAGAGTGTCTATACCAATGTTTGCCTTTGTAGTTCGGCGATGGTGGTGGAGATGTCGCCACAGAGTATGACTATTGCATTGTTTCATTCATTTAAAGAAAATAAACGCGTGGACGAAGTAATTTTTTCCTTCCTTTTACATACTTAAGCAGTTTCTTACCTGCATCTGTTTCATAGTCCCGTTGTAAGCGACGAGTTCTTTCCTCAGTTTCTCAATAGCCTCTTGTGCCGAGTTGATAGCGTCCATTAGGGCTGCCTTCTGGGCTCCCGTTACGTTTCCTGTGAAAGAATATATAATGCTGGACAATGCACATAGTTTCATCTTGTCTTAAGCTAAGCAGAGATTGTGTTATGGGTACTAGATAACTGATGAATTTAATACATTATACTTCATAGATATTTTTTATTATACACAGAAAACAGCCAGAACACCCGGAACAAATATCTGCAGATCGCAAAAACATTTATCCCAAGGCGGGAATCGAAACCGCAACCTCCTGCGTCGCAAGCAGAACTTCGCCCGCTGCACCACAGGGTCGTCATACAAAACAAATTGAGGTAGAGGTGTGTGATTCTGATATACTTAATACAATATATTACATACTGACATAGATATATATTTTTTACTATACATAGAAATATCCAGAACACCCGAAACATATATTTGCTAATCGCGTCGGTAGGCAATAAATTGTATTTTCGAAAATAGTTATTCAAGCAAAGATCAATGACTGAGCAAGCTTTTATAAATACGTGCCTAAATTTGAAAGACCGAGAATTGGTAGCCCTGAGTCTTTGGAAATTAATTATCTTACCAGACTCTAGCTTCTGTATGAGCTGCCTCTGATTGGTCAGATGTGTTTGCAGCAACTCCCGACCTCGCTTGTACATTTCCATGACGCGTTTGCTCTTGTCGGCAGCGGTGGTTTTAAGCGGGTTCGTTGTGTTGTTTTTCGCTTCGACTGTACCGTTGGCTGGCTGCTCTTTCTGTTCCTGAGGACAATGTTGTGAAATTATCGATAGAAGATAGATAGAATATAGTAGAATGACATTTAGTTCGAGACACACACACACAGGTCCATAAAAACATAATTTTCAAGCTCCCAAGGGAACCAACCGCACTAAATTCCGGGAAAAAAGTATCTTATGTCCTTCCTCGGAGCACCCGCTTGCACTTGTACCACACCACATAACTCTTACTTTGAATGAACAACTCAAACCTACCCTCTACAAATTTGTTTAACTTGTTCCAACTCAAACCTACCCTCTACAAATTTGTTTAACTTGTTCCAACTCAAACCTACCCTCTACAAATTTGTTAAACTTGTTCTTTATAAATTTATTATTATTCATACCTATTCTTATTTGATTTTATGAAATTATCTGAGCGCCTGGTCGAAGCGACGCGTGACAGAAGAGCTGGTGAGTATCTGGCGCAGCGCATTAGCATTGCCATACAGCGGGGCAATGCAGCCAGCGTTTTGGGGACGCTTCCGACTGGTATTGATATGGACCAGTTGAGCTATCTGTAGATTATTTGCAAGTCTGCAGTTAGCTCAATTGTTTCAATTGTAAATACTAGTTTAATTAGTTTATCTTATTTGATTGTTATTTTCTTTGTCAATAAAGAGTCATACCTATTCTTATTTGATTTTATGAATGTAATTTTTTTTACTGTAAGAAGCTTTATTTATCTATACTAAAAATAAACGTATGATATGGAAGAGCGTTGCCTCCTAATACAGGTATTTAATACGTATTGAGGCTCAGATCACGGATAAAATTTTATGTAATACTTTTAATAATGAAAAAAATATATATTTTGTATTTATATTTGCGGATATATTGCCGACCCCACCTAGCATGGGCATAAGGGCAGGAAGAAGATTTGCGGAAATATCGCGTAAAAAAACATACAAAAAAAACATGTCCAATTGAATCCTCCTTTTTCTTTGAAGTCGGTTGTAAATATACCTTTTCCTTCTCCAAGTTGACAACCTTGTTGTCCTGAGTGGCTTTAACATTGTCTTTGTTGATGAAAACCTTGTTGTGAGACATTGGGTGCTGTGAGCTGGAACGCTCGGTTCCGATTTGGTTGCTGGGCGCTGTGTTTTCTTGTTTACTCTGAAAAGATGATCGGGTTATGAAATACTGTTGGTGGTGGTTTTAAGGCAGGTGTTTGATTTTATTCGAAGAACTGTGTGAACAAAAAATTTAAGAGAAGAAACACACACACGTACAGTAAAAACGTTATTACATAGTTGTTCTGACTAGAGATGGGTTTATGCCGGGCATTTACAGGGCGTATTGAGTAAATGCCCTGTAAATGCTGAATCAATTCCAGGAAGGGACCTGGAATAACATAATCAATTTTGTATCCAGATGAAACGCGGGCGAAGGCGCGGGCAGCAGTTCGTAGTATATATGAAAAGATTAGAGCTTGTGTTATGGGTACTCAATAACTGATTACATACTTTCTACAATACATAGTTAATCCCATACCCAGATAAAATGCCTGGAGATCGTATAAACATGCAGAACCGGCAGGAATCGAACCCGCTACCTCATGCGTTGCAGACGGATCTTCGCCCGCTGTGCCACCGAGGTCGTCGAAAAGTTAATAACTGTTAGTACTTCTACTTCATCATATCATTATCATAGTAGCCCATAAACGTCCACAGCTGAACATAGGCCTCCCCCATACGACGCCATAAATAGCGGTCCTGAGCCGCCTCCATCCATCGACTCCCTGCGACCGCTACAATATCGTCGGTCCATCGAGTGGATGGTCTCCCAGCACTCTGTTTCGCGTTGCATCGTAGCCGCGACTCAAGCCACACACCTATATCACCTGCCCACTGCCACTTCATCAGTTCCGCGTGCTATGTATATGACGTACCCACAGCCTACTAATTCCGAGAGTTATGTCAGTGACTTTGGTTCTTCTACAGATTTACATATTCCGGATTCTGTCACATAGAGTAACACCAAGCATAGCTCTCTCTATAGTCTACACTTCTACTTACATCGGGGTTATGCCAGAAGACCTTGATGAATCTGTTGTTAAGAACGGCCTCGGTACTCTTGTAGGCGACGTTGGCTTCCGTCGGATTAGAGAAAGTGATGAGGGCAGCCTCTTGATCTCCCTCGAAGCAGACCTGGTGATATAAGATATATTGGTTTAATCCTACTAATATTATGTCAAAGTTTGTGAGAATGGATGTTTGTTCCTCTTTCACTAATTCAATTCTTTTATTCCGCTTCGATACGACAATATCAATAACACCTTATTTCTTATTTTGATAATAATAACTATGTATGTTTATGGCAGGCGTCCATAGTTTCCACCATAGCCCAATTACCCAGTCCATCCATTCACCACAATAACATGGCTTTTTTGTTGTTTTCATTTTCCTTTGCAATAGTCTCTACACCTGGCGGATATCATCTTCGGGTGTATCATATTGTGCAACCAAGGATGATACCCGCTATGGGTAGCTCTCGCCTTTAGATGAATTCTCATAAAGGGGCTATGTGCTGTTGGCTTCGGCTCCACGCATGCCTCCCAAAGGACCGGTATGCTGAGTGTGAACTGCCATACAGTATGCTGAGTGTGACTGCCATGCTGTTTACTACAAAGTTTGCGTAACTTTATTTTCTATGGAATTCCTATTTTTAAAACTTCCCGCTTGGAGCGCTGTTCAGGAATTCCATAGAAAATAAAGTTACGCAAACTTTGTAGTAAACAGTATGGCAGTTCACACTCAGCATACTGGTCATTATATGGCCCGTGATCATGGAAATGAGAACTATGTATATAAAATTTGACTCGTCTAAGTGCTTATTTTGTAAGCCTAAAGAAATAAATTTAATGATTCTGATACATGTTGTACACTATGAAAAGTCATAGAGGTGCACATAGTTAACAATTAACACAATTAATAATAATTAAAAACAAATTACATTATAATATGCATCTAGTAGGTAACCTACATACAGAATTCATCAGTCAGAGCTTCGTCACTGAACTGATTGGGTTGAAATTTGGTATGACTATAGTTTGGGACTTCAAATGTTATTTATATAGGTTTATATATTTATTTATTATATATTTATTTGTTCATAAGAAGTACAACTATATTTACAGGGGCACCCAATGCAATAGTGTACATAGTCTTATTAATCATCATCATCTTCAGCCCATACACGTCCACTGCTGGACATAGGCCTCCCCCGTAAGACGCCACAAATAGCGGTCCTGAGCCGCCTCCATCCATCGACTCCCTGCGACCGCTAAGATGTCGTCGGTCCATCGAGTGGATGGTCTCCCATGTAGGGGGGGATTTGCCATAATCACCACGCTTGGCAGGCGGATTGGTGATCGCAGTGTTGGTGTTTAAAAATACTCAGACGGAAGCTGCTGCCCTTCCTCTGGTAGGTTCCCTTAGTCAGCTCTTACGACATCCACGGGTTGAGTTGGAGGGGTCGATATTCGTACGCCGCGACCCCACGGCCATGTCTAGAGTCAGAGTCTTATTAATATTTATCATAATTCCATTATATCAAAGATTCAAATAAATTTATTGTGTCAAACTAGGTAGTATAATTAAATATAAATAATGCACTCATGTATCACTATATTCTAGCATGCAATAATTGTAACTAATTTGGTAACTAAGGCCTTGAATTTAAAAATCATTTATTTCGTAAAAAATCCTGTCATTCAGCCATCAAAACAATTTGATTTTAAATAAATTATTTTTCAATAATTTTATTTCATCAGATATCTTATTATATATATTTACACATAGTCAAATAACTTTTTTAAACTTGACTGAACGCGGGGTATCTTTTACATGAAACTAAAATGTCATAAAATAAAAATAAAAATTTGCTACATACTCATGTATGTATTAACAAGTATATATTTACAATAACATACTGTTACTTTTTATCCAGATAAAACGCGGGAGAAGGCGCGAGCAGCAGCTAGTCCATGTTGTTACCTGTATATTGACAATCTTGCCAAACTTGCTGAAGTGGTTGTTGAGATGTGTGATGTCATTCATACCGCGCGGTACTTTCTTCACTTCTAGGGAACAGTTTGCGGCGCCGTTCGGTAGAGGGGGACGCATGCCTGGAACAAATAGGTTGGTTAGACAGAGACGAGCGTATTTGACGAAATAAAATATAGTTTTCCACGATTTTACTTTGAAAGAAGGGTAGGTAGATTAATATCATCAGAGTTTAATAAGCACAAAGCTAAATATATTTTCATCAAAAATATTTAGCTTTCATTATGAATGTAAGCGGGTTAACTACGAATCTAGTTTGTGTTGGAAGAACACCAACGTTTCATCCCTTAACGAGGGACTTCTTCAGGGTGAGTGCGGTTCCCGTCGCGCTCGTTCAGCGTCGCGGCGCACACTGAAGAAGTCCCTCGTTAAGGGGTGAAACGTTGGTGTTCTTCCAACACAAACTAGGTTCGTAGTTAACCCGCTTACATTCATAATGAATTTATCAAACTACGAAAGTTTTTATAGTAAAATACATTTATGCCCGAATACTCAAACGCAACTCAGATTTAAGCTCGTCTCAAGTTGTGATATTTTGACAGTTTTCAATGAAAATGTGTCACAAATTCGTTACTTGAGACGTGCTTAAATTTGAGTTGCGTTTGAGTATTCGGGCGTTAGCTTTGTTATAAACCTATAATTTTTTTAAGTTACAGTGATTGCCGAACGAAACGTTTTTACTTCACTACATATTATAAGTCCTCCGCCGCGTCTGTCTGTCTGTCTGTTCGCGATAAAATCAAAAACTACTGAAAAGATTTTCATGCAGTTTTAACCAATAGATAGTGATTCATGAGGAATATAATTTGTCAAGGTTTTGTTTAAAATGCTTGAAATCCTACTAATAGTATAAATGTGAAAGTTTTGTATGGATGGATGTATGGATATTTGTTCCTCTTTCACGCAAAAACTACTGAACCGATTAGGCTGAAATTTGCCATGGGTACATAGGTTTGGACCTGGAATAACATTTAGACAATTTTTTTATCTTGGTAAAACGCGGGCGTAGCTAGTATAACGAGAATTGTACAAAATGTCGGAAAAGTCAAGCCGCCTGGGAGCTTTCACGCTGCTAGTCGCTAATCCTTTCGACTGCTTGAACGCAAGACCGCCCGAAGCAGTTCAACTGCTCGAGCGGTTCCGTGTATGTGTGTACGTACAAGAGTAAGTAAGTAAATCATTTATTTTTTTATTACAAGACAGTAGTTGTCTTGTAATAAAAGTCGCAGCTTGAAGGTGTCGATGATGGGTTATTCCAGCTCGTCCCCACGCGTCGTCCCGACTGCTCCAAGCAGTCCGTGTATGGTGGCCCTGATGCTGTGCTACTAACTATGTTACTTACCAATCCTGTTGTAGTCAAAGTTCTTCTTCTGCTGCGGGTGCGGGTGTGGATGGGGATGCGGGTGCGGATGGCGCGGCGGCAGCGGAGCCAGCGGCGCTCCACCATGCGGTACGGATTGACGGACTCTGTTGAAGGAATCAGTTTTAGAGACGTAGGGGAATTACGGTTTCAATTTTCTTTTTATTTTATTCAATAGCCCTGGGGCCGCGGCTTACGAATATCGACCTCTCCAACTCAACCCGTGGATGTCGTAAGAGCCGACTAAGGGAACCTATCAGAGGAAGGGCAGCAGCTTCCTTCTGAGTATTTATCAACTTCCTTCTGAGTATTTATCAACACCAACATTGCGATCACCAATCAGCCTGCCAAGTGTGGTGATTATGGTAAAACTCCCCCTACATGGGAGACGATGGACTCGATGGACTCGATGGACTGACGACATCGTAGCGGTCGCAGGGAGTCGATGGATGGAGGCAGCTCAGGACAGATATTTGTGGCGTCGTATGAGGGAGGCCTATGTCCAGCAGTCGTGTATGGGCTGATATGATGATATAAAATAATTAACACAAATAAATCTCAACCGATGTGTTCAAACGTTTTTTGCCTATTTCTCGAAAACTACATTTCACGGTTAACGGCCTTCTAGTTAACAAACGGCAGTAAGTCCGCTCTTACGCCATGCTCGGGCGGGCTTGGAGAGAACGATTATTACGCTGCAACCGTCACGGTTACTAGAAATAAACTCCAAAACCCACTCATGAAAATGTTACGTGCAAACGTGTCCGTCTAGCGACAATCGTAATGTGAACACTTTTGTACTCATCTGTTTTCTAAAATGTAAATATCTCTTAAAACCACAGGGGGTCTATTTATGAGACTTGCAGGAGAACTAGATACTGTAGGGAACAGTTTATTGGCATAGTTCATGATTCATATTTCACTATGGTTTCGTCGGAATCAGCGGGACTGCCAACTAAACGTCAAGATTGCAGCCACAGTGAAACGCCTAAATATCTCCTAAAGTACTGGGGCACTATTTATTTTGCTTATGGCACCGGAAGGGTCTATGTAGGGTCTATTTATTGGCATAGTTGACGGACAAATTTTAGAAAACGAATGGCATGACCTATAACTTTTATAAGAACTAGACTAGTTTTATTTATGCAAACTTATAATTTTTTTCGGCCCCCACGCCCGCCTTCATCACCTCGCGCCTCACCAGCCCCGGCCCCCGGACAACGACCGCCCATGGCGACCCCTGCCGCGGGACCTCATCCCAGCGGAACCACCTTGAGTCCTTGAGTTGTATAGAAAAAAAAATACAACCTCATGAAGCCCCAAAAAAAATTTATTTTCCTAAGCAGAAAATAGTATTTTGGTTTACAACCCAAGCCAGAATGCAGACAAGCTAGAGCGGCGCTCCCATCAACATCACCGAAGTTAACTAAACGCCTACTGAACTTAAACAGAACAGACCTGCGTATCCTGGTGGGAACACTAACAGGACACTGCCCACTAAACAAACACCTATTTACCATCGGAGCGACGGACAGTCCCCTCTGCAGAGGATGCCTCAGTGACGACGAAACGGCCGCCCACGTAGTCCTGGAATGCGAGGGAGTAACAGCACAACGAACAGAAATCCTCAACTTGCCGAGGTCACTCCGCGAAGCCTGTGAAGATCCCAGGAAGATTCTGCGCTTCTGGACGGAGTTAGGCTGGCTTTGCTAGCAAATCAACGCATAATGGACCAAGTTGAGTCCAAATGCGGACAAGGGAGTACCCATACCATACCATACCATACCAACCCAAGGACTGAGGGGTCGTCACCCCTCGAGTTGAAGTTGTTGAATTTTATCTTTTATCTTTAAATACTTTCTTACCTGGGAATGGGAATGAGTTCGCGTGGCGGATGCGGATGTGGGTGATGCGGGTAGGGCGGGAAGGTCGCGCCCATCCATATATCAGGCGCTAGCGGGTTGTATTCTGTAACAATAGTGCAGGGCTTATTTAGATGTTGTATTATAATATATATTTAGATGTTGTATTATAATATATATTTAGATGTTGTATTATAATAATATATTATAAGCTATACAGGTATCTAGTAGAAAGATATGTAGATATACACGGTGTAACACGAGGGGTGGATCATCGGTGGCTGGGGGGTGGGGGACCTCAGTACCTATCGATTTAGCCCCCATGTATGTTCTGCGATATTCAATGGTTCAAAAGTTATTTGGACTTTGGTAAAATTTTAGTCAAAATCAGATTTCAGTCTGAATTTCGCAATTGCAGCCAAACCATTAGGTCTGCGACCCTGCCTTTCTGTTTTAAACAAGATCAATAGTGGGCCTTTCATATCCCTATACCAATCGGAGTCTTTGATTTATAAAAAACCTATTAAGAAAATTATAGTCGATTTTCTTTTCAAAATCTAATATCTACTTTGCTTTGATTGGTTTTAAAAAAAATTCTCTCCAGGCAGTTCTAATACGTACCCATAACACAAGCTCTGCCTAATTTGCGGCTAGATCATACTGTGGATTATCTATTATTTATTTTTATTTTATTTACTGCTACGCGCAACGTAAACAAATTAGTTTTATAACTTCACGGACTGTTAATTTTTATAGTCATTAGATCTTCGTTCGACCACAATCTTATCTGATGAAAAGTCTGTCATTGGCTTGGCAAAGATAATCTGACAAAATATTTGCAAGTCACACAGTTGTCCCGAATTTTACTTTCAAAAGTGCAAAGTCGTCGTTGATTTACGACATTTTTGTATTCTTACTGCCGTGTTCAACGCAATAAAGGAGGTTAAGAGAGGAAATTTATTCTAGTCTCTTCTAGTTTATTAAATTACCTGGAACTGGATGTGGCATGGTCAGCACAGAAGATAACGCAGCATCTTCCAGAACCAGAGGATCAGCGCCGTGGTCCCACTGGCAGAGGTCGCCTCGCATGCAGTAGCCTTTCTCTGAAATAAAATAAAGTATCGTTTATTGCATGAAATGCATGCAGAAACAGGCGTTTTTAAGTCTATTCAATTCAATGCGTTTATTTAAGCTTAAAATACAATGCATATTTCAGCCATAGCTTAGTCTATGTTAGTCAATGTATTCCTATCTTTACGATATGCAATATCTGTGTACAAATCGATGACCTGTGTGGCGCGGTGGGCGAAGGTCCGCCTGCGACGCAGGAGGTTGCGGGTTCGATTCCCGCCTCGGGACAAATCTTTGTACGATCGGCAAATATTTGTTCAGGGTGTTCTGGATGTTTTCTATGTATAATAAAAAGTATCTATCTATTTAGTGTATTATATTAAGTATATCAGTTATCTAGTATTCTAGTACCAATAACACAAGCTCTGCTTAGCTTGGGGCTAGATAATGCTGTGTGAATTGTCCAGCATTATTTATTTATTATTTATTTATCGTCGTTGTAGAGCGAGAGTTCATTTCTCGTACTACAACGACGAAATACAAAAATTAAATGAATTTAGCTAACAATAAAAATAGCTTTATTCACAAAGAATATTACAGTAAAATAATAGAAACAAATTGAGCTAACTGCAGACTGTTGCAAATAATCAACATGTAAAATAAAACAGTAAGCTAACTGCACTGTTGCAAATAATCAACATGTAAAATAAAACAGTAAGCTAACTGCAGACTGTTGCAAATAATCAACATGTAAAATAAAACAGTAAGCTAACTGCACTGTTGCAAATAATCAACATGCAAAATAAAACAGTAAGCTAACTGCAGACTGTTGCAAATAATCAACATGTAAAATAAAACAGTAAGCTAACTGCACTGTTGCAAATAATCAACATGTAAAATAAAACAGTAAGCTAACTGCACTGTTGCAAATAATCAACAAGTTAAAATAAAACAGTAAGCTAACTGCAGACTGTTGCAAATAATCAACATGTAAAATAAAACAGTAAGCTAACTGCAGACTGTTGCAAATAATCAACAAGTAAAATAAAACAGTAATTGATACTAATTTTCAAAATTAGTATCAATTACTGTTTTATTTTATAAGTATCTTGTATTATTATATCGTATTTTATTAAGTATCGTATTTTGTTCGTAACTTAAAAATAACATTAAAATACATTTTTTTAAATTAATTTGTTAGGGTACAGATTATTTACTGTCTACCTATTTTATTTATGACTACCCCCCCAGCTTTGATATCGAATATGCACTCCTTCAACTCTCTGTGGGTGTTGCAAGAGGCGACTAAGAGATATACCCCTTGCAGCAAAGATACACCACCAAACTGCGATCTTTCAAGGGTGGCAAACCTCGACTTAGTTCAGTTCATAGAATTGTTCAGCAGTTGAAGTCTTTCGGCTGAGATGTGTAATCATCATCATCATATATCAGTCGACAGGCCACGAACATAGGCCTTCTATAATGAGCGCCATAGCGCCATATCGTCAGCTTGCCGTATCCAGAATCTCCTTTTGCAGTCTTTCGCAGATCAAATATCAAAGTGCTTTATTTCCTTTAGACCTTACAGGACTCTTGGACATGTCACAAAATTAAAATTACTTCAGTAAAATAGGGAAATAAAGTGATTACTTTGAAAACTTTCGTAGTTCAAACTAGGTTCGTAGTTAACCCGCTTAAATTTATAATGAATTGATCACTTTGATGTTTTGTTCAAAGAAACCTTTACCTTGTTAGGTTGTTAGTCAGATCATCTCACCTGGCCGGATATGTGATGTGATGTGTGTGTTTGAGTGTGGGGGTGAGGGGTGTCTCCCGAGGCGCCAGTCTCTTTAAGAGTCTGGGCAACTGGAGACCCAGTGTGTGTGTGAGAGAGAGAGAGAGAGAGTGTGGAGACTCTGTATGGGTGTGTGTGTGTGAGAGAGAGAGAGAGAGAGAGATGTGTACGTATACGTACCATCAAAATCACGGCACCTCCGCTTGAACGCATCGTTGACCTCCAATCTCGAGTCGCGGGGCGATGAGCCGCGAGAGCGATCGCGAGATCTGTCGCGGGAACTGTTGGAGAAATGTCTGGTTAGAATACAACAAAGAAGTACAGAAATCAATCGACAAATCAGTGAACTGCTTGTTGAAAAAATAAAATTCCTTCAATACTCAATGTTTTATAGCTTGCATGTAAAAAAAAAAAAAATGTGTACAGTAGGACTTAAAATTAAATTTAAATTTCCAACATACACGTGCAAGGGCACGGCAATATGGTGTAGCCTCGAATCGCCCACGAACTCTACTTCAAAAACTGTGACAGCTGTCATTTTTGATATTTGATGTCAATTTTGACCAGAACAGTCTGTTCGCAGTTGTCATGTAGGTCTCGTTGACGCCTTTCGTTTGAGACAGGAACTGAAAGTCTAGCACGAGCAGTTTCCAAGTTATGGCCGTTTCCATTTTGACATATGTCGTTGTGTCATTCTATGACGACTTTTACTGGAACAACTGTGTACCCCATGAGTATCTTGCATTTGTGACAGTTTTTGTCACATTTGACAATAAGTGTCAATTTGACAGCTGTCAGTTTTTTAAGTTGAATTTTATTTTTACCTTTTATTCTGCGTTCATTGAACCGATCATATTATTTTGAAGTGTATGACACTCCATACTGACACTGGCAGAGTCGTAGCGAAAAGCAAGCGGCGCCATTAAAAAAGAAGTTGAGCTTGATATTCCTTTAGTGTGCGCTATTAGTCTACTACTACTCTGTGAAGTCGTTTGAGAATAGTCAAATTTCCATGGGACATTTTCGGGAAAATTACATTTTTATCCGCGTAAAAAAGTACCCGCGTTAAATTCAAATTCCACATTTCTAGAGGGACCTAGAAATGTGAAATTTGTATTTAATTTGTGTTTTTTGCGGGTGAAACCGCGGGGAACAGCTAGTAACAACTATGATTAAAAAGGATTCTGTAACTCACCGTTCCCTCTCTCTAGATCTCGACATTCGCTCCCTATGTTCTCTGTCGCGCGATATTCTGTCTCGCTCCAACTCGCGAGGCAGGCGTAGTCTCTCCCGGTCCATGTCTCTATCTCGCATCACTACCGGGGACCTAGACCTGGGAAAATAGCCATAATTAATAATTAATTCATGGTCTCACGAAATCTATTTAAAAAGTTTCCGTTTTAAACTGAAATTGTTTATTGTACTGTTCCAAGGTAATATATCAGTTTAATAATAACTAATAATATCTACCTATTTTGATAACGTAGGCATAAGAACTATAATAAAAAAACCTTAGAGATTAGCAACAGCGATACCTCTCGTCAAACGATCTAAATGTAACTTTAGACTATGAGTAGGTTTGGATAACTTCAACGTTATACATGTCTTATACATGTCTTATACGTAATACATGTCTTCAGATCTAGAGTCTATAACTACTTTCTTTCGCAAGAATAATTCGGTACGTAAATAATATTATGTGTATATATATATATATATATATTCTATTGTGTAAAAATTCAATATTAAATTCTGTAACCTAGCACTACCTACTAAACTGTTGTCCACACTACCCAAAGGTTAGCAGGTAGAGAATGCTATCTAGCATTATGCTCGCCTATGTACAACTTTTGTGCAATAAAGTATATTCTATTCTATCTAACGTTTCCCCTGTAGGTGGAGCTAACGGCGCTATAGTCCGAGAGTCCCAAAGATTTTCGACAGGTCGGGTACTTGCCTCCGTGGCGCAGTTGGATAGCGCATCCCCGTATTCAGGGGAAGGTCGCGGGATCAAGTCCCGCCGGAGTCGTGAATTTTTGGGATATTATTAAATTCTTTAAGATTATCGCAAGTGCGGGCATATAAGCACTATAATAACAAAAAATTTAAATATATCAGTTCTCTGGTATCCATAACACAAGATCTGTTTAGCTTAGAGCTAATAAATAAATAAACATAAATAATGTTGGACATTCCACACAGCATCAGCTAGCCCCAAGCTAAGCAGAGCATGTGTTATGGGTACTAGATGACCGATATACATAATACAGTAAATACTACACAGATAGATATTTTTTTATTATACATAGAAAATACCCAGAGCACCCAGAAAAAATACTTCCAGATCGTACAAACATTTGTCCCTATGCGGGAATCGAACCCGCGACCTTCTGCGCCCTAGGCGGACCTTCGCCCGCCGCGCCACATCCGTCGTCAAATATACATATATGCAGATGATACTGTGCGAGCCTTATTTATTTATTATTTATTAGCTTGGGGCTAGATGATGCTGTGTGGATTGTCTAAAAATTAATAAATTATTTATTCATTTATTATTAATCTGTTTCTCATTTCTATGATCACGGGCCATATAGTAACCCGGTCCTTTGGGAGGCATGCGTGGAGCCGAAGCCAACAGCACAGAGGCCCTTTATGAGAATTCATCTAAAGGCGAGAGCTACACATAGCGGGTATCATCCTTGGTTGCACAATATGATACACCCGAAGATGATATCCGCCAGGTGTAGAGACTATTGCAAAGGAAAATGAAAATAACAAAAAAGCCATGTTATTGTGGTGAATGGATGGACTGGGTAATTGAGCTATGGGGGAAATTATGGACGCCTGCCATAAACATACTCTCAATACGTTGCATACGTTACAAGCGGCAGCCGGTGGCTTGCCGAATGCTGGATGGGTTCCTCAAAATGTTGGCATAAATGCCGGTAAAGGAACAACATCGGTGCAAACGACTAAGGGGTTTATTATTATTAATAATTATTATAATTATACCTAGACCGGCTAGGTTGTCGGTCGGCGGGAGGCGGACTGCGGTTTCTATACCGTCGCGGGGACGGCGATCGAGACGCGAGCCGTCTGCAAAAACACAAATACAATCAAGGTTATAATGTATTTTGAATTTTAACTTGAAAACCACTGAACTAATTTGAATAGAGTAAATATTTCACGGCATCATACCACAACAGCAATATTTCTCTAGGCAAAGATACAGTGATACCTGATTGGATGTAAGCTCGTATGTAATCCTAATTTATAAATGCAAAAGTGTGTTTGTTTGTCCTTCCTTCACGCCCTAACTAAGCAACCAATCGACTTGATTTTTGGCATAGAGTTAGTAAGGATGGAGAGTAACATATGCTACTTGGTCCTAGTAAAACATCAAATTCCCTTGGGAGATTTACGGGGGAAAAAATACCTTTTTCTAGGGGGACATTTCTAGGGGGATCCCTAGAAATGTGTGAATTTAACGCGGGTCCCGCGCAGGGAACAAGCTAGTCTAATTTAATTTAATCTAACTAATTCTAATAACCAATTTATTATATTGACAAGTTAGATATGGTATTTTGAATTTAATTTATTTCTGTGTATGTGTGATATGGATTATTTAATTATCTGAAATAAATAAATACAATACAAAAGAGGGATCGTCGTTTTTTTGATTCTGTTCACTTATAAGCTAGAATAAATAGGCTTGGAACAGCTGAGTCCAAACGAGCGTATTTTTATCACATTCTTTCATCAGAAATGATAACGGATCGTGTGGCAAAAACAAGACTTTTGTATGAAGCGACTTTTTTACGCGATTCACAATCACAGCTCCAAAATATTACGCTCGTTCGTGAAAACACGCATTTGCCGTGATGCCCGCGAACGTAATTTTCTAGTTTGAACTGGTTCAGTTCAGTATCCCACACACTTTTACGGCTTGACAAATCATAAAACAAGCTAAAGATATTATAATTAGGATTTATGACAAAAAATATAGAATTTTTAAGTTTCCATTATTCCTGACTATCTAAAACTTTGACCATTTATTTAATTTTGTGAACAATTTGCGTAATACAAATATAATTTTAAATATTTGCATGCCTAATTTTAAGGTAGAACATTAATTGAAGCATATCATATATTTAAGACCTACAATTGTAACTTAGATAAAGATAAATTTATTTGCTTTAACTTAATACAATGTTGAAGCAAATAAATTGATATTTATCTTCCATGGTCACAAATATAAACTTACTCCATAAGAACTGTCAAACATTTCACCTCCATCACAGTTTTGTTAGTGTTTTTAATTATTTGATTATTTTAGATCATAATTTAGCGTTAAATTAATGTATTAGCTGTAAGCAACTGTCTTGAAAAATAAAGTTCTATTAATTATTTACATTTAATTAAAATTTCGAACAGTACAACCACAGAACGTGTTAACTTTAGTATTGCATTAGTTAATGTGCATATAATTAGAATGTAGGCAGTCTCCATTCATCTAAAGACGTCATTAGTGGAGACATTATTAAAAGCAGGGTATAAGAAAACAAGGTATGCTCTTCCGAGACACGATGGTCACGTGGGTGTCCCCAGGCTACGTCATCGACGCCATCGGCGAATGAGAAGACGACTCTGTTTCCTGGTGATACCAGTAGCATAAAATCGTAACTCCTCGAGCTCCTGTATGAATCTGATAAAACTATGTGGTTTTGTTTTTACCCATTATTTATGACATTGACTTGTATTTAACTAACGCTGTTTTGACTGATCTAACAAATATAATTGACGAATGTCATTTTTTTATTGATTTTTCAATTGATCCTTATCACATCGGTTTCCCAACTTCTACATTGTTGAAATACAGTTGCTTGGACAGTGACGTCACTCCCGCCGCCTGGCGACACTCCCGGAAGAGCAGACCTGTTTTCTTGGATCATGATTAAAAGTATTGACAATATTTGCTGTGCTCAATGGCATCAAATAAATGGTAAATGCGAATATTAGTGTACTATTTATTTATAGTTTTTTTTTGTGTTCTGTACTTCTTTTTGTGCCCAAAACTAGGCTGCACAAGATTAGTTTATCTTTTAAAGGGCAATTTATACGCTTCTACAACAAAACTCAAAGTGAGTTGCAAAAATTATCAATAAATAAATACAAACAAATTGGCAAACATATCCCTTGTAAAAAAGGCTTACTACATAATATCAGATTATCTTGAGGATAAAAAAGCTTGGGACGAGTTTTGCTGCAACTCGAAAAGCTAAAAAGAAAAGGTTTCTTGTTCGCTTCTTTACCTTAATAAGATTGAAGTATCAATAATATCAACCGTTTAGGATCTCCATCCCACTTTGATGGAATCCTAAGTTTGTTTTCACCAAAGCGGATCAAATTCCGAACGGTACAGAATTAGAGATGACGTCATTCTCAATCTCTTGAAGTACGCAGGTAAAGGAAAATATTTGAGTAATATTACCTAGGGTCGTGCCTCCTCTCGTGGTCACGACGCGGGCGCATGCGTCGCTCGGCCGAGCGCGAGCGGCGTCTGCGCCGGTCATCTTTGTCACGCATCTACGGAGTAAACAAAACAGTGAACTTGATAAATGTTCATCTCTATACTCTGTTACAAAATACTAGATAGTATTTTGTAAATAATGGAGTTACTAAATTAATAAATATTAGTGTAAAATATTTTACGAAACACTGGTTGCCGACCGATGTGGCGCGGCGGGCGTAGGTCCATCTGCGACGCAGGAGATTGCGGTTTCGATTCCCACCTTGGTAGAAATGTTTGTACCATAAGCATATTTTTGTCGCGGGTGTTCTGAGTATTTTCTAAGTATAATAAAAAAAAACTATGTATGACTGGTGTACTTAACCAGTCATCTTGTAGCCATAACACAAGCTCTGCTTAGCTTGGGGCTAGATGATGCTGTGTGGATTGTCCAGCATTATTTACTAATTTTCCTGGTATTATCGAAGCGAATTGCATGTCGAAACCAGTTTTGGTTTTGAAAGTTGTCTCTCGCCAATTGGCATCAATTTCTTACCATATCATTCCTCCTGTCTCTTCTCCGCGGAGGTTGGTCTACTGGTTCTTCGAGCAGCTCTGTTAAAGGCATCACCTGAAAAGAAGAAGTTATAAACGGTGTCCTGGGTAAATATTTCGGTGCAAGTCAACAGAGTTTCCTATCGGCCTCCCCCACATGGGGGCTATAACCATCAATCTCATCATCATCATCATCTCACCCCGGGATAAGCACTATCAAAACAAAACAACCTTATAGATATCCTGCTAGAACTTTTCAGTCTGTTAGAGAGATGCGACACGGGCGCTGCCGCTGCGCTGCGACGTCCCAACGCAGTGACTTCAACGCAATGAGTGCCATACGAGCGCTGCGACGACGCAACGCAACGCAGCTTCTTCTCCGACGTCGCAGCCTCGACGTAGATGTATATAAATGTATATAAACTGTCAGCTTCGATATTGTAAACAATACTGCGCTATCCTGCATCGTCACAGCGTCGTCGCACCGCAGCACCCCTTCCCGTTTCGTGTCCCTCACTCCTTGTGCGCTGCGCGTGCGTTGTTTCGATGCACGTTGTTTCAGCGCACCGTGTGGCATGCCGACCAGATTTGTATGTAGAACTACCGAGCATCAACACTGCGAAGTCGCAGCAACGACGCAGCGCAGCGGCAGTGCCCGTGTGGCATCTCTCTTACCTTTACTAAAGTCTGCTCGTGTTGCGGCGCGGTGCGCTTGAGAGGCGGCGCGCGCGTAACGACGACGCGACGCGGCGGTGGCGCGACGCGTACGGGGGAAAGAGAACCGTTGGATGCTGGAAAAGAGTACAGAATATGCATAATGGCTATGATGATATTTGGTACATATGTATTATAGAATGTAGACAGTGGTAAAGTATTTATTTTGTTTTCACCACTATAGCTATAAACGGTGAAAAACTAAGCGGACTGCACCACGGGAGGTCGACTTTCTCACTGTGTGTACCTTAACAACTTAGCTTGTAAAGACCATTTTTATAGGCAAACAGTGTCTTCTATAAATAATTTCGACGGGAGTTTCACCTCTGTGAGCTAAACTTATTTTAGCATATCGAAGGAAAGGAGGTAAGACAACATTGAACCTTCATAGAAAAAGAATAATTTCGTTCGTTCGTAGTTTTAAAGAGGTTTCTAGCATTCTTGCCTCCATGGTTCTTAGCCAAAATGAGTTTCTGACATTCAACATCTTTTGTAAATATCAAAATATATTCTCGCTAGTCGAGGTGAAAAATTGTATGTATAACTCGAGAGCAAATATTTTTTTGTTTCGTGCCTTTTAAATCCCGAGCTGGCGAAGCAGTCTAGAATAGAGTCACGAGCGTAGCGAGTGGCTCTAAAGTAGAATGCGGTAGAGGGGAGCGAAAAAATCTTTTTGTTTCCTTGTTGAACAAATAATTATTATACACCTGCTCGGAAAGTAACATATTCCTTTTCCAAACATGAGGTAGAAAGTACGTCATTGTAGGCGTACTAAAATGCGGGACGGAAAACTATGGAATTTCGTTTCTCATGCGCTTAGCGGGAGAGCAAATGGAAATCTATTTCTAACACAGACATGATACTAGATTTCTAACGTGTATTTTTTTAATTTTCGTAATTTCAGCCTTTAGCTATGGTTATTTTCACTATAGGTCAGAAGACAAAAAGTTTTTACTCCGAGTCCGGCATGATATCGGCCTCGTCAGTGATTTTCACTTGTAATAATACAATTGCAAATCGCGCGAGCGCTTATTTATTGTCATTTGAGTTTACAATTTCAATTTACTAGAGTGATTTTGAAGATTGGAAAACGACAATTTTCCTCGTATTTCCTCTCTCTCTCTTTCTCTATCTCTGCTCGCTTCTATAGCACTGGCTATAGATTGGTGTGGTAGGTGGGCGGCTACTTATATAGTAGATTCCAAAAAATATAACGGACAAATTTAACGGAACCCAAAAAATGGAGGCAAATCTCTCCATTTTAAGGCTCTCTTCCAACAATGTTACACTGAGCGTATCTTTCTCCGGGCCGTCTTCATGCTTTGGTCCTTCCATCAACTGCCTTCTGACAGAATCTGGAGTCATCAGTAAAGAGTACTTCTCCCCAATCATCATCATCCCAATTAAGATGCGAATGAGCAAATCTGCACCGAGCTATTCGATGACCTGTGGTGAGTAATGGGCCTCTGGCCGGCTAGTATGCACCTAGACCAGCTGCCGTAACTCTTCTTAACGTTTCGGTGCTAACTATTACACTTGTCAAACTTCCTGTAGTTTTTTCGTACCGCGGAACAAATCGAAGCTAAAACTGCTTACAATAAATCTGCCGTCCCTCTCTGATTTTACTCTTTTGCGAGCTTGTCCTGTACGTCTGATATATTCTCTAGTCTGTCGATATCGTTTAAATTGCGAAAAATCACAGACTTGGGAACAAGAAAATCTATCTTATTTTTGCGAACATCTTAATTTGTCCAGGAGTGTACTTACCTACTTCTTAACTTGATTAAGTGTGGTGCAGACATTATTTTTCTTTTTAATGTAGTACCTACTTATACGATTTTTAATGTATCTAGTAATAACTTTTTATATTTATTCCTTATCAAATCTGTGTTTTCCTATTTATGACCAAATAGTAAATGTCTCTTTATGTAAACAGGTTCATAATAAACTTACCATGGTTCTCTTCAAATTGGTCCTTTTTGAGTCCCGGTTCTGGAAAAGGAATTTTATTTTAGACTTGGCATAGATTAACTTCGCGGCCGCACTACAGGATGTTAGATGAGAAAACAAACGTACAAAAATGCAGGAGACCAGCCAAATTATAAGCGTCTATCAGCTAAACGCCTTGCTACTAGTTAGAGCCTAGCTTAGTCGACTGGGTGTAGTAGCAAGCCGTTATCTGTTTTTTGGAGCCAGAGTTCGAGTTGCTCTTGAAGAAATAAAGAGCCCGGGTCTTTAACAAACTGTTTATTCTTCTTTCATAATATAAATGGAAGTGCACATGTTTTGTGAATGGTACTTGAGAAGAGGGATATTCACCTACATTATTTGACATGCAAAATGTTAAACAAGTTTTGATTGATTTTATTATATTACTAGCTGACCCGCCAAACGTTGTTTTGCCTTCAACCCTTATCACTTAGGGTTATGGAAAATAGATAGTAGCCGATACCCAGACCTACTGAATACGCATATAAAATTTGGTAAAAATCGGTAAAGCCGTTTCGGAGGAGTACGGTAACTAACATTGTGACATGGAAATTTTATATATAAGATGAGCAGGCGTCACGTCTTTTATTAAGTTGTTACAACAGAACAGAAGGGCAATTCTGGCTATAAATAAATATGGCTAGAACCAGGGACGAGGGAAATTTTCGGACGTAGTCGCAGTAACAAATAAAATGAAGCACTCGATAGTCAGTCTACCCTCTGTACGTACGCCATCGTCCGCCATTACGGCTTTAGACACCAACAGATTTACACCATTGTACAAAATGAAAAATGCCTTCTTGTGTTGTCAAATGTTGCCGAAATCACAGTCGTTTCGTCAACAAGAAACACGGGATCACATTTCACAGGTCAATTTCCTAGGTCATCAATTATCTCTTCGATTTGACGCACTATTATTATCAACAGAAAAATTACAATAAAATGACAAATCTCGACAGTGCTGCCAACATGTAGACATAAAAATTTCCCGGTAAGTTGGGAAACAAATTGAATCCTCATATTAACTAACCTTAAATTATTATTGAGGTAGGTAGGTACTTTAAATAGGTATAACTTAATAATTTTGGTTGTCTATGTAATGGTGTCCAAAGTTTTTTTTTTAAATAAATAAAATTTTACCTATGTTTTAATATATAATAATGTAAATATAAACAGCTTTTACTTATAACAAAATACGATTTTATTAATAATTTGAATCGTTTTCTATTTGTGTCAGCTAATCTAAATAACGGCTGGACCCATTTTGATAAAACTTTCACTGACGGCGCGTATACATAGAACGTCCGTTTTACGGGATCCTGTATATCGGATCCGTCGCTACTGGAAGTAGGTAACCATTCACACAGCATATCAGGATCCGTTTTATCGGAGGTAATATTCAAACAGCATTTACAGTATCCGTTATATCGGATCCGTTTTATCGGAGGTAATATTGACACAGCATTTACAGGATCCGTTTTCGGTGGGCGGTGCACGGTGGTACACGTCGGTGCACGGCGGTGCATGACGGTCCACGGCGGTGCACAATGATGCACGCTGGTACTCAAGAGTGCACGTCGGTGCATGGTGTTACTCTGCAGTGCATGGTGTACAGCACGGGCACAGCACGGGCGGTGCACAACTGACTACTGCACGGTTCGCGAAGCTTGCGATGCACCATCGTGCAACACCATGCATCGCCATACTGCCGTACACCGCCGTGTCCCGTCGTGCACCAACGTGCACCGACGTGCACCATCGTGTATCGACGTGCACCACCGTGCACCGGCGTGATGCTAGCTGGTGCCTGCGACTTCATCTGCGTAGGATTAGTACTTCGAGTAGCTTATTTTCTTCCGGACTTAGGAATACTGTCATGTATGTGAACTAGCTCATACAACTACATATGTACATACGCCATCACGACTGTGTCGGGTCGTGTAAAACGGATGCTGCATATTTTGTAGGTCCAGTATTTTTACGGGATCCGATATACTGTATTCTGTGTATCTTAACTAATCATTAATTTTTTGTTTTAAATTATATTCATAAATAATTTTTAGGACAAGGATCTTAAAAACATGAAAATAATTGGTATTTTTTTCTTCAGTTGGCAACTCTCTAAAAGACTCACACTAAGTGACAGTCCGCCATTGCTGTGCATCACTTTTGATTCGATAGAATTCCGTCCGAAAATTTTACTCGTCGATGGCTAGAACTGTCAAAATATCGAATGATAAACAAGCGTATTCTCAAAATCTGCAATTCGTTATTTATCGAGGGTTTTTCTTTGATGAGTTGCTCGATAAGTCGCATCGCACTAGAATGCAGTTTTTAGCAGTACTCGATATTTATCACATGATATTTTTATAGTTATAATGATTATCACTCGTTAAGTATCATGTGATACGCAGAACTAGCCCCCGATACAAATCGAGAGGTGATCGTGATATCTTATTTTTCTCTGTGATTTGCGTAGCTACCTGGTTCTGACTGAAAACCAGCGCCCTTTATACGTTGTTGACGTTTTTGTTTTTAGCCAACCAACAATGTAATAAGTACCTAACCAAGGTACTTATTACATTGTTGGTATCTGTTATTGTTATAATTTTTTGTTAACTTTGTTGACATAAATTATCTGAGTTCTAGAACCGAGTATAGACCTAATTAAACATTTCTAACAAACAAATATTTATTTGATATATAAGCTAACCGCATGCATAATGAGTAGATAAGAACATAGGTAGGGCGAAAACTTCCGCCCAGAACGGCTCATGGTCGCGACAAAATATTCAGTCTATCTCAGTCGGGCTCGCGGGCGTCGCCGACGGCCCGACTGAGATAGACTGATATTCTGTTTAACGTCTAGACGAGAACTTGAGCCGGTCCGGGGTGGAAGTTTCCGCTCTACCTATGTTCTTGTCTACTCATGCCGCATGCCCGAAGACCTGTGGGTTAAGATCACCACTCAGTGGAGTCCCAACAGCGTAAGGTGTCGCGGTAGACCGAAGAAACGATGGCGCGACGAACTTTAAGCCTTCAACAGAACGTGGGGCCAACTGGCTCAGAGTCGTGATGCATTGAGGGATCAGGGAGAGACCTTTACCCAGCAGTGGGACGTTACAGGCTAATAGGCATGACGACTGATTTTGAGAAAGTACACCGTGATATTTTTACACATATACTGAATTCAAAATAAACAATATTTCTAAAAAAAAATGGATATCAAAGGAAAAATACAGCTTTTAAAAATGTATTTTCAATTTCGCTCACAAAAAGCTATATTACTCGTGGCGGCTATCTATGACGTCATAGATGCACGGACATCTGATGGTACAAAATGATCATAATATTTTCAAGAGAAGCTTTACCAGCTATTCTGCGCCTTTACATTACATATTGTGACGGCATGACGTCACAGTTATGTATTCTCTGATCGGTGATCAACGTGTCATGGCGGATTGCTGTATTTGGTAGTTTTATTTTATCAAAATAATAAGTAATGTATGGCTTAGGTATAATTCGGTGAATACATAATTTTTGAGATTTTTAGTTATTGTCGTCATCCCTATCGTAATTAGCTTACCATGGTTTTCCTCAACAGGCTCCTGTGTCGCCAATTCCTGTTCTGGAGTGGGAGTGGGGGGCTTCGCCTCAATCTCCCGCGGTTTTAAGTACTCGTTGCTCTCTAACGATTTGAACAGCATCTCTACGAAGGGTTTCGTCTCTGTGAAAGAAAGAAAAAGCGATTATGATTAATTAATAGCCTTAAAATGTCGGCCTTGGCGGGACTTCAACCTGCGAAAAAAAAAATTGTTTAAAACTAAAACCCGACTACATAAAAGTCTTAAGCGTTCACCTATTGTCCATAGCATTTTCTTTAGATACTTAGGTAGTCGGAGGCCTTTGTTACTAATTGTACCCTAGGTATACGGGGTGGGATACCCCATATACCTAGGGTTGACCTAATAGTTTGAGAATCGTTAACCTCACAAAAGTTTGAGACATACAAACAAAGACCTTTGCAACGATACCACACACGAGCATATTTACTAACATTGAGATTTTCGACCCTTTCTTAGACTCCCGCTATCTCGTTAGACCTCCATTTTTATCTGACGTCACATAGCCTATAACCATCGGGTTATTAAGACGAATCATATGACACCTCATTTGTTGAAATCGGATCAGTAGTTTCAGCGCTACGTGGGAACATAAAAATCGGCTACATACATACATACATAGGGTGTCAAAATCATAACCTTCTCGTAGTCGGGTAAAAATACAGATAATTTATTTGCACACATGGGGACACAAAGGTCTTGGTTATAGAGTAGGGAAGTACCGTACAAGTATTGCCTTTAGTTTTCCTACCTAGGATCATTAAATATTTTCACAATAGGTACACTAAGTAAGTACATTAAAAATTATTAAATCATGAAATTATAAAATTATGAAAAACAGAATCAAAACACTAGTACCTACTCATAAAAATAAATTAATTATACATCAAGTCGGCATCTATTTATATTTAATATAATACAAACAATTAACAATAACTAGTCATGAGAAAAAATATAAATAAATAAGAATTATTAAAGATTAAAAAAATATTTGTCTATGTGTGTAACACAAAGCTCTGCTTAACTTGGGGCTAGATGATGCTGTGCTAATTGCCCAGCATTATTTATTACTAGCTTCGCCCCGCGGCTTCGCCTGCAGGAAATAAGATAAGTAGTTACGGAGATACGTGGTAACAAACATTCACACAAACTTTCATATTTATTATATTTGTTTACCAGCTGCTGCCCGCGCCTTCGCCCGCGTTTTATATGTTATTCCAGGTCCCAAAATATGTATACCCATACCAAGTTTCAGCGTAATCGGTTCAGTAGTTTTTGCGCGAAAGAGTAACAAATATCCATCCATACATCCATACATTCATCCCTACAAACTTTGAAATTTATAGGTAATATTAGTAGGATTATATTTCTTTGTTATCAAGAATACTAACCATGTTGTAAAAAGACGTCTAACTGATCAACCATAACATCCCGGAGTTCAGATATTGGTTTCTCCTTCTTCACCAGAGCATACACGTACTTCGCCAAAGCGGCAGGATCCGCATCACATCTGTAAAGCCAGTTTTCAGAATCAAATACACGGTAATTTTATAATCATAACGGGACGGTAGGCTTATGTCCACCAGTGGACGTGTATGGACTTATATGATGATGATTAATAATATATTCAGGCGTTACTTTGCGGAAATCCATTGTAAAATATGAGAATGAAAAAATATTTATTAACAATTCCGCGTATAACCTTCTCACAACTTACTTTGATAGTAACCTTCAACCATTCGTTGTTTTCATCACAACTTACTTATTTTTCATCGTAAGCTTAAAATACGTTAAATTTGATACTATGATTTGTATACAGACATTGCACACCGTAAAGGTAGAATACATTGACACACACAATTATAAAAACACCTGTACCTACATGTATTTCAAGCAATAAACGATTACTTTACTTTACTTTATGAATACTATCAGAGAAGGTTATACGCGGAATTGTTACTAAATATTTTTTTCATTGTAATATTTTCCAATGGATTTCCGCAAAGTAACGCCTGAATCTATTATTAATCGTCATCATATCAGTCCATACACGTCCACTGGTGGACATAAGCCTCCCGTCCCGTAATGAGTAAGTTGTGAGAAGGTTATACGCGGAATTGTTACTAAATATTTTTTCATTCTGATATTTTTTCATTCTAATATTTTTTCACTCTAATATTTTTTAATGATGATGATTGTGCATCAATCATTTGTGAAAAAAGAGAACAATTAAGCGCTAGAATTTGCAGGACAAGCGGGGTCCATAGACATTTTTTTTTTTTTCAATAATCGAATTTCGTAAAGTATAGCTGATGTACGTCTAGCCTCAAGGCTAGACGATGTTGTGTGGATTGTCCAGCATTACTTATTTATTTTATTTTATTCAGGTCTCGAAAAAACCAACACATTTGCTCCCCTTGGAGCCTGATGGAAAATGATGATAAGTGATGTTGTATCTAAAAATACACGTGATTTTTGGGCAGAGGGGTAGTCGAAAACTTCACTACGTATCACAAGGGGACCCCTTGTGATGAGGGGATTTAAAAAGTTATTATTTTTTTTGTTTTTAAAAGCCAAAAACGTCACAGCTATACGACCCGGAGGGGGCTGCTCTGCAAGCGCCCGTAGCACGCCAGCGAGTGCGTCGGTGGCAGTCGAAGTGTTAACCTGACATCATGTTGCATCACAGCTTTGTCGCACAATGACCACATTTTTATTTCCATACCATTATCTTTTCATTTTTATTTCCTTTTCTCTTATCATATCAGTGGGCAAAAAAGATAATTTATCAGTTTGCCGATGAGATTTTCGAATCGAATGAAGCATAGCATCAAAATTGTTCAGATTATCAATCAACGTCAAAAATGGCTAGTTAATATTCTAAAAATTTGAGATTGAAAGTCAGTAGGGAGGCCCGGAGCAGGATACTACTAGCCTACTACTTAATACTACTAGAGTATGGGTCCTGGAAGACTACTCTAGTTCTTTTCGTTCGCAGATGATATGTACGGCCGCAAAACGGAACGTTTACTTTCGGACTGGCCGTTTTCGTGCCACCCGCACCGATGTTACGGCTGAATTTTAAGCATGGATTTTGCTAAAAATACTTTAAACCTTTGTACCGACCTCTTTTGAAGTGTCAAATGGTATGTAAATCATAAAATGCCAACTGCCGAAAGTGAAATGAAAAGCCAGCTCAGAAGCAACCGTGTGAGTCTAGTGTGTGCGAACTACGTGCCGAAATTTCGGTTTTCGGTTTCGGAGTACCGGTCAAACGAAACAAAGCACGAAATTTCGTACTAACAGCACGTTCACGCGAATCGGTTTTTGCAGGATACGGTTTACTCACTATACAATTTGTATGTATGAGTTCACACGTGGTTCTAAGATCCGGGAAATAACTGAATCAAGCAAAACTCGATAAGATGCGGTATCTTGTAAAAAACCAATCCGTGTGAACGTGCGGTTAAGTGTATTAAAGTTGGGACGGCCTCCTGTGAAATTTATTTGCATCTTGCTCGGGGACATAAATAAATAAATAAAAAATCATTTATTGCCTTTAACTTAACCTAAACTAGAAAAATACACAGAAATAAAATAGGTACTAATAATAGGCAAAGGGAATAGATTCAGCATTTTTAAATCTACTCTCCTCGGGTAGGTGGTCCTCGGTGACCAGCACAGCTATTCTAACTCGATCGAAAAGTTACCGTGACTCGAAATCTGGCACAAATCCGCGCGATATTCAAATATTTTAGCGGTTTTTAATATTTTCTGCGTTCTACAAGGAATAAAACTACCTAAAACGTAGTTTTTCATAAATCGCCGACCATTTTCTATGAATCTATGTTCCAATGAAGTACGATTAATGGGGCTTTTGGTAATGATGTTGATTTTTAGAAATACATCTTATAAATTATTAGTTTCTCCGAAAGTAGAGTCCAATCGAAATTAGTTAAAACATGGGTTCATAGAAAATGTTTTACGATTTACTTTTCTGCTATTGATATTGCTTGTAGAACGCAGAAAATCATAAAAACCGCTAAAATATTTGAATATCGCGCGGATTTGTGCCAGATTTCGAGTCACGGTAACTTTTCGAATGAGTTAGAATAACTGTGCTGGCGGTAGGGATATAGGAACATAGGTATTCCACGTTCATTCTCCCCAAACGCCATTCTGTTATGTATGATAGAGATTATCATACGATGGCAAAGACCCGAGGAACCGACTTCCGTTGGGGTAAACGTGTTTTTTTAATTAAATTCATTTATTAAATCAGACAACGTGTGGTGATGTGGTTTCTTTTTCACTTCTTCCACTAGTGGACAAAAAATTGAAGTGAAGAGAATATGTATCAATAACACCTTATTTCTTATTTGATAATAATAACTACGTTTATAGTATACAATTTGACTTGTCTAAGTGCTTATTTTGTAAGCCTAAAGAAAGTTATTGATTCTGATTCTGACAACATAAATTAGGTCCATTTATTGTTAGTGAGCTGTCTTAAAATAAATATATGTTAAAATACACGGAAAGCACAAAACATAAAATTTTAAAGGTTAAGTAGTATTTTAGTAAAGTCCGCAATTCAAAAAGTTTGGTTTGGACTCGCTGTGGCTAGGGGGAGGAAGATTTACGAAACAATGCTGGCAAACGAATGCGCTGAAGATAGGGCCCTATGGTGTTCATTAGGGAGGCCAACATCGAGCATTGTACTACCATAGATTGATGGTGATGAAATATGGCTATTTCAACCACCTTATCATAATAATGAGAATTAATTGTTTTCGTAGCTTCTAGCACGTTTTTATCAATAATTACGTCTGTTACAACATTCTGCGGTCATTATTGTAATGTCAAAGTGCCCTTTGATAATATTCTTAAACAGACTACTAATAACTATATTCATTCTAGCTGTATCCCGCGGTTTCACCCGCGTTAAATTCATGAGCCGTAAATCTCCGAAGGGAATTTTATGTTTTACCAAGACAAAAAATTGCCTTTGTTACTCTCCATCCTTTCAACTAACTCTATGCCAAAAATCATGTCGATTGGTTGTTTAGTCAGGTTGTGAAGGAAGGACAAACTAACAAACACATTTTTGCATAATAGTAATATAATTAGTGAGGATAAGGTTATTTTTTATTTATGTACCTACGGTTTTTAAGTGTTACGGGACAAATTAGTAATGCCTTGGATTATTAAATAAAAATTTATTCCTTTTTTTTATAACTTAAGCCCTTTCGGTGTTTAATGATTAGATCAGGATGTATTCCACTCTTATTTGATCTGCAAATAATTGTTTAGGGTGTTCTGGTCGTTTTCTATGTATAATAAATAAAGAAAAAAAAATTAAAAAAAAAATACCCGACTACCGAAGGGCGAGGGTTATGAGTTTGACACCCTATGTTGTAAGTATTTGATGTTTGGTGTGACAAATCAACTATTCGAAGTGCTTAAATGTATACCTATTGAATTGAAATAAAGAATTTAATAATATCCCAAAAATTTACGACTCCGGCGGGACTTGAACCCGCGACCCTCCACTGAATACGGGGATGCGCTATCCAACTGCGCCACGGAGGCAAGTACCCGACCTGTCGAAAATCTTTGGGACTTACGGACTATAGCGCCGTTAGTCCGGCCCGCGCCGGAGTTGTAAATTTTTGGGATTTTATTAAATGCTTTAAGATTACCCCAAGTGCGGGCATGAGCACTATGGATTGAAATAATGAAAAAAAAAAACAAAAAAATAGGCATGTCCTCATGTATTAGGTACTTGTGACAGTGCAAGTCTATCCTATGGTATAATAAGCTCACGTCATCATCGCCATCGGTAAATGAGAAGACGAATCTGTTTCTCTGTGTGTTACCAGTAGCGTAAAATCTTAACTCCCCGAGCTTTATCTGTATAAATCTGAACTAATGTGGTTTTGTATTTACCCATTATTTATCACATTGACTCGTGTTTAACTAACGCTGTTTTGACTGATCTAACAAATATAATTGACGATTGTAATTTTTAATTTATTTTTCAATTGATCACCTAACACATTTGTTTCCCAACTTCTAGGTTTTATTGTAAATATAGTGGCAACTGGACAGTTACGTGAGCAAGGGATTCTCCCGATGGAGCAGACCTGGTTTTCTTTAATCATGGTCCGCTCAAAAGATCACGACACTAGCTAAGCTAGCGACACTAAGCCCATATTTGAATGCGTTTTATGCTGTATGGTAGCTGTGCTGAACGTATGTGCTGTGTCCTTTATCCCAACAGTTGTCGGATCATCGGAATTCGGGATATCCCGACCTATGGCTAGTATTGCCTCTGCGGGCAGCATTACGATGTAGCCTAAATAATATGATATCAAGCAAGCAAAAAGGATTTGCGGAAAATTCGCCGAGAACAGTTCGTCGAGAACAATTCGCCGAAAACACAATTCACCGAAAATACAATTTGCCGGGAAATGGTTATAAAGATTTTCAAGTATAGCGGAAAATACGAAAATACAATTTGCCGAGAAATAGTTACAAAGATTTTCAAGTATAGCGGGAAATACCCAGTTTTGTCCTACGTCTGAAAAATTGTGTTTTCGGCGAATTATTTTCGGCGAATTGTTCTCGACGAAATTGTTTTCGACGAATTGTTCTCGGTGAATTTTCCGCAGACTAGCAAAAAGAGTAATGCTATAAAGCCAAAAATCGAGGGGTCGTCACCTCCCGAGTTGAAGCCAAGTTAAAGAGGCAAAGCCTCGTGGCCCCCCTGCCCCCGGGCCGGAAAGAAGACTGATGGGACTCTGTGGGCGTTGTACAAGTGCACTTATAATTAGAAATTCAACCTGTGAGGTATTTAGAGCGCTAATAGTCGCGGTGGTTTATAAATAGAGCACAGCGGCCTACGCAGTCGCGGGTTCGGTTCCCGCGTTGCAGCAGAATATGTTGGTAAAATTGTACAGTTTGGGAGAGATTTCTCGTTTTAAACTGCGGTAATGGGGGTTTTTATTTTTAGAAAATCAATAGGAGAAGTAGTTATAAATTTAATTTCACACTATAGGTACCCCAGTCCACGTTTTTCAATTTATTTTCTTTGGCTTAATAAATACATAAATAATGCTGGACAATCCACACAGCATCATCTAGCTCCAAGCTAAGCAGAGCTTGTGTTATGGGTACTAGATGACTGATATACATAATACAATACATAGATAGATAGATATTTTATCATAGGTATATAGATAGATAGATATTTTATCATAGGTATATAGATAGATAGATATTTTATCATAGGTACATAGAAAATACCCAGAACACCCGGAACAAATATTTGCAGATCGTACAAACATTTGTCCCAAGGCGGGAATCGAACCCGCAAGCTCCTGCGTTGCAGACGGACCTTCACCCGCTGCGCCACATCGGTCGTCAATCGTAATGAAAGCAGCCTACTAATGTTATAATATCAAAGTATGTGAGAATGGATGTAGGTATGGATGTTTGTTCCTCTTTCTGCATCCTGCGTTTTAAATAAATAATGCTGGACAATTCACACAACATCATCTAGCCCCAAGCTAAGCAGAGCTTGTGTTATGGGTACTAGATAACTGATATACATAATACAATATACTTATTGCATATATAGATATTTTTTACTTAACATAGAAAACAACCAGAACACCCTGAACAAATATCTGCAGATCGTACAAATATTTATCATGAGGCGGGAATCGAACCCGCATTCTCCATTTTATAGAGGTTATTTTATTGCAAATCACAGCTTAATTGGTTCAGGTGTGCATCCTCTAACATGACTCATTAAAGTATCTGGACAGTCCCATCATTCCTCTAAATAAGTTATTATAAAGGTCGCGTAGTGCACTGATGGACTTTTATACTATACTCAGATTTAGAATCTAAGATATTTTATGTCAACAAAGATGTTTATGAATGAAAACTTAACAAAAACTTATAAAACTAAAAAAAGAGAACATTACAAGGTCAGGAAGCTAACACTAAAACACAAACTTCAACAACGCATAATCGCAATTGTGAAGCAGAAATTTTTTGAATTTGAAACGAACTATAAATCTATTAAATTATGAATGAAAGCTTTCAAAACCTAAGATTGTTGTAAAATATTTTTCACCAATATTCCTTGGGTCTTGTAGGCCTTTTGTATACAAAAAATATCCAGGTTTTTTAATCGGAGTATAGTAAAGTTCAAGTTTCAAGTCATTTAGTGCAACCATATTGTACAAACAGATATTATATGTTTTTACTCAAATATGGACCTGGCTAGGGCACAGCAGGAGTAACCCACAGGCCCATAAAGATTCCCGGCTAGGGCACAGCAGGAGTAACCCACAGACCCATAAAGATTAACTGATTTTATTTATAATTTTCAGTTTCACATAACACCTACTCTTACCAATACAATTTATGACACAATCCTTGTTATTTTTAGCGATTTACTCACTCATTTGTTTACATGCTTTTTCAATTATTTATGGGACAGTCGGACAGTCTCCTGCCAACATTCTAATTTTAAATGCATTGTTTTGATTATAAAACTGATACTATGTTTACAGAGCAAATAAGGGCCTTCTAATTGCTTATTCTATGTCGTTATTCCATTGGCAATACACTTATACAAATAAAATATCTTAGTATGAGGAGTGTAGGTATGATACAATAAATATGTTTGTACTTAGTACAATTTTTAGGATTTCATACCCAAAGGGTGGTAACGGGTCCTATTACTAAGCTTCCGCTTTCACTCCGTCCACCTTTCGATGGGCTGTATCTCATGAACCGTAACAGACAGACAGTAGACATTCTCACAGAATGTGTATATCTATTGCGGATTTACCAACCAATAATAGATATTGGATCACAGACATTTGGTTACTTTAGATTAACTATTAGTTAAATTTTCTAAACTATTAGTTATTAGCCTCAGGACAAATGTTTGTACAATCTGCAAATATTTGTTCAGTGTGTTCTGAACGTTTTCTATGTATAATAAAAAATATATACTTATCTATGTCATGTCAAATATATACTTATACTGATCATATTATCATAAGTATATCAGTTATCAAGTACCCATAACACAAGCTCTGCTTAGCTGGGAGCTAGATAATGCTGTGTGAATTGTCCAGCATTATTTATAAGGTTGCCTGGAAGAAATCGCTTCTAAGCGATAGCCTTATCGCCCATTGTACTTGTTTATGTTAATGTCTATGTGTTTTATTTGTCTTTGTGGTGTACAATAAAGAGTTTTGTATTGTATATTATTTACTTACAGCCTTGGCCAAAAGTATAAAGCACCCCTCTAAAACATACATATCTCAAAACACATTTAAAAAAATAGCAATGTTTTGAACAAAGGTTAAGCCGGTGCCCTCAAACGATTATTAAAACAATAGATAACCTTTTTCTATGAGCCATAAAACATCTGGTGAGCTAAACTCAAATTATGGGTATTTTACACAAAAAATTCAAAAATACAAATCAGTCTTCATTTGTTATTCGTAGCGTAAGGAAGCTTCCGTGTGTGATTTAATAGTGAAATTAACATTCCTTTTTTTCGAAAATGCCAAAAACAAGTGAACTGTGCTACGCAAAACGTATTAAAATTCAGTTGTTACATGAACAAGGAAAGACCCAAGTAGAGATTGCCAAACTCGTGAAATGTGCGCGGTACGCAGTGCAATCTGCTATTAAACGATTTGCGGAGACTGGTTCCCACGCAAATAAAAGACGGAGTGGCAGAAAACGCGTGACTACTGAGCGCCAGGACAGAAAACTCATCCGCGAGTCTCTGAAGGATCGCAAAAAAACTTCTTCTGCGCTCGCTGCCGCCCTATCCGAAGAAAGTGGATACCCTATTAGTGCTCGAACGGCAAGAAGAAGGCTTGGAGATGCGGGTTTAAAGGGGTGTAAAGCAAGAAAGAAGCCGTGGCTCTCGGAAAATAACAAAAAAAATCGCTTAGAATGGGCTCTACGATACCAACACTTCACGGAGGAGGATTGGTCAAATGTTATGTGGTCCGATGAATCAAACTTTGAGGTAAGTTTTTATACCATTTCATAAAAACGATAACACTGATTACTATTATTTTAGTTGGCTTTCATAAAAATAATGAGCACACATTTAAGCTCTACTTTTTTCAATTGTTACAGCTATTCGGAACTGCGGGTGTAACCTTCGTGAGGCGGCGCGTCGGCGAGGAATATCATCCAGATTGCGTGGTTTCCACTGTTAAACACGGGGGAGGTAGCATTATGATCTGAGGCTGCATGACAGCTGATGGTGTCGGCAAAATGTTCGTTTGCGAAGGCCGTATGAACAGTGAAAAGTACATAAATATACTCGAAACCGCTCTATTACCTTCGCTTACGCGCATTTTCGGCGACACGAACTTGGATGGCGTCAAATTCCAACAAGACAATGCTCCTTGTCATAAATCAGCGACCTCCATGCGCTGGTTTCGAAACAACAGTATTGTCTTGTTAGATTGGCCGGCGCAGTCCCCAGATCTGAACCCTATCGAGCATCTTTGGGGTATTATGAAGCGCAAAGTCAAACAGCATAGCATTACATCCAAAACAACGCTAAAAAATGCTTTATTTCAAGAGTGGGACGCCATAAGTGCATCCGAATGTAAAAATCTTGTAAACAGCATGCCCCAAAGAATTGCTGCTGTGATCAATGCGAAGGGTGGGCCAACTAAATATTAGTGATTTATAAAATTTTATGTTAATATAGTAATTTGGAAAACAAATTAGTTTTATTTTCCACCTTAAACACGAAAAAGTCATAAAATTTTAGGGTGCTTTATACTTTTGGCCAAGGCTGTATTTATTATTCGTTAAACTTCAAACTGATTGTTTTTGGAAATGGTTTGTCTGTGTCTGTCATGCAATAAATCAAATTTCATTTCATTTCATAGATTGTGTTTGAAAATCAACAAAGTTAAATTTTAGGTTAAGTACTGCTGAATTTTTATCTTAAATGCAGATAATTAAAATATTGAGTGCCTGTATATTAATGATCTCCATTTAAGATAAAAAAATTGTCCCCATACTAAACCAGTACTTAGACAGAGCCACTTAGCAGGCAAGAATGGGACTGTTGACAAAGCTTTCTATTTATCTAACCTCTATGGGAAGTTTTTATTTTCTGGTACTCAATTTAGTGAATACTATATATGCATAAATTATATTAGGGGTACCTGTGACGGTAAATATGAAGTGTAATAGGTTATAGTTATATGAGCATGTTAGCGGAGTGGGGAATGTCATGTGACGAGAAGAGTGTATGGTTTTAATGTGGAGGTATATATATGAAGATGGATGGATTGTGTGAAAGAGGACATGGTTAAGAAAGGTATGAACATGACAGCTGATAGGGGAGAGTGGAAGAAAACTACATGTTGTGCTGACTCCACATAGTGATGAGTGATTTGTAAATATGTAGATTATCCTGAATAATAAATATTCTATGAATCAAGCCAAGCAATGTATCAACATACATTCCAAAACTACATGTATGAAAAACTTAGAACATGAGTGAGGTGGACTTGTGTCAGAGCAAGAAGTGTATGACATTGATATTTTGACTCCATGTTAATAAAATATGCATAAAAATACCACTGGATGAAGATCGCCAAAAGTTTTGCGAAAATTTTCAAGCCACGAACTTGACAATTTCTATAGTAAACTTGATATTAGACTACCAATAACCTCAGAAATGTTAATTATTCGCAAGGAAAGCCTGTAAAGATAAAATGAAAGCCATGTGTGCGTAACCAATTTTATCTTGACGGAAAGTTATTGCGAAACGTAATTTGATACGTTTCAGTTGGCGCTTCGCTAAAATGCCACCTATCATGGTAGATTAATAAACGAATTTGCATTCGTAGCAAGGTAAGAGGTTAACCAAATTATTTCTAGAAACCATCAAAGGTAAATAATCAAAATAAAATGGCAGCGAAGTACTCACAGGGGTTCCAATATGGAAGTCAACCAAGTTTTGAAAACGTCCGGGTTTTCTATAATCATCTTGTACAAACTAAAATATAGATCACTAACTATAGTACATTAATAAAGCACTTGATTTATCACTGAATTAGAACTAATGATTCACGAGAAAGTTTGTAAATTTATTTCTGAAATTACACGTCCTTCGCGTTTCACGAATCTTTTTTTTCTATTTTTCTTCCAATCGAAAGAGAATGTGTCGTGACGATGTTAAATGTCAATGTCATGACGCCATATTTAGTATTGCCAGAGTATTCATATTTTTTTCTACTATAGGATAATCGGCAGAAATCCCGTTTACGGAAAATAGGAAAAATATCCTTTTTTTAATATCTAATCTTTATATTCTATCTAGGAACACAAATAATGTATCTATGTACTAACACGTTTTTCTAGTTTGTAACAACAAGGATTTCTTGATGTAATTTGTTGATGTTTTTTTTTTTTTTTATATTTTGCGCTTCAGATCCGGACCAAAATGGGTCAAAATTGAGGATCCCGGAGGATCTACCCTATAAAAGTGGATATAGATAGACAATGCTGTAGCTTCAGAAATGTTCGTGTATCCGGTATACGTGAGGCGCTCCGTTCGCGAAATATCGGCCATCAGTGGGTGTCGCTTGTGCATATACGCGTTTTATGCTAGTTGTTTATGCTAGTTGTATGCTAGTTGCGTATGCACACAACTAGCAGTGTCTATCAATCGGCCACAGGCCACAGCCTGTGGCCGATTGATAGACACTGTTTATAAGACATTTCTAGACAATAATAATAATTTGGTTATTAGGTCGTGGGATAGCAGTTAAAGAATTCACGTCAAAAACTAGCGGTAAAGGCCGACTTCTACCCATACCAATTTTATAAAAGCTTTTTAAGACTAAGCTTGTGATTTTTTTATTAACGTGAATTGAAAACTCCTCGTTCAGCCCAATACATGCAAAAGTTCAAGTTTCAATCAATAATATTATCCGTGTTTCCAAACTTCATTACGATTTTATTTTGCCCAAAAAAAAACTACTAATATGGTAGTCATAATAATGTGTTACCAAGTGTGTTACATTGATGTGGAATCCAAAGATGTAAATCGTTAGATATGCCCTGACACCAAAAACTGTGGCATTGTCTTTGAAGTATGTAGACGTGCGCGCCGCGCCGGCTCGCGCCGCTGTTTTCTCACGCCGCCGCGGCCGCCGTCTCTATCAGTCGCGTCGGTGCGACGACCAGCAACCAGACTGGAGAATCTGTTCAAAACTCTCCAATAAACGTATCATTTATCCCTCCAGTAATTAAGAATGTAGTCTCCTTCAAGGTTTTCTGTGATTGCGGTTGCTAGAAGAAGTAGAAATCTTCAGCGCACCACTGCTATGTTTCTTAAAGAGTTTTGATAAAACAGATTATCTATACAGTCTGGTCGCTGGTCGGCGCGCTGACTGATCGACTACCATGGAGCAGCGGCGGCGCGGCAGTGGATAGTCTGGAAAAAACGCTCGCTCCTTTCGCTGTTATTACTAGAGATGAGTCCGGTATTCAATAACTAAGTACCTGTTAGCATGGTCCTAAAATATCTAACGCTATTGTAAAATCCGCATACCGCTAGGGAATAACTGTGCAAAGCGAGCATCGCGCCTAACCGACCGTGAGCCATAACTACCCAACGCTTCAATACCTATACCTACCTAACCTATCATCTACGCATAGATACTAGCGGACCGTTCACCCGTAAACTTATATAGCTGCAACAGTATTTGGTATTTCTAACCAAATCGGCTAGAAATATATTGGGTAGAAATCAGGACAGGTATAAAGTATGTAACATTATTGGGTACCAGTTGGTACTAGCGGAATTGAAACAAAATACCCAACTAATAACCGGTAGCCAAAATATCCAATAACTCCTATCCTTAGTTATTACTGTGTACCTTAAACTAAATACCGACCTATCAATTGAAAGCTCTTGTAGCCTAGATCGAGCTGTATTTTTTTTTGTTTTCAAGTATGAATTCGTACATCGCTTTCTACAACAAACTTAGCGAACCTCTTTGACCGTTCATCCAGGAGAAAGCAAAAAACAATAAGAAACCCATTTTTAAATGGTTTATTGATTTTTTATTATTTTTGCGCCTTACGTCTTTCAATGGCAATTTCAAACCGTCATAATATGTAGCTCCGGAACAGTAAATTTATTGTAAACTATGAGGGTGACATGATCACTCTGATCAAACCCTCTTTAATGAATAAAGATATTTAAAAAAAAACTCGAAACAGACGATTCAAACTAAAACAGTCACGACGACGTTACGGTTAGGGCCTAACTAGTATTTAATTTTAAATACCTACATAAGAGACAAAAAATCAAACTACGCCGGCGCGGCGGCGCCGCCACGTTGACCGTGGTGGTCGGCGCGCCGCCGCCGGCAAATTTAAGGTCGGGTCGCACGTCTAAGTCTGTGTACCACAGATTAGCTGGTAGTTTTACTTTGTTTATAGTCCGGTCGCAACGCTACAGCAGCGGAAGGAAAAATAATAGTTATTTAATTATATCGCAATCCTAAGAGTGAAATGTTACTCCTTTGGATTTATTTGTATTTTAACAATTTATTGTTGCATTTGCGAAATGCACGCGATGGCATTTTGAGACACTTTTCAACAAAAAATGCCAAAGTTAAACAGGTCCAGCTTGCACCGTGTTTAGATGTACACTGATTCCAAATGAGTGAGCGAACTCATTTCGCGTGGCACACAAAACGGCGCGGTCTCACTACGGTAAGGGCCTATCTAACGATTTAAATCTTTGGTGGAATCAGGTATTGTGTGAACATAGAGTAAAGCGAGGTTTAGACCCTAAAATATCATGAAATGATTATGAACATAATTAAGCGTCATCTATTTTGTTTGAGAAGCCACAGATTTTATAATACTCTAGTTAAGTTTTAGCGCCTTTAGTAAACGCTTAAAAAATTCAACGCTTTAGTTCTTTGACTCATTAAAGACCCTAAAAAGCCTAACAAGTAGATAACCTATTAGGTATGTTATTCCAGGTTAAGATCTTCATGGAACAGCTCGATCCATAGGAGATTTGGTGTTGTCATCGTCGGCCAAATATCATTACAGCAGCGACACAAATTTTCGTCTTTTAATTGTAGGATAACTTATGCGGTAAAAATAATTAGTTAGGTACCGGTAAAAATAACTTATTTGTTCTAGCAACCATAGGTACAAATTAATAATAAAGTAGCCAGAAAAGCGTTTCTTTGAGGCGTTAAATGGATAATATATTGATTTATAAATGATTCTTTTATATTATTTACAAGTCTCAATAAAACGGAGTTTTTTTTATATTGAGTTCCATGAAATCCCTCCCAGCAAAATATTGAAATCGTCCTTCATCCCAACCGGATTTCAAGTTATCATAATCGAACTTACATAGTTGGACTAAGGAAGTTCGTTTAATACATCCTGTAACCTTTCTAATACCGGAAGTAGTCATGTTGCAACTTGATTTTCGTACGAACTCATCTTTAGCTTTTCCGGAAGTGGAACCAGCCAATTCAAATTAACATGAAATTTAGAAAAATCGAGTAAATAAATATTTATAAGACTAAAAACTCTTGTTTTGTCTTTGGTCATTAGCAATCTAGTGGAAAAAGAATGAATTTTTAAAATCGGACAGACGAATGACGCAGATTATCTCCTACTTTCTATTACTCCTTCACTTCACAAAACAAACCTAAGCCATCATACCTATTATGTAACTGGATAATCGGGTAATCTAAGTGCAAAATAAATCTACCTACAAACCTATCATTAATTCAACGGTAAAATATCTACAAATAAATAGGATCAACTCAAAATAACAAAAACATTTTTATGACGTCAAACTGGTATGCGGCCGGGTTATTCCCATTTATACCCACCTATCCACACGAGTCTCCCCACCACTGGTAACAAATGAAATGGCTTCAGAATTCTAGAAACGTGCATGAAAGTCCAATATCATTCAGCGACTGACTGACAAGCAATACCTACTTACCTATTCGTGATTTTTATCAAGCTCAATGGGATCATTCGGATCATACGATAACAAACGTACAATAAAGCTAAACCAGCGCTGCATACAGCACAACCGTGTAACGTATAAAATAAGCGTATAATATGTAGCAAGGCGGCCGCTGAATCCCAAAACATCATTTTTTCAACAGTATTCCCGTGATAAGGCGTGCTTGTTGCGTGCGATGCGTGATACGTATTAAATTAAATCAATCTACGGCATGGACCATCTTTAGTATGATTAGTTAATGACATTGAGGTGTAAGTTAAAAGGTTATAACAGTGACGGACACAGATTAATTATTTTATTCATAAAACCCGCTAAGCGCGCGGGGATGACAGTCGTATGTCACGAAATTGGCGGGAGTTCTATTTTTAATTTATAAATTACGAACCTATGGCTCTCGGTTGTGTTTTAGTGTTGTGAAAAGTTTATTTATGTTGACGATTGGTTTCCTCGCTGCCGCTGTTGTTTTTGTTTATTACGTTTTAAAGTTCATTCTAAACGAGCGAACCGAAGAAAAAGTGCAAAGTAAGTGCGAAGCAGGACATAATTTGGTATTTTTTGTCATAAGAAATAGTGCATGAAGTAATCTACTTTAATCTTAATCTATAGACCTAACGTCTATCTAATATCGATTTTTAACCAATATTGAAAAATGACATAACATGCTGCTGACACTGATCTCGAAAAAAGCTTATCTTACATTTGTTCTATTTAAGTAACCTTTTAGATACTTGCACTTTTAAGGCAGTAGGCAAGTTTTTTAAGAAAGTGTTTTTAAAAACCTATGGTTTTGATACAGAAAACAGGTTTATTAGCGACGTGACATCAATATACCTAGACCTTAACCGAGTCCATAAGACTCAAGGTATAAAAAATGGAATAAATAATGAGATTAATGACGTACTTGGAATTTTAGTTAAATTCTGTTACATATATAGAACCAGGCCTCATTGATCCGTATTGATTTAAGTCAGAAATTACCTACTAATCAATAGTACCTATCTTACATAGTACCGAGGGATTCCCTTAGATTTAATAGCATTACCCATTCAGACTCTGGCCTAGGCCATTCTTTCAGCTAGAGTTATCAGAACATCGTCAATGAACCCACCATTGTTGGATTTAACAAGCTGAGATAAGTATTATATTATAGACTAGCTGGTGCCCGCGCCTTCGCCGCACTTCATCGCGATGAAAAGAAACCTATATGTTATTTCAGGTCCCAATATATACCCCTCATATATATAGTTCATACCAAATTTCAACCCAAACAGTTCAGTAGTTTTTGCCTGAAAGAGGAACAAACATCCAGTCTCACAAATTTGACATTTATAATATTAGTAGGATTAGTAGGATATTTAAGAGGGTCGTAGTTTATTGCGACTGAATGTCAAAATGTAATGTCTATTTACATGAAATTCACGTGTTCGGTTCAAAATCTTATTCACTGGATTAAAATGTGCCATCATTAACAGTGGGGAGAAGCGTCTTTCTTGACTAAATCTGATACATAGCTTATAGCTCTATGGTACTGACCTGTAGGTACCCAAAAAAAACTAGTTCTAATAGTACATTATAATTAATTTATAGTACAGTTGTGATCATATTTTGAGGCATACCATAAAGATCATATTCGCTTGAGAATTTAGGTCTCCACCTATGACCGCCACTGTACCTAGTTAAATAGTCTGTAGGTATTATAGGCAGTACCTACATAATTCCTATTTACAGCTAGACTGCCTTGTTTCATTATCGCATCATGATTTTTACTACATATACATAATAAGTTAGTTTGTTGATGTATAAGGTGTTCAAGATTACTCTATTTTAAAATACCTACTCAAAATCAAACTCTAAAATTCTTTATTTCCGTAAATTCAATAAATATACACTTAGAAAAGGTCAAATTGTTAAAATTAAACACTGACATGGAAATAAAGTGATATTTTGTTTTCGACTACAACTGTAGTAGTTGAAGTTTATGCAACTTTAGTTCAGCCAATTAAATGTCTCTAATTTTAAATAATATCTAATACGTAATTTTAAATCATATCTAATACGGAAATAACATTCTGAGAGTCAAGACATGTGGTTAGCTAGTTGGATAACAAATTAACGAGTTTATATGAAGGCAAATCTTGTAATCTATCTATATAAAACAAAGTCGTGTTAATTACACCACTCGAAAACGGCTGGACCTATTAAGGTCAGAGTTAAATCCAACTAATTAAAAATCATTAGATTTTTAATTAGTTGGATTTAACTCCGTCCGGAATAGCAAAATAACAAAATTGAGTTTCGCGCAAAAAATTTAATTCATTCAACGGGGGCGCGAAGCCGCTGGTACAGCTAGTAATAATATAAAAATAAAAAATATAACAAACATACTATTATAAAATAAAATTATTGTATGTTTTTTGTGACAGGTGGGTTGGGTTTAGACTTTAAAGACACTAAAATTAAAATGATTGTAAATTATAAGGAGCAGACAAAGATCAACGAAATACATATAAATCAGTATAAAGCTATTTCTGGTATAGGTATTTCTGTAATCTGTGCGTGCAAAGTACAGCCGTGATTGGTATAGGTATTTCTGTAATTTGTGCATGCAAAGTAGATCAACAACTTGATTTGTTTTGTACCTGCACAGGGTGGCTTTTTGAGATGGGAGTCCCAAACCATGAGAGTTACAGAAAAGTAGTGAATGGAGCATGGACTTTATTTACGAGAACACAAAATATGCATGTTTAGATTTTTTAATCTGTTACCTTCCATTGCTGGAAATCGAACCAATCTTTCAAAAATATGACACCCTTTTCTCTTGTATCAACAGATTCGGTTTCTGATAGGGATAATTTTTTGCAAAGAAATGCATCAGTAAAAATGAAAGGAAATGGCTATGCATCAATGTGATTTTTTTTATAATCTTTTCCAACAACTGGTATGCTTGCCGCTAGCCAGGATACTTAACCTGTATATTAACGTATTTACTGTATCCTAGATAAAGCACCGATTCTTAATGTTTGTAAACTTAATGAAACATTTAACAGTAGGTATGCAGTTTATATTTTCTCATAAATTGACCTTGACCCCATGACTCCTCTCACGACTTTTCTCTAACTGTCGATTTCGGATTTTGACATCATCCACTACTATCTGAAAAAGCCAACCTGTATAATCTAGCTAGTTAGTACGTAGGGTACGCATATATAACGTGTCTACAACCAAAAAGTTACAATAAAACATTACCACATGGTGACTGAATTACTAACAGAAATAATAACATTCGGAATCGTACGTTGTGACTTTGTGAACCCTGTGACGAAGGTGCTCATTTAAATATAATAGTATTTATTCATTCAAAATACTCAAAGCAAGTGTGTCTCTTTAGGATTCACTGGGAGTATCCGATCAAATATTTTAATGCTATTAAGTATAGGTTTCTATGTACATATATACTAGACAGGTAAATCTAAGCCTGAAATCAAATTAGGCTACTTCTTGTCCCATAAATTTGTACCCAAATAAGAATCGCGTGCGAAGCCGCGGACATAAACAATTACGAAATAGCTCATCCATTTGAATACATTCAATACTTTCTTCATATAAGGTAGTCAAAGTATGTACATAGTTCATAAGCAAAGCACCCGTAACAATATGTAAAAGCGTAGTTGAATGTTGATAATGGCACATGCAGGGACGACGAGTTAAATATTGCCTCGTCCACACACTGGGCATATGATTGTCGTGTTGTGTGACCGGTGTGACGTGTCCAAGAGTCCTGTAAGGTTTAAAGGAAATAAAGCACTTTAATATTTGATATTAATAAAGTATGCGTCCACGTATTGAAATCGTCCCGTATTACACAGCGTAAGGATTTTATGCTTTATATTGAATACTATACTACAGCGACACAGCATCAATAATATCTGCCGATACCAATGCCAGGAATTTTGTATATACTAATGCTGCCGCATGAGGTGAGGTGGTCATGGGCGGCGTTATCGTTGATATTCCACATGGATGTGCATTGTTTTCAAAATCGCATCCGATGTGAACAACGATGTGGTCAACAACGATGTCGGGATTTCTAACACATGTTCGCCATCTGATGCCGCTGCGCGCCGCCCCGGTGGGGTAAGGAAGGACGATCGCTGTCGCTGGCGATGCTGATGTGGGGATTTGTTGGGGATCGACATTACTCGGCAAAACTCGATGTCGTTGGCATCCGATGTTCCCCATCCGTTGGCAACAACCGGCAGTGAAATCTTTGATCATCAACGATGTTAGTAAAAACGATCACCTACACAACAGACATATTCGTTGTCATTGTATTTCCTTTAACATTTTATCATTATTTATTTATAGATAGATAGATAAATAGAAAATATTTTATTGCACACTTAAAACTAGAAAACAGTTTAAAAATGAGACAAAATAATACAAGTGACAATGGGCGGTCTTATCGCTCAAGAGCGATCTCTGTCAGACAACCTGGTATGGATAGGATCATTGGATATACATGGGGTAAAATATGTGTGCATCTAATAAGGTACTACTTAGAAAAATAAAATAAACAACTATATCCTATAATTACAAAAATACATACATACAAATACAAACATTTATATATATACTATATATATATATAAATATAACTATACCCATAAATACATATATACATATATATTTATTTTCTACTTACAAAGAAACAAGTGACTGTTCAGTGTCAGCAGGACAAATAGTGTTCTTTTACCATATCCTTAAAAATTTATATATACCTGTCTTCTATATTCCGTGACGTCACGAAACGGCTCTATCGGAAGATCAGCGTTGGTTGTACGCAAATACATACAACTAACCCATGCTGAGAAAGGGACCGTTTTGTGACTCTAGCAAACTGTTTTCTTTTCTATGTTCATTTCGTTATAATTTTTGTGTCTCACTTACAAATAAGCGTTTATATTTCTATACTAGCTGAACCGTGCCCATTTCGTTGGGCGGTAAAAATTTATAAATTTTCAAATTGGCTCAGTAGATTCAGAGATTATCCCCTACAACCACACAAAACTTACTTATTTTTATTAGGGGTATAAACTCGTATTATATGTCCTTCCTCGTAGTATATACTCAAATCCTGCCAAGTTTTATTTGAATACTTTCAATAGTTTCGGCGCTATGCGCAGCCATCAAATCATGCTAAGTATCATTCGAATCCATTCAGTAGTTTTTGCTCTACTTTAGGCCGAGAAATCTCACTTTCATCCCCACTCTCATGGGAACCTTAACGAATTCCAGGATTCCAGGCGCTATGCGCAGCCAAGAAATTTTACCCTACTGCGGGGGGGCCACTACGGGGGGCTACTGGGTGTCCCACTACGGGGGCAAACTGCCAGGGGCCCCCACTGCCGGGCCCTCCACTGTGGGGGCCTACTGAGTGGGTCCCATTACGGGGGTTACTGGGGGTCCCACTGCGAGGAAATGTGGGGGGCAAACTGCCGAGAGCCCCACTGCCGGTGACCCCACTGTGGGGGGCTAATCAGTGGGTACCAATGCGGGGTAATGTGGGGGCCCACTTCGGGGTGCCATCTGCCGGCAGCCCCCACTTCCAGAGCCCCACTGCCGGTGCCCCCCACTGGGGGGGCTACGGAGGGGGCAATGTGGGGGCCCTACTGCTGGGGTCCCCACTTCTGGGGCCCCCACTGCCGGTGCCCTCCACAGTGGGGGGCTATCGCTCTCTACCGTCCTTGCCCCGCGCGCCATCCTGCAACGCGCAAGAATTCACTTCCACGCTCTCTCATAAGGGAACCCTTCTGAATTCCGGGAAAAAAGTATTTTACTCATACTAAATTTCATTTGAACACCTTCAGTAGTTTCGGCGCTACGCGCAGCCAAAAATTTTACTTTCATCCCCTCTCCCAAGGAAACCCTATTAAAACCCGGGATAAAAAGTATTCTATGTCTTTTCTCATAGTATGAACTCAAATCCTGCCAAGTTTCATTTGAATACTTTCAATAGTTTCGGCGCTATGCGCAGCCAACAAATTTTGCTTTCATCCCCTCTCCCAAGGGAACCCTATTGAAATCCGGGATAAAAAGTATTTTATGCTCTTTCTCGTAATATGAACTCAAATTCTGCCAAGTTTCATTTGAATACATTCAGTAGTTCCGGCGCTATGCGCAACCAACAAATTTTACTTTTATCCCCTCTACCAAGGGAACCTTATTGAAATCCGGGATAAAAAGTATCCTATGTCCTTTCCCGTAGTATAAACTCAAATCCTGCCAAGTTTCATTTCAATACGTTCCGGCCACGTACGGCCAAGATACAGACAGACAGACATGATGGAGAAAAAAATCATTTTTGGCATCAGTATCGATTACAGAGTGCCCTCAAAAAAAAAATTTCAATATATCTTTAATGTACAGAATTGGACCTGTTACAGTTTTATTATAAGTATAGATTTTGTACGGGATTGTCATGTCAGGTCAGTCTTTTAGGACTATTCTCGTCTGTGATATCACAGACGAGTATAGTTCTAGGAATTACGCTTCGATCCGAAGGAAGTACACGCAGGGTACTTTGAACAGTAAACAAACAGAATATAAAGCAGACGTTACCTACATGTTTTACATTTTCAAAATTACTATTATTTTTACCGTAAAAAAACAAAAATATGATTATTGCGGTTTTGGCGCTCTGTACTGTCCCGCTTCTAAGAATGCAAAATCCTATGCTATCTATCCTTTTCACACAATGACGAGGTATTGTAGGCCCTTAATCAGCTATTGTGTGAAAATGTTGTGGAAGAATCAATTGATGCGATTGGTGCTTTCAATCAAAGAGACAACCTACCTACATTCAATAACCTTCATATAAATTTAAAATAAATGAATGATGGGATTGGAAGATGCACTATAATGTTCATTTCATTAGATAGTTAGGTATGTAGGTACTTAGAAGGTCATAAATTAAGAACCTACTATATTACTTGCTGTGGGAATTTTATTTTTAGTATGTATGATTGCTGGTGATTTAGGTAGAGTGAAGAAAAACAAGCACCAAAACTTTGGATCAACAATACCAAAATAGATAATCCTTAAAGAACGTCCACAAACAGAAAATACTTAAAAATAACAGATAAACCTTTTATAATTTGTTAAATTATACGTCACAATGAGTCTGAACATAACTAATAAAATAACGACCACTTACTTAATACTTTTAATATATATAAGTCATATTCAATTATTATTGATTAAATCTTTATTTTTTACATTTAAACATCTCGTGTCACACTGTTTGTAACCAAACTCCTCAGAAACGGCTCCACTGTTTTTTTTTTGTGTATATTCGGTAGATCTGAGAATAGGTCGTAAACTATTTTTTACATCCCTTAGTGATAACGGTAGCCCACCCCATTTTCTTGGGATAAATATTTTTATTTATCATTTGGCATTTAAAAATAGTATATATTATAAACCTCAATTTTTACCTTTCTCCCCATTTTTTAATAGCGATATTAGTTTGTACTGTAATAATTTTCAAGCCTCAGTGGTCGATAACTAGAAAAAATTTATAAGGCAAAACAATGTTTGCCGGGTCAGCTAGTTAAAAATAAAAAAATATTGACCAAAACCTTAAAAAACACTCACCCTCAAGTTAGCTAACTTACGTGACAATCAAAACGTAGGCTCAAACCAAATACGCACGCATTTTAAATTACATTCATATGAATTGTCATTGGTTCCGAAGGTATTTCTATTGTAGTTCAGTAATGGGTCAATTGAGAGAATATTTCGAAGATAGCACTCTAGAGTAGGGCTTTAACATGAAATGATTTCCTTATACGTAATACTTCCGGGTCAATAATATGCAATTTATAAATTTTGTTATATTTATTGTCTATCTATAGGCAAAACAAACTTAAAATTTCGTAATTTATTATAAATATCGTGTTACATTTTTGTAATTTTTAACATGAGTAAGTAGAGTTAAGGTGCCGCATAATAAATCTGCATTATTTTATCGAAGAAAGAATGTCTGCTTTCGAATTTGATGTAGGTGCGTCCCTAGGTACTTGTTTGTTTTTGGACAATGTTTCGGCCAGGGACGAGTAAAATATGTTTCGGCTTATTTTACTCGTCTTATTTTACAGTATAATTTTTTTATTATGTCCTATTCGATTTAAAAACAAATAATGTCACAAAATGCATGATCTACATGTCAATGTACATATGTATAAGTATCGAATCGTCATTTAAAGGTAGGCGCAAGATAAAATTTTTTGTTTTTTATTTTTTTCTGCATTTTGCAACGAATAAAATTAACGTAAAGAAAAGTAGTTTTTGAAGCAAATTGTGAACTATTGATTATCCATGAACCCGACATAGAACCAACTTAGATTTAATTATAACAAACATTTGTCCCAAGGCGGGAATAGAACCCGCCACCTCCTGCGTTGCAGGCGAACCTTCGCCCAGTAATGATTATAAAAATACATACCTAAGTACTACGAGTAAAATTGTCAAAAATTTATAAAAAATCTTTTGAAAAATAGCGTCTATTTTATATTTTTGTACTCAGAAGGTCAAAAAACATACGTGTGTGCAGCGTGTGTGTACCAAATTTCAAGTCGATCGGGCATAATAATAATATGGGCTTTTCGAAACTGCACCGTCGTTTCTTCTGTTGGCAACTCTATAAAACACTCACACTACGTGACAGTCCGCCATTGCTGTGAATCACTTTTGATTCGATAGAATTCCGTCCGAAAATTTCACTCGTCAATGACGTACTTAACTAGGTAGGTACTATAGTAGTACCCCAGATTTTATAATACATTACATACAAGTAATTAGTAATGTTACTTTTAAACTAAAAAAGCCTGTGGCCTTTGTCTTTAACATTTTTGATTTCTCGCAAATAATTTGACCTTCATTTCACTTATCCATCGTCCTCTTTAACCTTCAAATGCATGCGTAAACGTGACATCTTAACCGTTTGACTTTTGACACTCGATAAACCGTAAAGATAAACTACACGCAAAACTGTTTATCGACTCTATGAAGCTTCCTTGCTAAATACAACACTATTTTTAAGCGACTTCGAAAAAAGGAAGGAGTTTGCATGTTAAGCTGTATTATAATTAAGTTTTCACTTCTCTTGCTCAAAAAGTTTATCATAATAGTGCAGCTTAGCGGGCCTAAAACTCGAGTTTAATACCTCGGGCTAAAAGGTATTTTTTCTTTTTAATTTTTGTCTAAAATCATCAGCCCGTACAAAGCATTCGTTCTCTTACATAAAAACTCGACTTATTGGTGCTCCGTCAATCTTTTTTTTTTAAAATAGAACCGTCTTGGTGATGTTTTATGAAGGTTGATTCTTCCCATCACGGTAGAATGCGAACTGTTTCGTTGCGGGTTAAATAGAGATTTAAAAAAAAAAGATGGTATTGGCGCTAAATCTCTAGAATTTTCTTCATTCCAAATCACAAACTTTTACGTTTAACTTCCTGACTTTTACTTCCAAATTGTGAACGTGAAAAATGTCATCAAGTGATACTGAAGATGCTAATATGCAAATGGAAGAAAAGGGCAAAGAAATAATTATGAATCTGTTGCCGTCAAAATCACGTGGAATATATTTAAAGAGTTACGAAAACTTTATGAAATGGAGAGATGAGAAACGTGTGGATTCTTTTACAGAAGGGGTTTTTCTCACTTATTTTGATGAATTATCGAAAAAATTCAAATAGTCGACTCGTTGGAGTACATATTCAATGTTAAGAATGACCTTACAAACGAAACACGACGTCGATATTAAAAAATATGTAAATTTAACGGCTTTACTGAAGAAATTGTCCACTGGATACAAGGCAAAAAAATCTAAAGTCTTTTGACGACACAAGAAATCGAAACATTTTTAAATAACGCTCCAAATAAACAATACTTGGCAACAAAGGTAACCTACTTATGTACTCTACTCAAACTAAATAAATAGATACCTACCTACATACCTACGTACCTAGGTTATTACGATTATTAACACACTTATTTTTTTGTTTTTCAACAGGTTGCTTTAATTTATGGAATCAGCGGTGCATGCAGAGGAATATAGCTTGCCAATATAAAGCTAGAAGACGTAGAAACGGATACAAACCTACAAGCTGTGAGTCTGCCGAACACGAAAACAAACAAAGAGCGTAAATTTGTCATCAGTGGAGAATACCTTAATATAGTTAAAGCCTATCAGGAGTTACGTCCCACTAATGTTTCAACGAGAAGATTTTTTCTAAATTATGAAAATGGTAAATGCACAAGGCAAGTCATAGGCAAAAATAAATTTGGTAACATGCCTAAATATATTGCCACTTATCTAAATTTACCAAATCCGGAACTCTACACGGGCCATTGTTTCCGCAGAACATCCGCGACTCTGTTGGCGGACTCTGGTGCGAATATAACGACATTAAAACGGCACGGTGGATGGAGGTCCGATCAAGTGGCTGAAGGTTATATAGAGGACTCTATACAAAACAAGTATCACGTCACGCAGCGGATTACGGAAGGAATCAATATTCTACCAAACATTACAGAACCCCAAGCATCTACATCGCGGGATTGGATGAATATGTCAACTCAGCTGAAGCCGCACTCAGATCTTAATAATGCAGGAAACTCAAGCATGAGTCGAATCTCTCCAACTTTTACTCCACAACAATCATCTCAAAATATTATCACATCCCAATCACAGAGAACCGAAATAAAATTGCCCGGGAAAAACATATCACTAAACATTCAAAATTGCTCTAACTGCACATTTAATTTTTAATAAAATTTCTGAAAATTGTCTAATTTTGAATTGTTTTATTTTCTCGCAATCGAAGTGAAAAGTAGAGTGTTTTACTCGGGCCAAAACCACCCATTATAACTCGGTCTTGTCATCCTCCGTCGCTACGCTCGGGAGTATAACAACCTCGTAAATAATGGGATGGTTTAGTCCCTTGTAAAACCATTTACTATTTTTTCCTTTTTTATGTAGGTGTGTTCGTCGATTTCTCCGTAAATTAGATTCGAAGATCCCGAAATGATCCTATAAAAATTGTATTCCCGAGGGAGTTTTTACACCCGAGGCATTTGTCCCGCAAAACTTAAAAATTAAGGGATTTAAAGTCGGTTTTTACTTTTTTTCAAAACCAGTGAATTATGTAGGCCAATGTTCATTGCCAAAAACGTAATACACCACTACACGCGCTGATGCTCTATTCGATTTGTGACACCTTTACACTTCTAATGAGTATACCTCGTAGGTAGGTCCATTTACCATTCCATAAAGTTGGATAACTAGGTAATTTACGAAAACTGTCTAAAAGCCTATGAATGAGTAGACAAGAACATGAACAGAGGAAACTGATCCGGTCCGGGGGGCGGAAGTTTCCGCTTTGGTATGTTCTTTTCTATTCATATGCCATTGACATTTTCAAGCTACTTTCATTTCCTCTAATAATTCCTAATTCCTCTTCTTTATTTTGAAAATAGTAATTCTATGAGCAGTGCCAGCCAATACAACATATGTGTAGAATGGTTTTAAATAACAACATTGTCATAAAATTACCACCTTCATCATCATCGGCCTATACTTACTAGTCCACGCCTGGATATCAGTCATCAGGGGGCGTTTATTCTGCAAACCAAAAATCGAAGTTCTCACGAGAAGTTCAGAACTCTCGTAATGAGCGCCCTAGTGCCTTATCTTCCATTCTTGTTTCATCAAATGATAATCCTAACTAATATTACAAATGCAAAAGTGTGTTTGTTTGTCCTACCTACACGTCCTATCTAAGCAACCAATCAACTTGATTTTTGACATAGACCTAGTTAGTTAGGATGAAGTGTAACACAGATAATTTTTGTCCTGGTAAAACATCCAATTCCCATTGGAGATTTACGGGAATAAAGACCTTTTTATCCCTTAAATGCGAAGAAAATAGGTACTTATCGCTTCCTAAAGCTTCAAGTTAATAAACAAGAAAATTGCATTCCAGTCACCTGATGGCATGAGATGGAATTTCTTGATGAAAATCGATCGGATTCCTTCAGTTGGGTGGAATGGTTTCACGGTTAGGGTAGAATGAGCTTTCTCGGCTTAGTGGTGCAGTGGTGCTAGTTTTATTGCTTTATTTATACACTTGTTTCTAAAACTTGATATTACCAATTCTGTGTTTCTAAAAATTGATATTAACAATTTCTTGAGCAATGAATGACTCTTATATTGTATAGAAATTGACCTCGGAGTGGTATTCGTGATCAATCCTACTATCCTACTAATATTATATATGTCAAAGTTTGTATGGATGTATGTATGGATATTTGTTACTCTTTCACGCAAAAACTAATAAACAAAATAAAAACTACTGAACTGATTGGGCTGAAATTTGGTATGGGTATAGTTTGGGACCTGGAATAACATATAGGCCTTTTTTATCCCGATAAAACATGTGCGAAGGCGCGGGCAGCCGTTAGTACATAATAAATACGTACATAACATACCTACCTCGACCAGCCAAACATAGAATCTCCTCCTTATTGTGAAAACGGTTAAAAACCACCAATCGATAGAGGGATTCTTATGGAAGGTTTAGGTTTATAAACTGTTATGATTTTGTGTGAAATTTGTTAAAATATAACGATAAATGTTGGAAGTGTCGACAAAAGTAAAGCCGCCCGCGACTGGGAGCTTTCATCGCAAACGATGCCTAATCCATAGCCAAACTCGATGTGGTTTGTAAACAAATCATGAGACAAAAACTAAAACTCACTTGGCGTCTCGATATAATATTTCAGAAGGATCTCAAATCGACAAGTAATGTAAATTGCATCTACCAACAGAGTGAATTTTAGGCTTAGTTTACCTACTATGAGTGGTTTGTTTACAGACATTGTACATCAAATTTGCTGGAATATATGTAGGTAGGTTCAAAGATATTTTTATGTACCTACCTAAATGTAGGTAGGTATAATAATTTAAGTAGGCTCCAATAATATCACCTAAGATAGGTCATCATCATCACAATTTCCACAAGTCCCTCCCTACATCTGTGTTCCTACACTTCCTACTCCATACCTACATCGACCTAACCAAATTTTCTGTTTCCGTATTTCGTTCCAATTTAATCTCATTTTCAGAATCAGAAATGGCCGAACAGGAACAGGCTCGCTGTTCCTCGAGTGAGAGCGACAACTTCGAGAAAATTGACTCCGAAGATGTCAAAGACGCAAATGTGAGTGCTATTATTATTTTTTAAGGCGCTACTAAAATAGACATCCCACTATGCCTTTATCATGAAAGGTGATGAGCGGATGTACCTAAAGTCTGGCTACTGAGAGTTGATACTGAAAAAGTTTTAAGTCCAGTTTTTTTATTGTACTCATTCCACATTTTAGTGTTTTCTCCAATTTCGGACTAGTAAAATGTTAAAACAAGATCACCACAAAACCAAATCATCGTATAGTGTTCGTTAATTAATGAGAGAACTATTCCTTACAGTGCAGCAGTGTACCTACCTAAAATTGCAAAAGTAACCTAGAGCGTATTTTATGGTATTTTTGACTTTGAAACTAGATGGCGCCGCCTGATTTAAAGACAACCTTTGTTATGATTTCTTATAAACAGCCTTTAAAAATTCATCCCAATTTCAATTTCTTCACATCAAACTCTTTCTTCTTTCGCAGAGCACCGCAAACTTCACCGTCGGCGACGAAGATCCAAGCATCGAAGAAGATGAACCAGCTCACGAGGGCCGTGACTCCTTCCCAAACGCGCCTCCACCGCATATCCGGAGACAGCACCTTACTACCGCGCAGCAGCTGGCGTTGGCTGAGAAGCGGTCTAAATTGAGGTTTGTTTTATACAACCACCTTTGTAGTTCGTTATACGAACTTGTATAAGGGAAAGTTCATTTAACGATTATTCTACAAATCGTTAAACGAACTTACCTAACTCTTGCCTACTAAGCCGTCCCATTATTTGTTTTGTCGTTTATGTTGGTCATGGGACGATTGTGATTAAGGTTTCAATTTTGAGGGACAAACCTGTTGAACGAACAGAATACCTACTAGTATAGCGCATCCGAATCGTTTATTCCTGATTAGGAAAAAAGCGATAACCATAGAGTTCATTATAACCCTAGATTTTTTTTTTACCAAAGCCATCTTGGGTTAACCGGAAGAAATCTTAATAACTGGTTAGATAGTTATTAGAGTTGGAACAAACGCGTTATTCATTTTATCGATATCGAGCTTTTTCCGGCTCGAAGCTATTCTGTGTATAGCAGTTTTTTTTATGAAATTATGAATATTAGCATAGACTAATTACCTCTAGTGTGTGTTGTTGTGTTTTGTTAGTCTATGATATTATGTGTTAACCTTTGTACCTATGAAGTACATAGCTACCCTTGCTTATGTACATATAAAGTCTACCGTACGTGACATAGGATATTTAAGAACGAGTTCGGTTTAGCGAGACTGTTGGGGTAGGGCTCATGTTAAAAACAATATTTTCGGGGCAGAAAAAGAATATAATGTGGGGCGAACGGGGAATTTTACATGTTGAACAAAACACTGCCAGGCGAACTTGGAACAAATCGATAGACATGACAATCCGTGATGGGTTGCTAACCATTGAAATTGATGAGGAGTATACAACATACCCCTTACTAAAAAATTATATATCTATGTATGTTTATTGTATATTATGTATATCAGTCATCTAGTACCCATAACATAAGCTCTGTAGCTTGGGGCTAGATAATACTGTGTGTATTGTCCAGCATTATTTATTTACTTGGGCATTATTATCAGTAGTACCTATACCCGGTGCGATAACATAAATAATAAAGAAAATAGGTACCTAAACAACACAAATACTTTTCAATTTGTGAGTAATTTATTGCATAATCCCAGTCATTTAGGTCCATTATTTACGGAATTGGCGTCACCAATCTGCCGGCAAAGCCTCAGCTGGCCAGTTTAAATCAAACCTCCGCGATAGGTACCCGCGCATTTACTCTGCGAAAATCGCAACGTAATTTAAAACTTGAATTTAGTGCTTTATGTTTATTTCGTTTTATTAAAATAATGAGTGAATGATAAGTTATAAATTGGTAAACGGATATAACGTGTTTTCCGTGTGTTTTATTTTTTTAAGTGTCGAAGTTTCGTTAAAGTTGGATGCTGTGTTACCTTACTTGGCTTATACGGTGATGTCAATGTGTACATTACAATTATCGAATATTGACAAAAATGTATGAATCACCTGTTTCTACATTTATGTACATTGATCCTATAATAGGTACTGATTAGGTAGGTACTTGGAATGATATTTTTTTTTAATAAACTAGCTGACCCGGCAAACGTTGTTTTGCCGTATAAATTATTTCTAGTTACAGACCACTTACAGTACTAACTAATTTTGCTATTAAAAATGGAGTTTAGTGTTAGAGATGTAAAAATGTAGGGTCACAGGTATTTTTAATGTCAAATCGTAAAAAAATAACAATTAAAAATTTGTATCAAAAAATTTTAAAAATGGTCTGGGCCACCCTTATCACTTAGGGGTATAAAAAATGTTTTCGACTTATTTTTAGACCTACCAAATATACACAAAAAAATTCTTGGTCACGCCGTTTCGGAGGAGTTTGGTTACAAACACTATGCCACGAGATTTTTATATACTATATAATGATAGTAGCAGATAAAGTCCATTATCTCTTATCGATTCGATAGCGAATCTCGATATGATTGAAGGATAGTAGGTATTTTATCAAATACATAATATTATTTACTTCTTACAATTACACAGGGCTAAGCGCATCAGTATTAGTTTATTTACAATGGTAGCGTTATACATACATATGTACTTCCAATATATAGATAAGAAGGGGTGAGAAAAAAATGTACCAGACCCGCCAATATCACCTGATGGGGTAGGTCTAATTTATTATTAATATTTAATAACTATCATTGTCACTATCGGATTTTAAAATACAACGATCAAAAAGTTTTCGTTTTTTTTATATTTTTTTTACTTATTATTAGATGTTCATTTTGGTCCTTGTACTTCATAATTAATTTTTCTTTAATTTCTTTACCTGCATTTATAAAGATTATAATATATAAATCATTGTTAAGAAATATGTACCTCACTTGGTAATTGAACTGTAACTTGGTACCTATTTTCCTTATACATAGATATTGTGTTGTATTATGTACCTACCAACTTCAATATTTTTTTAGTACATTCTTATATAATGGGAAATGTATGTAAATAATCAAGCATTTCGAAGGAACATCTTTTTGATGACCTTTGTTGCCTAGTAGGTGAAGGTCCGTCAGAAGATTGCGAGTTTGATTGCACTGACTGACGAATGGTTGACCCACGAATATGCTTTCCGGGATACCTTTATTCTTATTCAAAATAAGAAATTAAAAAAAAATACCTATGATGCTCTCGAAATATTTAAATGAAATTAAGCATAAAACCCATACAATGTGTTTTAGGCTCGAAGAATCCCCAAGAAGACTAATTTTAGACTTACCAACCAATAGCCTTAAATCTTATGCTGAAATTACGGAAGCTAAATATTGTAATTTTAAATTTGACTTTTATACTTTTGTACTCGTGAAATGGATCTTGTGTCTGAAATCAAGAATTATTATTTCACTTCATTTATTTTAAATCTCGCTAAAAATATTTTTTTTACTATAGAAAATACAATAACATATAAAACTAATCTACAGTAAAAATATATCAAAACGGTGGATCACCGGCCGCGAAGCTAGGCTCAAGCGGCCGGTGACTAGGGCTGCAGAGAGAGGAACTTCCTAACGATACGCGCCGAGTCCAGGAGTACCGCCTTTTGAATCTGACCCTTGATTATTATTATTATTATTAATATATGTATATAAGAGCTAAAGCCTCGTGTAACTTATTTAAAGTAGTTGATAATCACGGATGCTTAAGATAATGAATTCAAATGCTTTGCTTACGGAAAACAAGATATTGAATTTTCCTCACACAGAATAAAATCATTCACAATTGCATAAATAAATAAATAATGCTGTACAATCCACACAGCATCATCTAGCCCCAAGCTAAACAGAGCTTGTGTTATGGATACTAGATGAGATGACTGATAATGAGTACATCATACAATACATAACATAGATAGATAATTTTTATTATACGTAGAAAATACTCAGAACCCGGAACAAATATTTCCAGATCGTACATACATTTTTCCCAAGGCGGGCATCGATCGAAAATTTTAATACACAATATCGAAAAAAAAACTGTGTCTTGTGTGTGTGTGTTTTCATGTGTTTTGTACTAACATACCTACTATATTGATTTCGATTCGATAAAAATCTATTTGTTCTATGTTTGGCCATGCGCAAAGTTCTCTGGTAGAGACTATTTTTCGACCTTCCTACGTTTGTTTACTTATTCCATTTACTTATAGTAGCTAAATTACATCGGTACTTTGATTATTTTCCGTAACGTCTATGAAGACGTCAATACGTTGGGCTTTTTGTTTAGTTTTACCAGTTCCGCAATCTCATAGTTGTGGAAATAGTAGGAATATATTCGAATTATGATGCTGACGTTACAATAATATCACAATAAAATTTTGCCATTCAATATTTTATCACAATATAATATTGAATTAATTATTTATATGTTAACCACATATAAATAATTATTTCATGATTTGAACAGGACTAATACAACCCTGTAACAAAAATGGCGTACTATTACGATAATGTATGTGAATTGACGTCAATAGGGTTACTTTAAAACATTTTATCTCCGTAATATTTATCGAGAAAACAAACATAAAAATCCTTCTTTTAAAAAATAAAAACTATTTTAAATATCAAAAATTGTTGAGCAAAGTACCATCTATTTTTTTATTTAGATTTGGAGGCTAGTCCGTTGCAATATCTCGAAATCCTTACCGGGTTTTGATGCTCTACGTTGAGTTTTATGAATATACGGGGGCGACCTAAAAGAATCTGATTTAGGCAGATTAGAAATTGAGATTGCAAAATAACTTAGGCAGGTTTATCTTACTGCCGTCCTCTAACTAGAAGGCCGTTAACCATCAAATGGCGCCTTTTGACTTTTTAGTGGAAACTGATACAGTTCAAAATTCTCTATGTTTCCGTCTAACAACCATTCCAAATAGTTCCAGAGATATAAAAACTTCTTTGGCAGTTAAGTAACAGAATTTTTGACTTGTCCTTAACTTGAAAACAACTAATCCATAATTATATCGCTAATTAGTGGGTTAAAATACTTAAACTGCTCAGTGCAATAAGAGTTTTTCATCAAATAGTATATAATAATAAGTGAAACAAATAAATCTCAACAGATGTGTTCAAACGTTTTTTGCCGATTTCTCGAAAACTTATTTGGGGCTTTTGGGGTTAACGGATTTTTAGTTAGAGGACGGCAGCTTACCTACTTAGACCAAAGGAGGTAATTCTATTGTAACATACTTACCATAAATACATAAGCGATTTTATGGACATGAGAAAAGGAAGACTGAATCAATTCACAAATGATAACATGACACTATTAGCAGCTAAATGAGTATTCCCATTTATGAATATTGTTATCTTTTTGTGCTATAACGTTTAGAACTCAATGATATTCAATATGCTGACAAGTTAGCAGCAATTAAATCTAAATATCTACATATATTGGTTTAAAATTCTTGTTTTACCTTGAAAATAATAAAGCGTGTTTTGATGCCGATTAAGTTAGTAATACTCATAAAATGAACCTTTTATTTAATTTGAAACTAGCTGCTGCCCGCGCCTGCGCCCGCTTTTTATCGGGATAAAAATATTATTCCAGGTTCCAAACTATACTTATACCAAATTTCAGCCTAATCGGTTCAGTAGTTTTTGCGTGAAAGAGTAACAAATAGGTATCCATAAATCCATACATCCATCCATACAAACTTTGACATTTATAATATTAGTAGGATTATGTGAAATGTATGGATATCATTGTCAATTTATAAACATTAAGAATTTACTTTACTATTAACAGAACGAACCCAAAATAATCGTAAAATAATTGTTGCACCCTGACAGGGTTTTTAAGCAGTGTATAGTACGTACCTAATAACAATACTTGTATGCATAAAATCATATATCATATTATCATCATAAAATCATATATGATATGAATATGCTAATTTAAAAATCTTAGACCTACCTCTTCAGCAAATAAAGTATTATGATTCATCATCAGCCCGTACACGTCCATTGCTGAACATAGGCCTCCCCCAAACGACGCCACAAATAGCGGTCCTGACTCCTAAGCCGCCTCCATCCATCGACTCCCTGTGACCGCTACGATGTCGTCGGTCCATCGAGTGGGAGGTGATATAAAGTATTATGAATATGATGACATAATTATTATTAATTCGTAAATGCTACTGTATATCTGGTAGTAAGGAGGTACAAAGAAAGTAAGTAAGGAGGTACAAAGAATATCTGTATTCATAAAATCACATTAAATGATCTGAATAATTATGCTTATTTAAAAATCTAAGACGTACCTTTTCAGCAAATAAAGTATTATGATTATGATGACATATAAATTCGTAAATGATTCAGTAGGTACTGTAAATCTGTTGGTAAGGAGGTACAATATTTCCTTTGGTAAGATTGTTATAGCATTAATAGATATTTAAATGGTTATTTGTCACTGGTACATTAAGTTGCGATGCTTGGCAAAATACGAAGGTCATATAAATATTAGCTTTGTTACCAACACTACCTGCGTTTAACAATAATAAGCTAATAGTAACGTCAGCAGGTATTCATTATCATTAACGATCGTCTATAAACGTTATTTAAGTTATTTGAAGAATCTAGGGTTGATAACAAGTTAGTTACATTAATTAATTAATTATTAGATATTTATATGACCTTCGTATTTTGCCAAGCATCGCAACTTAATGTATGTACCAGTGACAAATAACCATTTTCACTTCTCTTGCTCAAAAAGTGTATCATAATAGTGTAGCTTAGCGGGCCTAAAACTCGAGTTTAATACCTTGGGCTAAAAAGTATTTTCTCATCTATTATATAGTATATCATCATCATCAGCCTATTAGTTATTACATTAGTCCACTGCTTGAATAATCAGAATAATCAATTTATTGGTAAGAATTTCACAGGTCTAGAAATTATTTTATTACTTAATATAATAAAATAAAATAACAATTATGCCAATTGGAATAAATTATCAACTAACTAAGTAGGTGGTTAAATATTATTCGATTTTTGGCACTAAACATGGGCCTCCATTAATTAGCGCCATACTACTGGTATGATGATCATAAACCCGATGATCCTGATGACTTAGAAATAATTTATTTTAACGTCATTGATTTTCTTACAAATCTAATTAGTAACGGGGGTTTCTGTGGTTTTATACCTGAATCACTTAACTGCCGCGAGTTTTCTCTGCTGCTAATGATAAACGTAGGTATTGTTATATGAATAAATATGTCGTTTCAAATCTACTTCAGTTACATAGATTAGCTATACGTAAATTGGATAAAATTAAAGCGGCTTTATTTATCATCCTGGCTTTATTTATCATCGTTGTAAAAATAGAATCATCAATGGCATGTAAATTGCTCATATATATACATGGGTTTTTCTTAGCACCGAACAAATATCAAACCTACTACGTAAGCAAGCGCTCTTGACCTCGTCTTCTATTTTTTGCTAAAAATAACCAACATAAAGAAATTAAAGTCTTGTAAGTTCCTGTAGCACAAAATTGTTAGGTGAGTAAATAAGCAAAAACAATAGGCAAAATATATATAATAACCACCAAACAGAATCCAGCCAAAACGAAACTTCGAATTTAAAATCAGTGAAAACAGCATAGTGTACTTTTTCAGAGAGTGAATAACTGTAATGGCTTAAAAAGTGATAAAAGTGTTTAGAATACTGAGTTGTATGTGGAATTGGATCATGATGAAGCGACGGACCTCAAAGCGTTTCGTCATAGGTGAGACTTCTGATGAAGTCCAGAACTTTGACGAAGATCCTGTGGAGGTGATACCTTCTAGCCTGGTCCAGAAGTTCCAAATGACGGTTCAGGCTGATGAGAGTAGTTCAGAGAAGGAGGAGTCCACTCCAAGTGGAGATGGGGCGTTGTTGAGTCCTCCAAAAGTGGCAACGCTGCAGTAAGTTGTTTAATTTATCTTGTAGGTACCCATCATTCTGTAAAATAATTTTTGGATTAATAATCAGTTTTAGATAGTTTTTTAAATAAAAAGCTTTTTGAAATTCAGGGTAGATTTTCATTGAAAACTGTCAAAAAATGGCGACTTGAGACGAGCTTAAATCTGAGTTGCGTTTGAGTATTCGGGCGTTATTCTCAAAAAGACTAATATTACATGCCACTTACTTGAGAACAGCAGGCCTACTTGGAAAAGGAAAATCGAATGTTCTGATTCGTTTTCGTGCAAAACCAACTCTTATGTCGCTTGCATAAGATTACCGTTTGCTTGAAAACGAATCAGAAACTTCGATTTCCGTTTTCAGAGTAGGCCCTCTGGGTTTTTACATAAAATTAGGTTTACATAGGTTATGGTCGTTCAAAATTTACTCGTTCAATGTGCTTATTTATAAAACTTTATAAATATGATATTACTGACGACCTCTATGGCGCGGCGGGCGAAGGTCCGCCTGCGACGCAGGAGGTTGCGGGTTCGATTCCCGCCTCGGGACAAGTGTTTGTACGATCTGCAAATATTTGTTCAGGGTGTTCTGGATGTTAATATGTATAATAAAAAAAATATCTATCTATGTATCGTATTATATTAAGTATGTATATCAGTTATCTAGTACCCATAACACAAGCTCTGCTTAGCTTGGGGCTAGATAATGCTGTGTGAATTGTCGAGCATTATTTATTTATTTATTTTATTTATTTAGTTCATAAATCGACACTTTAATTTTATAAAATGTTGTGGCTTGTGTACTATCGTGAAATTGTAAATAATAACCCCTGCCATCTTAAAAGTACTCTGTGACCCTTACTTGCCCTTACTAAAATGTATTTTCCAAAAACCAGTTTGATGTCCTTGACATGAAAAATTATGTCACTTAACAGGTTTTATACTGCAACAGAGTAAATCTTTTTTGTGAATGATTTTATTTCTGGTGATGATTCGCTAAATATCTTCTAACATTTTTATCAGGTCTTTGCTCTTGGAGAATCTCATGATTGAAAGGTAATGTTTTTTTTATGGACAATAGACCTTTGTTTGACCACAATCTCACCTGATGGAAAGTGACGATGTGGCCGACGGTGTATCACGAAGGTCTAGAAGACACCTATTCACTCTTGTCTTGAAGAGACCCAGAATAATGTAACTTTTTTTAAATATTTTATTAACGATGATTTAATATAATAAAATAGTGTCTTAAAAATGCTAAACATTTAATCATGCTAATCAGTATGCTTTATTATCATGAAGGCCATAGTTATAGTAACTAGGTAGGTACATACAGTGCTGGGAATTATGTACCTGCTGCTTGATTTGTTATGTGTTGAGTTTATATAACATTACTACTCAATTTATTATAGGTACTTGTAGGTTAGGTACTGTAGGTATCCAACCTTAGCTATTTACTTCTTTACCACAGTCAACACTTGCAATGTTTCTTTTAAAGTAATACTGACTAATATTATAAATGTGAAAGTAACTCTGTCTGTTTGTCACGTTTTCACGCCAAAACTGCAGAACCGATTTAAATTAAAGGTTCACAGATAGTCTAGAGCCTGGAAAGGACATAGGCTACTTTTTAATGCGAAAAAAGGGTTGTAAGGGGTTAAAAGAGAGGTTGAAAGGTTGTATAGAAGTATCGTCATTTTTAAAGCTAAAAGCTTGGAATTTATTTTTTAGGCTGTTGATTACATATAAATAAGAATGTCATATAAAGTTTCTACAAATTTAACCTTCAAGGGTGTAAAATATCAAAGGGAATAGGGGATGAAAGTTGAAAATGCTACCTACTGTCACTATTCTACGCGGACGAAGTCGTGGGCACAGCTAGTATAATATAATATTATTTATAATAATATTATTTATTATAATATTATTTATTATAATGTTATATTATTATGGATTTTACGTGTGCCTAGGTAGGTACCTATCTACTGCTTTGTGCCTATTAACTTTCCTACTTCAATTCTATTACTATTATTATTAGGTAGGTACAAGGTACTATTGGTACTAGAACTCAAGTAGGTAATGTTCAATATTGCATGCTATGTTGAGAATCATTCAATTGCTTTTAAATTTATGTGTTTACGTAGTAACGATAAGTAGGTATGTACCTATGCGTAACATTGTTATGCTTTTCACATACCTACTTGTAAGTTATAGGCATAAGTTATGTTATGCGTTATGCTACATTTTTAATTACTCTCAGCTCATTTCCTCCCCATCAGCTATCCATTACACAGATTTATGTAGATCCGCTAAAAAGGTTTTTCTTTATAGCCGTGCTTAGCTTCCATCTTCGCTATCTATCTTTACTAATTAAAATTATCACAAATAGGTAGTTATACATCAACGCCTGATCTAATTTTCACACAAACAACTTTTATCGATAAACCAACTTGATCTTTCCATCCAATCTCTATTGTAAACAAAATTACGCAAAACTACCTTGCATTGCGACTAAAATTCTTTGTATAATGGCAACTTTATTTTCTATCTCTTTCTCACTCGGGTCAATTAACGAATTTGTACGGGATAGCATGATCGTACGATCATCTTCCGTCAGGCTACGAAGTTCATTGGTTTGAAGTACGTCAAAAAATCAAAATACAAAAACAAAACTACTTTGGCGGAAGAAAATGACGATTTTAATTTGAAATACATTAGTTTCGATATTAATAGCTGTTGAATATTATTAATTAATGTGTTTATTGTGTGTTTGTGTTGAAAAATGTACCCTGGGATGAACGGGCTTTACTCTGAAACGCCTTACAGGTTAGAACCGTGTACTTTGGCATTGATTTAGTTTTTGTTGTAATAAATCGGTAAATTGTTCTGAAATCAATTTATACTTGTGTAAATAGTAGAGAAAATATTCCTGTTTATGTTCAGATGCTTTTCTTACTCAAGTATTCTGTTTGAATTCGAAAATGTGTCATGAATGTCTTGGCCCTGATTTCACATAATTTCACTAATACATGCGTATATTTATGTGTTATTTGCCTCATTCTTACTGAATTCCTATTCAAACTGCTTCATCACTTCCTATTATATCAAAATTAATCACTTCCTATTATAATAATCGTCAGTCTTTACTAGTTTTATACAATACATAATGTAGATAAAATAATGTGTCCATCTATTTACAATAGTTTTATAACTTTGTAAAAACAAATCTGTAGGTTTTTATCACTTCCTAGGTACATTATAAGACTCTTCAATTTCAACCAATACAGGAAATTTGGATCATCCTCGAAGACAATACCATCCCTAAAAGTTTTTCATGTTAGCATGAAAAAGCCAATCAGGTCATGTTTAAGTTAGACTCTAATTTGCATGGTTTTTTGTTTTCATTGAACTTAAAATACCTACATTTGTTGTTTGTTAATTTATACTAATTCCACTTTGTGGGTGCCTTATTTTCCTCCAATTTTTCTTTCGGAAGACCAGCGTTGTTTGTAACGAGTATACAACCAGCTTATGCTGAGACTGAGACCGTTTTGTAACTCGATGCAAAAATAAGTCTATCTGTACTAATTTTTTATTTTTACTTTCTGTATGTTTTTGTATATGAGTTGCAAATAAACAACTATACTATTCTATTCAATTTATATTTCCTACTGCAATAAGATGTCTCCTCTGATTTTTGCATTATTTCCTATTACTGAAATTTTCTCATAAGCTTAAAATAGAATGAGATAAATATAGTCATTTGCAGACATTGGTTTAATATTCGAAATTTATATTAATACATATTGTCAGTGGAAAGGAAGAAATGCTAAAACGCCAAGGAACTATGTGGCGCTTTAGCATTTCTTCCTTTCCACTGACAATATGTATTAATATAAATTTAGAATTTTAAACCAATGTCTGCAAATGACTAGAGACATTACTGGATGATTTGATGCTTGTAACAACAGAGTCTACACATTTGCTCCCCTTGGAGTCGGGACCCTAGGTCTGTGGGGTACTGAGGCACTCCAGGTTTTCAAAAAATTCTCTTATAATTTTCCAGTACTAAGTAGTCAGATGAATATTGAATCATATTGATGACCTATCTGTGCAAGGCAAAGTGCTGTTTTTAACTGAAGTTGATTCTATACTTTTGAACTACTTTTTACGTTATTATATTTTGGAATTTTACACATACTTACCGCTAGAAAATGACATAGTAGGGAACATTAATCTAATGAAGCATATCATTGCTATATGTATCTACTTGTGTTGAGGGTTATTTATGTATAAAGTTTCCACTGGTAGTAAAAAAATTATAATTAGTTTCTGCCATTTCATTGCATCAATCATTAAGGTTTGGAACTCACTGTTTGCTTTATTTTTCTGGCCAGCTACAACCTGGGTCTCTTCAAGACAAGACTGAATGGTGTCTTCTAGACCTTCGTGATACATCATCAGCCACATTGTCAGTTACCATTTGGTGAGATTGTGGTCAAATTAAGGCCATAACAAAAAAAATGTGCTTCCAAGTTAAAAAGTAAACTAACAATAAAAAAAAACGTGTTTCCTTTAAGAACCATAATGTCTTGATCTAATCAATAGTTTGGAGATATTAAGATACATGTTCACCTATGGAGGAGTGTACTCTATCCAACATAAACGAGACAGAAATCTGCTCATAGTCCAGAATCTAAAGAGATTGATTGCAGATAAAAACGAAGAAAATACTATTGCCAAACTCTTTAAGCCGTTTTTTTTTTTTTTTTATCAACCGTCTTAAAAAAGCAGGTTCTCAATTCCACTGTTGTTTTTTTATTGTCACGCGATATTTCCGCCAATAATGGAACGATTTGATAATTGTTTCGCTATTGTATAGAATATGATCCCGAGGTCGTCCCATAAAAATTTTATCCCGAAAAACTTAAAACATTGTAAAAGGAAGGCATTTGAAGTTCATTAAAAACCCATTTTCATTATTCAGGCATTTGAAGTCGATTTATGGTTTTTTTTAATTACGCCAAATTATTAAGCCTAATTTTTATATTCAGGAATTTGCAGTCGATTTATGTGTTTCAAAAACACGCCAAATTATCAAGCCTATGTTGTCAAAAACCTTAACAATCTTTGTAAACAATACAGATTATAATGTACGAAAGATATGGAAATAAAAACACAAGACATGTGGTAACTACCTAACAATCTCTACAATATACACATTATCTTTTCCAGGCCCTCTATGTCCCAAGGGACGGTGATCCATAGTGCTCGCTTCCAAGAGAAAGACTTCACGGTCGCTACGCCGGAGGAGTTTGTACGCAGATTTCAGGGAACACGGTCTATTAATAAGGTGAGTTTGTTAGGGTACCTTAAAAGGAAAACGGAACCCTTATAGGATCACTTTGTTGTCCGTCTGTCCGTCCGTAAACCCTCTTTTCACAGAAACGCGTGGAGTTAGCTGTAGTTGGATGAAATTAACGTCAAATATCGTAACCTCTTGGAGCCGTGATATACCTAAATCAAACTTCTAAGTCAATGCAATCAAAAGTTACAGACGTTTATGCCCAATTCTTTGAAATTTCCAAGGAAATCACATGCACTCAAAACCTGTAGAGTACTTCCCGTTGACCTAAAACCATGACATGTGGCAAAAAGCAAGGTCTTATAACAAAACTAAAGGGAAAAATCCGAAACCTGTAAATTCGTAGATTATTCACATAAAAAAACAATATTCTCGCTATGGACCGAAAAACTATACGGTACTTCCCGTTGATCTAGAATCATGATATTTGGCAATAAATAAGGTTATAAGACCATTACGGAACCCTCGGTGCGCGAGTCTAACTCACACTTGACTATTTTATTTTTAATATAGGTCGCGTCACATAAGAACGCTGGAAGAAAGTGGACGGGGTATGTTTGCGAATGGCTACACCCGGGCACGAAAGTCGATAGTCCGATAAATCGCCTAATGCGCAGTTTGACAGCCAGCGTTCCTTTTACATGACGCGACCTATACCCTGTTCTGTTCTGTATAGGATTTTAAGAAATTTTGCATGCCAGTGTGTTTTGGTGAAGTATGTGACACTATTCTAATATTTAAGACTTAAAGTCTTTAACCAATGTGTGTTACCAGTGACGACTTACGGATCTGAGACGTGGTCGCTCACTATAGGCCTTGTGGATAAGCTTAAGCTCAAAGTCACCCAGCGAGCTATGGAGAGAGCTATGCTCGAAGTTTCTCTGCGCGATAGGGTCTGGAATACGGAAATCCGTAGAAGAACCAAAGTTACCGACATAGCTCTCAGAATTAGCAGGCTGAAGTGGCGATGGGCAGGCCATATAGCTCGTAGAACCGATAACCGTTGGGGAGTAAAGGTTCTCGAGTGAAGACCTCCCACTCGATGGACTGATGACATTGTAGCGGTCGCAGCGAGACGTTGGATGGAGGCGGCTCAGGACCGCTATTTGTGGCGTCGTACGGGGGAGGCCTATGTCCAGCTGTGGACGTGTAAGGGCTGATTTGATGATGATTAAGACCATATTTATTGCAGTAATTAAATAAATTTAAAAAAAAGAAGAAAGTACCTAATGGGTCAATTCTAAAATCATCTATGTTAGGGTTCCTCAGTAAAAAAGTTTACATTCTCAGTACTTAAGTAGTTACTTTCCTACAAAAAGTGGTAAGACCCGAACAAAAATATTAATGTAAAAATTAGGCGGGACGCCTCGGAATGTTTCTGTGGTAAAAAGTATTGAGATCACGAGAAGAGCCAAGCCAGCCATTTTATTAGCTTCGACTATGAAGGGGTTATTCCGAACGTTTCACGTGAGACGTTCTCAGTCGCAACGTCTCACGTAAAGTATTCCCAATGTCTCACTAAAATGTCTACTTGGCTCTGACATAGGGAAAGATCAATTTTATTCATCGGAGTACTACATCTACTACGACGACTATCTACGACTCTACTACATTTAGTTTTGTGTGTGATTGTTTTGGTTATTCCACTAATCCCAGTTGACAATCCCCGTCAACGGGGATAAGTGAACTTTTTGTTCATTAACGCCGATGCGAACTAGTGATGAGGATTAGTGAACTAAAAAGTTCATTAATCCCCATTGCGTCAAAAATAAAATACTAATACTTGTGCAGTTTTATTTAGTGTTTTAGTGAAAGTTTTTTTTTACTATAAATCTTTCGTAGTTTGACGAATTCATTGATGAATGTAAGAGGGTTAACTACAAACCAAGTTTGTGTTGGAAGAACAATCCACCCTGTGATGAAGTCCCTCGTTAAGAATGCGCATTGCGCGCCATTTTGTAAAAAGGATGTTGCGTACATACGATAGGGACAGAGTATAATTTTTTGGAAAGGCGGAAGCGCAAAAAAAGAGTTTTTATCTAATTACAAGTTAATTTAACAACCAATCGAAAAATTAAAACACATAACTCAAGAAATACTTCAAGCTTTCTTGACAAAACAAAAACCCAAAAAAATGAGTGTGCTGTTCCTGAGATAAATATCAAAATTTGTGCAAAACATGTATTTTTTAAAATAATATATTATCTAGAAAATTTTCACCAATCGTGATTTTAAAACACGTAACCCAAAATAAAAGTTCAAAGTATCATTCGCCTAAATTTGAAGGTCGTAGCTTTCACAAATTGTGAGATAAATAACGATTTCGAACACTAAATTGCTTATGGCACACTCTTAAGTGATGAAACGTTGGTGTCTTCCAACACAAACTAGGTTCATAGTTAACCCGCTTACATTCATAATGAAAGTTTTTTTGTTACCTTTACGTCGGTTTTTGTGAGTGCTATAAAAAAAATCTTATTCCTTTTCTTATAATATTAATTCCAGGTCCTAATCGCCAACAACGGAATCGGAGCTGTAAAATGCATGCGATCCATCAGAAGATGGTCCTACGAGATGTTCAAGAACGAGAGAGCTGTGCGCTTTGTAGTTATGGTATGTATCTTTACAATTTTTTTTATTGGCTTCGCATGATTTTACGCCAATATGTAGCACAATGTATAATAAAAAATATCTGTCTATGTAATATATTGTATTATGTATATCAGTTATCTAGTACCCATAACACAAGCTCTGCTTCGCTTGGAGCTAGATAATGATGTGTGTATTGTCCAGTATTTTTTTTTAATATAATATTTTGTTTAATTAAATATTTGATTTTCCATACAGGTGACCCCAGAAGATCTGAAAGCCAACGCAGAGTATATCAAAATGGCTGACCACTATGTACCCGTGCCTGGAGGATCTAATAATAACAACTATGCCAATGTAGAGCTGATCGTGGATATTGCTGTTAGGACTCAAGTGCAGGTGAGGTTCTTTTGCACGCTGGTTCGGTCCTTGCCTTCGAAGAAAAAGAAAGGAACAGCTATACTTCTTCCACTAGTGCACAAAAAGTTGAAGTGAAGAGAAAATCATTAAAAATTGTTCACGATTTGCGACAAATAACTTTTTCGTTAGTTTTATCCTTTGTAGAACGCAGAAAAAGTTTAAAACTACAAAAAATTTAATCTCGCGCCAACATGACACGATCATCCTGAAGTCGGGTACTGACCGGTGTTACGCTTCGTAATGTAAATAAATATCATAAATAACGTCTCGTGCACGTTGCGAGCGCCTTCATTCCCCGTTTTGGTGTCATTTTGACATTCGCCGAATTTCATCGGCAAAACATTTAGCAATTATAATATACTAGCTCGCGCTGCGATTTCACCCGCGTTAATTTTGAATTTCACATCAAATTCCCATGGGAGATTTACGGGAAAAAGACCTTTTTATGCCCGTATAAATATGACATGCGAATTCAACGCGGTTGAAACCGCGGGGAACAGCTAGTTTAACATAATTTTATATTCCAGGCAGTATGGGCTGGCTGGGGTCACGCCTCCGAGAACCCCAAACTACCAGAGCTTCTGCACCGAGCGGGGGTCGTCTTCATAGGACCCCCTGAGAAGGCCATGTGGGCGCTCGGAGACAAGATTGCTTCGTCTATTGTAGCTCAGACGGCTGAGATACCTACACTACCTTGGAGTGGAAGCGGTATGTCTTATTTTATTTTAATTTACATGGAGAACAAACAGCTTGTAGGTGGTCCATTAATCACGTGAGACTCGAAAGGGGGGGCGACAAAAATCACGAAATATCACGAGGAATATAGTGAAATATCACGTGTAATTATTTTGTCGTTGAACGCGTGATTTCTAAACAACCGAAAAGCGGCGTGTGAGTTTTAGTCGCTGTTGCCAGGCAACGATGGGTAAGTAAACTCAGTTTAGTTTGCCTGTATAAAAAATATAGTTTAAAAATTAAAAATATTAGAATGAAAAAATATTTAGTAACAATTCCGAAAAAAAATCTTTCTAATATTTAGCAATGAATATCCGCAAAGTAACGCCTGAATCTATTATTTTATATAAAAAAATAATAAATCCTTAATAATATTATTGACGACCGATGTGGCGCGGCGGGCGAAGGTCCGTCTGCGACGGAGAAGGTTGCGTGTTCAATTCACGCCTTGGGACTAATGTACGATCTGCAAAGATTTATCTCGGATGTTCTGGGTATTTTCTATGTATGTATGATAAAAATATATATATGTAATATATTATATTATGTATATCAGTCATCTAGTACCCATAACACAAGCTCTGCTTAGCTTGGGGCTGGATGATGTGTGCATTGGCCTTGTATTTACAAACAATTGTCTCCAGGCGGGAATCGAAACCGCAACCTCCTGCCTCGCAGGCTAACCTTCGCCCGCGCCACGAAGGTCAAAACGTGGATGAGTTTTTTTTTATTATATCCGTTGTTTTGTTTACTTTACACCCTTTTTTAAGTTAATCATTGTTGTTTTCAGAACTAAAAGCTGAATACAATACCAAAAAGATAAAGATATCCTCCGAACTATTCGCCAAAGGATGCGTTACTACACCGGAACAAGGATTACAGTCGGCGTATAAGATCGGTAAGTGCCAGATCTTAGTTCACTCGATACTGATATTTGAGTGGTTCTATAACCGGGTGCAGCAAAGAGTTACCTATACTCCGATATAGAATCAATGATATTTTATGTCAACAAAGACATTTATGAATGAAAACTTAACAACAAATGATGACAATAACAAGAAACAACAAGGTAATAGCAATGTTATCTCTAAAGAACTAAAACACAAACTTCAACAACGCATAATTTCACATGTGTAGCAAAACTGCTGAATTCGAAAACGAACGAGAGATGAATTAAATGATGAATGAAAGCTTTCAAAACCAAAAATTGTTTCGAGCTTCTGTATTCGATTATACCAATGTCGTTAAATATTTTCCACGGATATTCCTTGGATTGGGGAGTAAAGGTTCTCGAGTGGCGACCACGATGCTATGCCAAACGGAGTGTGGGAAGACCTCCCCGATGGACCGACGACATCGTAGCGGTCGCAGGGAGTCGTTGGATGGATGCGGCTCAGGACCGCTATTCGTGGCGTCGTTTGGGGGAGGCCTATGTTTAGCAGTAGACGTGTACGGGCTGATGATGATGATGATTCCTTGGATTTTGTAACCCCTTTCATATAATCCTCGACCGTTTTCCCATTTATTTGGGGTCGGTCTTCCTTGTCCTCTTTCTCCATTGCGCACGGGTTTGTGCGGTTTCTTTGTCGAGCTGAGTTTCTTTTAGGTCTTTTTCGATCGTCGTCAACCAAGTGGAGGGTGGTCTTCCGCGTCCTCGTCTTGTTGTTGACAAATTTAGGGCAAGCTTTACCATGTGATCCTCAGGGCGTCTCTGTATGTGCCCGTACCACCGAAGACGTCTCTCTTTAACTTTGTCGGCTATCGGTGCGACCTTGAAACTTCCTCATAAGTAGTTATTTCGGATTTTGTCCAGAAGTGTGACCACCCCTGACCAGCGTAACATGCGCATCTCTGTAGTGTGCCCAACATTCGGACCGATAGAGATGAGCTGGTCTAACTGCAGTTTTATAGTTCATGTCTTTTACCTTTACTGGCATCCTTCTGTAGTATACAAAAAATACCTAGGTCGAATCGGAGTATATATGGATCTCACACTGCCACACAAATATTATAAATGCGAAAGTTTGGATGTTTGTTACCTCTTCATGCCAAAACTACTGGGCATGCGCTAAACGTGTCCTCGGCTGGATCGGATCTGATCCGACTCCAGATGGGTTCGGATACATATCCAGGATACGACTCCGCGGATCTGTTTGGATCCGCCTGCAGTTTCGGTTCCTACATGTCTATTGGATCTGTTTGATTCAGTGGATCTGGCGGATCTGTTAGAATCACTTGCAGTAACGGTTCCTACATGTTCATTGGATCTGTTTGGACTCGTTTTTTTCGGTGGATCTAACGAATCTATGACAAATACTTTCCTGTTTTTTTACAATTCTAGATAAGTGAGTAGGTAGTTATAAAAGTTTCGTAGGTACTTATAGGTTCATAAGACTATACTATATTATTGTAGTACCTACTTATTTAAATAAGTGGGTATATTATAGATTTATTTAGCAAATTATGGTATAATTTGTCTGTAGTAGTTACTTGTTTACTCGTAAATGGATCGGATCCATCTATCGAACACATCCGAACCTAAACCGAAGCTCAGATCCACACAGCTCCAATCGCTCGTTACATTCATTTGACTCGATAAACAGAGACCGACGCGGCGCGGGTAACGTTTCCGCGGATACGCCAAGAACGCCAGTCCCGAGCGGAACCACACGGATCCAGAAGCGGACACGACAACAGGATCCGTTTGACTCCGGATCTACAACCCTCTAAAAACTACTGAACGGATCGAGCTGAAATTTTGCATTTAGGTAATTCGAGGTCTGGAATCAAACATGGGCTAACTAGTGTAGCTTCGGACCTCGAAACATATAGGCTATTTGTTCATCATATCAGCCCATACACGTCCACTGCTGGACATAGGAAGGACTTCCCCCATGGGACGCCACAAATAGAAGAAAAGCGGGCGAAAGTGCGGGCAGCAGCTAGTTTATAATACGCGAAGACAAACATCCATACATTTTTTTATTTAACATATCTGTTTCTAAAATTTTTAGGATTCCCCGTGATGATCAAGGCGTCAGAAGGCGGCGGCGGGAAGGGAATCAGAAAAGTCGAGAACCCAGACGATTTCGCCAACATGTTTAGACAGGTAACTACGCTCTTTCTCGCTATTTAATAAATTCTGAAATTTCAGAAAATTTAAAAAGAAATAACACGTTGGAAATGGATATCCATACTCTTTTCTCTCCCGCTAAATGCGTAAGAAATTAAATTCCATAGTTTTCCGTCCCGTATTTTAGTACTCTGCAATGACGTGCTTTCTACCTCATGTTTGGAAAAGGAATATGTCACTTTCCGAGCAGGTGTAGCATAAAATACATTTTTAAATACCAGCTTTTATATAATCTACGACCAAAATGCTTGGAAAGACAAATCCAACGAACCCAAACTCGACGTGGTTAAATCGTTTCGTTTAGGAGTTCCTATGGCCACCTTCGATTTCCATCATCAGACCAGCTCGATGGCACCATGACATTGCATGCCAAATTTCAGCTCAGTCGGTTTTGAGGATAACTGGTCTGAAATTGAGTTGCAAGATTCCACCCGAACAAACATACATATGTACATTGCAAGTTAATATAAGCTTGTAATATCTTTTTTTTTACAGGTGCAAAGTGAGGTACCTGGTTCTCCCATATTCGTGATGAAGCTGGCCAGCTCCGCTCGACATTTGGAGGTGCAACTCTTGGCTGATCAGTACGGTAAGTCCATAAGTAGAAAAAAAAAAATATTTTTCAGCAGAAGACATAATTGCATTTGTCTGCACATCATCAGCCCGTATACGTCCACTGCTGAACATAAGCCACCGCCAAACGACGCCACGAATAGCGATCCTGAGCTGCCTCTATCCATTGACTCCTTGCGACCGCTACAATGTCGACGGTTCATCGAGTGGATGGTCTTTCCATACTACATTTCGCATTACATCACGGTCGCTACTCGATAACGTTTACTCCCCAACGGTTATCGGTTCTACGAGCTATATGGCCTGCCCATCGTACATTTATGTGCATTTTCTTTACTATTTATAAAACAAGGTATCTTAAGGCGTGTACTGACCTGTGTTACGTGGCGTAATGTAACATTCGCAGCGACATTATATTTTACGCGAGCATAATACGTATCCGTCTGGTTGCGAACAGACTCTTTCCAGACTTTTTTACTGACTTCTTTTTGTACTGACTGCACGAACGTTTGCTATGCATAGGTAACATTACGGTCCATAACGCCGGGCTGTACCTACTTAAAGGGGCTTTGTGAAAAGTAGCCCAATTCATTCCTCATCGATTCAAATATTAATCTCAAACGAATATTAGTAACGAAAAAATTACAAAATACGACCAATTTAATATCAAAATATGGCAAATGTATACATTAATTCAGGCTTAAAGTGAATTAAAAATGTAATGCGAGATGATCAATTTGGCGGGAATTTTCTCTACGCAATGATAGTTTTTATTGTGGAGATTCAAAGCGCTTCTCTCAACTCTCTCTCTCTCTCTCTCTCTCTCTGTTATAAAATAGGCATTTGTTGAGGCGTACTAAACCAACATAACAATTGTCATATTAGTTCCATAGACGGTCACGCCGCGCACGCAAACGCTCAGCGCCAAAATGGCGATAATCAAATGGCCCAAATCTGTCATCGATAATATGAATCCAGCGTACTTGTATAATGGAGCATAATGATTTATTACAATACCCGCACCGGCTTCGTATGGATAGTAGAGCATATAATTATGATACTAGCGACCTGCCCTGGCTCCCCACGGGTGCAATGCTGATATTAAATTATACATATAAACCTTCCTCTATCTATTGGTTAATAAAAAAATAAATAATAAATAAAATTCGTTTATTTCAGGCAAAAAACCCATATCACAAAATAGAAATTACACAGTATAAAAACAAACAAATATAAAATAATATAGTATAAAATACGGCACAAGCTACCGCACGTCACTTTCTGTTTCCCTTCACGTGAAGGGAAGTCCAGTACATATAAATAGGATTCATGTAAACCTGGTCAGAGACAGCCTTCAAAATGCTATTTTTGGAGCGGACCAACCCACCCCAGCACGATGCGACGCGAGAACGGACGATGGCGAAGAAGTCGGGCACTCCCGCTTCAGAGAACATACTTGACGCACTGCAGCATCTCGGTAACTTCATGAGTGCCCGGTACGCGTTGTTGTACTGGACTCTGATGGTGTTTATGGCCTTCCTGGTGAAATGTGACCACAGCTGGCATGTATACATGTCCAGACAATACGCACGGAAAAGGGTGTTCTTGACGTCCGTGCTGCAGTTCGTGAACCGGCGTGCGAGCATGTTACTCCTCACCGCAAGCGCCCCTCGTTCCCGCTCAATATCCTCATCGTCCCTCAGCATCCCCGTCAGCCAGTGCCCTAGGTACCTGAACCGCTCTACCACCTTAATGGTAGAGCCGCTCATGCGAACCTCTGGCACCCTATCTGGACCTCGACCCGACCTAAATACCATCATTTCGGTTTTCACTGCATTGTATTTTAACCCGTGACCAATAGCATATTGCTCACAGGTTAACAGCAGCTTCCTTAACCCTTTAACCGACGGGCTGAGGAGCACCATGTCATCGGCATAACTCAGGTTATTTAAGCAGACGTTGCCTAAATAACAGCCGGTTCTGGAGCTCCTCAGCTCCTCGATCAAGCTCTTAACATAGAGGTTAAAAAGGTCAGGTGAGGTCAATCCACCTTGGCGAACTCCGCATTCTAGTATGTACTCCTAGAAGTCGTGTCACCCCATCTTACACAGTTTGTTTGGTTTCCGTACCAGTACCTCAACAGATTGACCACGTGTACAGGCACATTAGCAGCTGTTAATTTGGCCCATAAGATGTCATAGTTCACGAGGTCAAAAGCACGGCTGAGATCTAGGAAACACGCGTAGACGGAGGTGTTCTGTGAGGTGTAGTAATTCACCGTGCCTTTAAGACTCATTATGGCCGAATCCGTCGAAAGACCTGGACGGAAACCAAACTGTGCGTCTTCTATGTTCAAGTTCTCCTTTAGCATAGGGTAGATTAGTCGCTCCAACACCTTCCCGATAACAGTTCCCAATGATATAGGGCGGTAGTTTGTTGAAGAGCTAAGATCACCCGTTTTGTTTTTCACCACGGGAACTACGGTAGTTTTCATCAAACCAGGCGGTAGGTAGCTATATTTATAACACATATTGTAAAGATTACATAAATGTTCAATAAGTTTATCGCTCCCGTAGAGAATGTGCTCGATGCTGAGACCATCGTGGCCAGGTGACTTGCCACGTTTCATATTTCTAACGGCCTTCCTGACGTCCTCTTGTGAAAAAATGCAAGGGTTATCATTATCACACAGTACCGTCTCAGCAGCGCGCACACTCTGCACTGGTTGTGGGCTTATTTTAAACTTTTGTGCGAAAACCTCTGCTATTGGCCTTGGTTCCTGCAAGCCGTCAATAGATACCGGTAAATTTTGCTTATATTTTAGTTTTCTAGTAGCATTCCAAAACTTACCAAAATTTCTATCCTTGCGATGTGTAGCTAAAATATTCATTTTTATCTTGTCCTCATTCTTTTGGCACCATTTTAATTTATTTTTAAATTCAGAACGGGATTTACACATTTTTCTAAATAAATCACCTCCCGACGGCTTGCCGGCCAGTACCCAGCAGTTAAAATGTAACCTTGCGTTTTGGTGGCTGTCCCTGACATGGTAGTTCCATCCTATGACTTTCTTCCTATTATGACGACTACTTAAAACACGCGCATTCCTAATAGAAGCAGTTTGTAAAACATTCACAATACAATCATAATATTCATCTAATAATTTAAAATAGTCATTAAAATGTAAACATACTAAAATTGTATCACACTCACAAATAGAGTTAAAATTATTATTATAATTAAAGTTAAGATTTTCGTAGCAATATTTGCTAAAACCTTTCTTTTGCGCTTCATTTCGATCCCCCCATCTAACATTTTTTAATGCGTCACAGCTGCCGAAGGTGGCTGGACCTACTGCTACGCTTGCTATGTCGCACACCATACGTAATGGGTAATGGTCCGACCAAGTGACGTCATAGGTGACACTCACCGATACAATAGTATCCCATGCAGCTTTCGTGGCCAGACAGTGGTCCAACCATCTTCGGCATCCGTGTGCTTCACTTTGAAAGGTATAAGTATCCGAAGAAGCTCCGAGGAGTTTAATGTCCGCGCATTCCCATAGTAAATCGCTACAAAAACGTTCCAGTTCCACCCCAAAACTAGAAGAAGGATGGGCGTTAAAATCGCCAAGTACATAGGCCACTTGCACTTCACTTTCTTCTATGATCGCACTTACTTGGGCTAGACAGTCCGTAACGTGTTAATACTGCATGAAAATCCGTTCAGTAGTTTTTGAGTTGATGGCGAACAGACAGACGCGGTGGAGGACTTTGTTTTATAATATGTGATTTCTGTTTACAGGTAACGCCATATCCCTCTTCGGTCGCGACTGCTCGATTCAGCGTCGTCATCAGAAGATCATCGAAGAAGCCCCCGCGGCTATTTCTAAACCTGATGTCTTCATTGAAATGGAAAAGGTAAGTTTTTAAAAGCTTGTGCGATTATCTTTTGTGTTTTCAAACATTAAGCTTGTTGCACACCTAAAAAGAACTACAACCCTGAAAATCCGTGTTTAGCATCTTTTAAATTTATGCGTTGATCAGTCAGCGAATCAAATATAAAACCTCTGAAACTCGACTACAGATAAATACCACTCAAATTTCCATCAAAGTACATTTTTTTGGGATATTATTAAATTTCTTAAAGTGATAAATACCATTCAGACAATCCACACAGCATCATCTAGCCCCAAGCTAAGCTGAGCTTGTGTTATTGGTACTAGATGACTGATATACATAATACAATACGTACATACATAGATATTTTTTATTATACCCAGAACACCCGGGTCAAATATTTGCAGAACGTATAAACATTTGTCCCAAGGCGGAAAACGAATCCGCAACCTTCTGCGCCGCAGGCGGACCTTCGCCTGCCGCGCCACATCGATCGTCAAAAACGAAACAAAGAAACTAGCTAACTAATCAAACTTTTGTCCTCAGGCTGCGGTCCGCCTAGCCAAAATGGTAGGCTACGTGTCAGCAGGCACAGTGGAATACCTGTACGAACCGGCGACAGGACAGTACTACTTCCTGGAACTGAACCCGAGACTGCAAGTCGAGCATCCCTGCACTGAGATGGTCGCCGATGTCAACCTACCTGCCGCACAGTTGCAGGTAACTAACATGAAAGAAATATTTCACTAAACAATCTTGTGTTTTTTCTCAACAAAATTCGGAGGGCCATTTCATTTATACTACTTAATATTTATACAAAACTAAAAATAGGAATAGACCGGGGAATAATCGTCGAAATGGTCGAAAAAATACTAGCCGTAGCTAATCTTTAAATTTTACAGAAAACATATCTATTTTACAGAAAACTTACTTATATATCTGTGGCTTCACTTTAAGTAGCTTGTTATAAAGATCGCTTTTGGACAGACAAAATACGATCTAATACGCTAACTTTCCCCTCCAACTCAACCCGTGGATGTCGTAAGAGCCGACTAAGAGAACCTACCAGATTGAGGGCAGCAGCTTCCTACTGTGTATTACTAACACCTCACTGCGATCACCCATCCGCATGCCAAGCGTGGTGATTATAGCAAACAAAAAGAGTCGGCCGTGGGGCCGCGGCATAGAATATCGACCCCTCCAACTCAACCCGTGGATGTCGTAAGAGCCGACTAAGAGAACCTACCAGATTGAGGGCAGCAGCTTCCTACTGTGTATTACTAACACCTCACTGCGATCACCCATCCGCATGCCAAGCGTGGTGATTATAGCAAACCCCCCCAATATGATGGCAACAATTAGAATTCGTGGCGTCGTTTGGGGGAGGCTTAGTTCAGCAGTGGACGTGTACGGGCTGATGATGACGCTAACTTAACGAAAAAGAGTGGAATGAGCTTCTTGCGCTGTTTTCCCGTTAGAGTACAATCTTAGAGTTTTCAAATCCAAAGTGAATGAGTTCCTTCTGGGAAAGCGTGCGCCATCTTGCCAAGAGCTTAACCATCTGCAATAAAAAAACACTATTTAAAATCTAAAATCTTTTACATGATTAATTTTATAATTCTTTAACAGATCGCTATGGGCCTACCACTCTACCATATCAAAGACATCCGTCTACTCTACGGCGAATCCCCTTGGGGTCTCACCCACATTGAGTTCGACGAGCCGAAGCAACGTCCTTCGCCTTGGGGTCACGTCATCGCTGCTAGGATCACTTCTGAGAACCCTGATGAAGGTTAGTAGACAAGTAGACCATCAGTAGAAAGATGACCGCAAGCAAAGACCTTTGCCTTGGATCCACGTCATCGCTGATAGGATCACATTTGAAAACTCTGATGAAAGTTAATAGATGGCTTGACGTCCAAACCTACCTTACTAAGTATATATTTGTTACTATGTATTCAAAAACATATGTATACTTAATTCGTCGCCGTAGAGTGAACACCTCGTAAGTGACATGATAACTTTTCAAGATCCATGAAAAACGTCTGGTGTCAAATTTTTTTAGGACATGCGGTATTATTATACTGGTTTTAATGATCAAATTTGATCAGTTTTCAGTCGTGGTAGGTAGTTTATTTTTATGATTTGTTAGTTTACAGTTTCTCGGTATACTTATACTATCTGATACGAGATTTTCATAGAGAAAAAAAAAAACTGTATTTGCAATACTTATTCGTTTTATTTGAGTGGACGTCATTTTTATAGCAGAATCTGATAAATTGTTTTCAAGTTTAAGTTTATTTAAAGCTTACAAAAATTACAAATAATTGAGTTTTACTGTAAAACCTGGCCTGTAATTATCATTATTACAATCAATCAAAGGCATTGCACTTAAAAAGTAATAAATATACCAATGCTTATATTTTATATTTTAACGAGGTTCACATCAACAGTTATAGATGGCGTTAGGAGTGCCCAAAGCCTAGCTCGGTGAATTAAAATGATGCGTTACGAGGTTTTCTTACGAATGATGCAAAAAAACATAATTGGTCAAAATTTGACAACCGAGGTTTTCACTCTACTGTGACGTTATGCTATTTTTTATCTCCATAAAACGCGGGCAAAGGCAGCAGCTAGTATAAAATAACTTCGTGGACAGGGTATACGAGTAACCGCCTGCTATTTAATCAAATATGATTTTCCCAGGTTTCAAGCCATCATCAGGTACCGTCCAAGAGTTGAACTTCCGCTCCTCAAAGAACGTATGGGGCTACTTCAGCGTAGCTGCTTCGGGTGGACTCCACGAGTTCGCGGATTCACAGTTCGGACATTGCTTCTCTTGGGGCGAGACTAGAGAGCAGGCTAGAGAGTAAGTAGACTAGAAGAGTACGAGAAGACCTCATCAGCACACATACGTCCACTGAATATGCCTCCCCCAATAGGGGGGGAGGGGGTTCTAATTCTAATAGGGAGAACTGCGATCTGCACTTACATCACGCATGGGAGTGTCCAGCCCAGCTCCTTGAAGTACAGGAGCAGGACTTTTGGTAATTGACAGCTTCGTTTCAGCTTTTCTGTGTGTGGGAGGGGGACTACCATAATCATCGCGCTTGGCAGGCGGGTTGATGGTCGTAGTGGTGGTAAATATACAAAGAAGGAAAGTACTGCTCTTCCAGTAGGATCCTTTAGTCGGCTTTTACGACATCCACGGGCTGAGTTGGAGGGGTCCACTCTGCGACCGCCGCAGATAGAAGTCCAGTAGACCTTCAAAATACAAATAGCCTATCAAAAGCCTAGAAATTTCGGTCCCCAAAGGTTTTGTTCTGTCAAAGCAAGATAAGATTATTGTTTGATACGGTTTTTTACGTTTTTATTTGTGCAAGAAAGTTTTCTTTTTCTCTTAAAAACGAAATCGAAGTTTCTGATTCGTTTTCGTGCAAACGCTAATCTTATGCCATGGTAATAAGAGGTGGTTTTGCACGAACACGAAAAAGAAACTTCGATTTTCCTTTTCCGAGTAGACCCCCAGAGCCGCTACCATCCATCGACTCCCTGCGACCGCTATGATGTCGTCGGTCCATCGAGTGGATGGTCTCCCATGTAGGGGGGGTTTTGTCATAATCACAACGCTTGGCAGGCGGATTGGTGATCGCAGTGTTGGTGTTGAAAAATACTCAGAAGGAAGCTGCTGCCCTTCCTCTGGTAGGTTCCCTTAGTCGGCTCTTACGATATCCACGCGTTGAGTTGGGCATCGATTTGACCACGTAATTTATGCTCATAATTATCGTCTCTTTTCCAATTCAAAGTGAAATATTTTTTTCACTTCTCTTGCTCAAAAAGTGTATCATAATAGTGTAGCTTAGCGGGCCTAAAACTCGAGTTTAATAACTCGGGATAAAAAGTTTTTTTTCTTTTTAATTTTTGTCTAAACTCATCAGCCCGTACAAAGCATTCGTTCTCTTACATAAAAACTCGACTTCTTGGTGCTCGGTCAATCTTTTTTTTTTAAAATAGAACCGTCTTGATGATGTTTTATGAAGGTTGATTCTTCCGTTCACGGTAGAATGCGAACTGTTTCGTTGCGGGTTACATAGAGATTTAAAAAAAAAAGATGGTATTGGCGCTAAATCTCTAGAATTTTCTTCATTCCAAATCACAAACTTTTACGTTTAACTCTCAAGTCATAGGCAAAAATAAATTTGGTAACATGCCTAAAGATATTGCCACTTATCTAACTTTACCAAATCCGGAACTCTACACGGGCCATTGTTTCCGCAGAACATCCGCGACTCTGTTGGCGGACTCTGGTGCGAATATAACGACATTAAAACGGCACGGTGGATAGAGGTCCGATCAAGTGGCTGAAGGTTATATAGAGGAATCTATACAAAACAAGTATCACGTCACGCAGCGGATTACGGAAGGAATCAATATTCTACCAAACATTACAGAACCCCAAGCATCTACATCGCGGGATTGGATGAATATGTCAACTCAGCTGAAGCCGCACTCAGATCTTAATAATGCAGGAAACTCAAGCATGAGTCGAGTCTCTCCAACTTTTACTCCACAACAATCAACTCAAAATATCACATCCCAATCACAGAGAACCTAAATAAAATTGCCCGGGAAAAACATATCACTAAACATTCAAAATTGCTCTAACTGCACATTTAATTTTTAATAAAATTTCTGAAAATTGTCTAATTTTGAATTGTTTTATTTTCTCGCAATCGAAGTGAAAAGTAGAGTGTTTTACTCGGGCCAAAACCACCCATTATAACTCGGTCTTGTCATCCTATATAAAACCTCGTATATAATGGGATGGTTTAGTCCCTTGTAAAACAATCTACTATTATTTCCGTAAATACAATAAATGTACATACACTTAGAAAATGTCATATTCTTAAAATTTAAAACTGACATGGAAATAAAGTGATTATGATTTCGGACGCTTCGGTTCTTTTCTGGTTGAAACAATTTTCCCGAAGAAATGCTTGGCCTATGTAGACGAAATAAACTAATGACATTTAAGTTGTTAAATACGAGAGTTTGACAAATACCTTTTACTTTGCAGAAACCTCGTGATAGCTCTAAAAGAGCTAAGCATCCGAGGTGACTTCAGAACAACGGTGGAATATCTCATCACTTTGCTGGAAACAGCTTCGTTCCAGAACAATGATATTGACACTGCTTGGTTGGACGCGCTTATTGCTGAGCGGGTGAGTAGACCAGTAGACAGACAGTGCGATGTTATTATCGTCTACTAGCTGCTGCCCGCGCCTTCGCTCTCGTTTTATCGGGATAAAAAATAGCCTATATGTTTTTCCAGGTCCCAAACTATACCCATAGATTTCAGCCTCGTCGGTTCAGTAGTTTTTGCGTGAAAGAGTAACAATTCATACATTCATCCTTACAAACTTTGACGTTTATAATATTAGTAGGAAGTAGGATTCTACCCTAGAGAACTATACCCGTTCTTGGTCGATGAGCTGTCTCTGAAATAAGTTTCTTTGTTAAATGCTCACAGGTACAATCGGAGAAGCCAGATGTGATGCTAGGAGTGATGTGCGGTTCGATTCTCATCGCGGATAACATTATAACGGGGCATTTTCTGGACTTCAAGAACTGTTTGGAGAAGTAAGTTCGCCGGCGTTAATTTTCATAGAAAACAATCGCACCTTTGCCCGCGTTGTATTGGGATAAAAAATTGTCTATATGTATACGTATGTTGTTCCAGGTCCCAAACTATACCCATATCAAATTTCAGCCGAATCAGTTCAGTAGTTTTTACGTGAACCTCTTTAAAACTACTGAACTGATTCGGCTGAAATTTGGTATGGGTACAGTTTGGGACCTGGAACAACATACATACATACATACATATAGACAAACATCCCTCTATTTTGACATTTATAATATTAGTACTCACAATTTTGACATTTATATTGTAGGATATCACGTCTCTCTAAACAAAAAAAATCCATAGAAGCACTCTTTATCTCTATTTGAGTTTTTCTCTTTTGTTCTTTTTTGAAGAGTGATATCATAAGTTTGACTTCTGTGTCTGTGGGCTAACGACATCGTAGCTCCTACGGTGAACTATTTTGAATTATACAGCAAATAAACCGGGCCATTTTTCGGATTCGATTTTCAAAAAGTATAAAACTAACAAATATCTAAGTTACAGAACGTGCGGTTCATGATTGTTATAATGAATAGACACACATTGGGGTATTTTTGTCAAAGAAGTGACTTGATCGATAGCGTCCCAACGATCAAGTGATCTATTCAATAAGTTATGCAGACACCCTGATTTAGACCTTTTTTTTTATCCTGAGGGAAATGCGCACGCATATCGTACTGCCACGGGGAGACAGTACGATTATGTGGGACTTTAACCCACTAAAACCCTCAGGGTGTTCCGCCTCTGCCACTTGTGGTGGGAACGCGGGAACGTTTTCTCTTCCGCGAATCCACCGCGGCTGCCCGATATCGGGCCCCTCACTGGGGGTGTGGAGCACCCCCCTTCGCGACGCATAAGAAACACATGATGTGCCGCGACCACCTTGGGGACCTTAGCCTGCCAAATGGGCGCCAGACGACCCCGTGTCCCAACGCCCCCACCGCGTCCGCCATCAAACGGTGGCGACCCCGCTAAGGCCGCGAAAGGCAGGGAGAGCGGCGCACCTCAATACCGGCACTCCTCTCCCGCCGCGTCTTCCACCTCTCTGCGGCCATGCCGCCCATACGGCACAGCCGCCCGCCTCAGTTGGGGTGCCTCCCATACGACACCGCAACCTACTACCGCTCCAACTAGGAATCAGAATCAGAATCAATAACTTTATTTCTTTAGGCTTACAAAATAAGCACTTAGACAAGTCAAATTGTATACTATAAACATAGTTATTATTATCAAATAAGAAATAAGGTGTTATTGATAATCTCTTCACTTCAATTTGTCCACTAGTGGAAGAAGTGAAAAAGAAACCACTAGCACATTATAATATCACTTAAGTGTCTAATACATGTTTTCTAAATCTAAATTTAATACGATTTAGTTACATGTCAAAAATTTCCATAAAGCTAAACAGAACATTAAATTTCTTACATACTTACGTCAGTGCGGAACGGAGCGACATCTGGCTTAGAAGGTTTAGAGCGCAAAACCCAGAGGAGCAGTCCGTCCCGAGGCCGGCCGTGTCGCCGTCTGCGTTGGCACGGCGCCATGGGTTCCTCGTAGCTTCATCGCGGGTGACTAAGCCGCGATTACTAAGCCCCCCGCCACGGCAAGGCGGGAACCCTTTGAGGGGGACCCTGATTTAGACCTAGATCTATTCTGTACGAGCGTAAATTCAGCCAGACAGCGACTTACCAGAAGTTACTTTAATAGTGAAGGTGGTACTTAGGTTTACATTAATTTTATGTACATAGTTTATTGTTAATCTCTTTTATTCCACATCATTGTCGTTTGAGCTGTTGTTTACTTTGTGTTCACATGTTGTTAGTTGTATTGTCTCTTAACATGAAAATCTTAAATAGGCTCTCTGGTGTTATTACGTAAATTGTTTTAAGTTAGTTTAAGCCGTTGATTTTCCAATTAAATAAATAAATAAACTATAAGACTACATTTTCAGAATTTTATAAATATAATTTTTTTAATGAAATTAATAATTTTTTCTAGCCTAGCTACACACAGTGACTTAAAAACCACTTCCTTTCCCAGGGGTCAAATCCAAGCATCAAGCCAACTGTCAAACACCGTTGAAGTGGAACTGATACACTCCGGGCACAAGTACAAAGTATCAGCTACTAAGTACGGACCCACTTCATACTTCCTGACCATGAATGGAAGCTTCAAGGAGTTGGAGGTGCATAAGCTCACTGATGGAGGTTAGTAGACCAGGCCAGTAGACCACCAGAACACCGTCAGGAAAAGTAGAATAGAATAAAATATCATTAATTTAGAAAATAGTCTTGATGTCTATTCACCAAACGAAACGAAAAGTAAACCACCAAACACATACAAAAACCAATCGTAACCCCCTATAAATAAAGCTCGATCTCATTCTAGGAACCCTGCTCTCAATCGACGGATCCTCATTCACAACCTATTTGAAAGACGAAGTCGACAAATACCGTATCGTTATCGGAAACCAAACAGTTGTATTCGAGAAAGAAAAGGACCCTTCTAAGCTGAGAGCGCCATCTGCGGGGAAACTCGTAAATACTCTGGTGGACGATGGAGGACATGTGGATAAAGGACAGCCTTATGCTGAGATTGAGGTTAGTAGACCGAGAGAAGACCAATAGACCGGGAATAGACCAGTAGACCGAGAATAGACCAATAGACCGGGAATAAAAAGTGACGTGTGAATCGACCCCTCCAACTCAGTGTGTTGTTGTCGTAAGAGCAAATGTTTGTATGATCTTCTGTATACTATGTACCGTCCCCAAGCTTTGTTCCACCAGTCTAGGTTTTGTGTTTTGTTATGTTTGTGCCTTCGGCCGCGTTTCATCGGGAAAAAATGGCCTATATGTTATTCCAGGTCCCAAACTGTACCCATACAAAATTTCAGCCCATTCAGTTCAGTAGTTTTAGCGTGTAAGAGGAATATATGTATGTATGTACATCCATCCTCACAAACTTTGCATTTATAATATTAGTAGGATTTACCTTTTTATCATATAGCTCGTAGAACCGATAACCGTTGGGGAGTAAAGGTTCTCGAATGTTGACCGCGATGCAATGCGAAACGGAGTGTGGGAAGACCTCCCATTTGATGGACCGATGACATTGTAGCAGTCGCAGAGAGTCGTTGGATGGAGGCGGCTCAGGACCGCTAGTCTTGGCGTCGTTTGGGGGAGGCCTATGTTCAGCTGTGGACGTATACCGGCTGATGATGACGACCTTTTTTATCCTTTAATACCTGAATAACACTTAAATACTAATTTAATATGTACCTTAATATACATATTTTTTTTTTAAAGATTTCTTTATTGTGTTTTACAGTGAATAAATCTTTTATCTATAAATCTATATATTTTCACAGGTGATGAAAATGGTCATGACGCTAGCATCCCCAGAAGCCGGCAAAGTGACGTTTAACTTACGACCCGGCGCAGTAATGGACCAGGGATCACTCATCGGCACTCTGGGTAAGTGATCGAATAGACAGCTGTGTCACCAGATGGCGGGTATTTTATACGACACTTACTGTCGTATAAAATCTTACAAAAAATTGGCGTATAAATCATTCAAATATGGGCCGAAACTCGTCATCTTTAGATACATTTTACGAGTTTTAAGAAATTAAGACAATATTTTGAACCTTATGAATGATTACTTTTAACTTTTATGCATTATTTCAAATTATTCACAGTAGTAACTTTTTATATGATTGACAATGACCTCGTTTGACCACAATCTCACCTGATGGAAACTGACTATGTAACTTATAATAAATAACCTTTATAAGATATAGTCCCATTCCTGATAATCTCGCACGTTTTCTGCAAACATTACTTATGTATATGTAATTTTTTTTTGATATTTCAGAGCTCGACGACCCGTCCTTAGTGACAACAGCTCAACCTTACAAAGGACAGTTCCCGTTAGAAGAACACCCTGAACTCTCTGAGAAACTTCACCACATGCACCAGAAGTATAGGAAGATATTGGAGAATTCGCTGGCGGGTGAGTGGGCGCAGACCTTAAGCAATCATCATCATCATCATCATATCAGGCGATCAACGTTCACTGCTGCACATATGGCTCCCTACACAATGACCGATTTTGCGCCGCTCGCATCCTAGTGAAGGTCGCGGGCCACGACCTTCACTAGGTCGTCGGTCCATCGCATAATGGCTTACCTACACTGTTCCTTTCGGTACGTGGTCGCTACTCTAGAGCCTTGCGGCCCCAGCGGCCGTCGGTCTTACGAGCTATGTACCCACTGCCACTTCAGTTTCTCAATTCTGAGAGCTATAAGGCTAATGCTACACTACAAAGAGCTCCGCTTATTGCGTAAGAGCCAAGCGACTCCAATCCTAGCGAACAGACATATTGCATACTATACTAAAGCGTTGACCACACTGTGAGCGACGCCTGGTTAGTCACCAACCGAGTCGCTAAACGAACGAACGCGTAACGCACCTAGGGTCTCGACTCCAAGGGGAACAAACGCACCGTGGAAACCTGCGAATTTGGGTCTCTTGAGATCCTGGGTTAAATCTGTCGCCGCCAGCCCTGACGGATGTCCTCGGAAGATGGGAAGGTACAAATGTATCGGCGCATGTAGCGTCCCACACATTGGGCCCGACTCCGATGGGACTAGTGTCATACCGTCGTCGGGCCTCTTACCATCGTCACGCAACAGACCATACGGTTCGAGAATAGCTGGAACGTTAGCGGTGACAAAGGCTCGCCGGATGATGCCGTTGAGGATGGTATGGCGAGATATCCGACCGGCAGCCTTAGTATACGATAATCTGTGATGACCAAGATGTTCGACAGCAAAACATTACATGATTTTGAGTGTTGCAAACATACATAGGTAAATTAATTTCCCTAAAAATAAGTAAATATTATTGTAAGTTAGAAAATATTATAATTAGTCCATTCACTTGATGGGACGACGACATTGTAGCGGTCGCTGGGAGTCGTTGGATGGAGGCCGCTCAGGACCGCTATTCGTGGCGCCGTTTGGGGGAGGCCTATGTTCAGCATACGGGCTGATGATGATGATGTAGATTCTTATGCTAGTCCATTGCTGAATATAAGCTTCCCCATAAGCCTCATCCTAACTGTATTTCCAGGTTACTGCCTCCCCGAGCCGTACAACACTCCCCGTTTGAGAGAAGTCGTTGAGAAGTTCATGTCAAGTCTGAGGGATCCTTCTTTACCATTGTTGGAGCTGCAAGAGGTAAGATTAAATGTTGTCGCAGATCAGGACCACGCCGCTGCCGCATAGAAAAAAAATGTGCTTTTAAATATAGTTACTTAACATTTAGTACTTAACACTATACTTTCGTAACATTTAGATACATTTTACAGTGACAAATTGGCCCTCGAGCTGTATATAATCATCATCATCATCAGCCTATACACGTCCACTGCTGGACATAGGCCTCCCCCGTACGACGCCAGAAATAGCGGTCCTGAGCCGCCTCCATCCATATCCATGTATATCATGTGATGCCGTCAATTTGAAATGCATCTAAATGTTACGAGTTAAAGTCTATATTTGTATGCACATTTCTGTGCTGTGCGCTAGTAGTGTGTCTCTGGGGGCCAATTCTGCGTTTCACGTTATACTTTATAGATTGATACTCATTATCACGGGATAAAAATATCATGTGATAAATATCGAGTACCGCCAAAAATTGCATTCACGTGCGACTTATCGAACAACTCATCAAAGAAAAAACAATCGATAAATATCGAATTGCAGATTTTGAGAATACGCTTGCTTATCACTCGATATTATGATAGTTATTGTCATATTAGCTAGTAGTTGTAAATAATGCTATAAATAAAGTTTTTCTTATTCTTATTCTTATATTTATCGAGAGTAGACATATTGCCAGAATTGCCCTACTGGTCTGCAAAAACCTTTAAAGACCATATTTGAATGCTCATTCTTGTGCTGTGTGGCAGCGGTCTTGGACATGTGAGCGCCCACCTTAATAAAGTCAACAAGCCAAAATCGGCAACGAAAGATAAGAATTAGCATTTCTTTGAGATTATCCCGAGGCCTTTTCGAAAAGGCTTACGTACTTATGTAATTACAAAAACATTAAAATTGAGCAACGGGGATACCTCTCATCAATCGATCTAAATGTAACTTTAGACTGAGCAGGATTGGATAACTTCAATGTTTCCCCTGTAGGTGGAGCTATTGGCGCTAGAGCCGGAGGAATTCCCAAAGATTTTCGACTCGACGGGTACTTGATTTTGTGGCGCAGTTGTTTAGCGTAGTCCCGTATTGAGGGGAAGATCGCGGGCTCAAGTCCCGCCGAAATCACAAAAATTTGGGATATCATTTAATTTCTTTAAGAGCCTTATCATATCATACTAGCGGATTACAAACGGCTGCGGGGCGGAGCGGGCGCGTAGCGAATACGTTGACAACACGTTGCGGCTGCGCAGTGAAGACGTCGCGGATGCGTGGCGAATTCGCAACGTTGTTTGTAGCGTTTAATACACTCAGTAACAAAATGGATTCCAACGAGGAGACACTGCTGTTGGGTTAGTTACTTCGATCGAAGACGCCGGAGACGAAAACGAAAGCATCGACGAATTTGGGAAGATCCATTATCAATTAATCTAATGGAAGAGAGTAACGACTTTGTGTTGTTTTGCAAACGAATAAAAAATTATCCAAAGCAATTTTGTGCCGACCTGCGTCCAAGACCTATAATTTTGTGACGTGTCCAAGAGTCCTGTAAGGTCTAAAGGAAATAAAACACTTTGATATTTGATATTATTTGTTATATTTTTATGAGTTCGCTCCGCTTTGAGGACGCTCGCAATCCGCTAGTATGATAGATAAGGCCTTAAGAATTAGCATGTTATTATTTTGATAGGTTCTCTCATCAACCTCGGGCCGAATCCCCATAGCGGTGGAGAAGAAAGTCCGCAAACTGATGGCGCTATACGAGAGGAATATAACCAGCGTGCTCGCTCAGTTCCCGAGCCAGCAGATCGCCAGTGTTATTGACCAGTGAGTTATATCATCTGCATCCTAGTCTATGGCGCGGCGGGCGAAGGTCAGCCTGCGACGCAGGGTTCGATTCCCGCCTTGGGACAAATGTTTGTACGATCTGCAAATATTTGTCACGGGTGTTCTGGGTATTTTCTATGTATAGTAAAAATATCTTGTATCTACGTAAAGTATTCTATTAAGTATATCAGTCATCTAGTACCCATAACACAAGCTCTGCTTAGCTTGGGGCTGGATGATGCTTTGTGAATTGTCCAACATTATTTATTAACCATTTCAAAAGAACGTTTTAAAATTCATGATGTATTCTTCAAACTAAGATAGTTTGTATTGTTAAACATCTTTTGTTTCAGTCACGCAGCTTCACTTCCGAAGAGGGCAGACAGAGACGTATTCTTTATGAGTACACAAGCGCTGGTGGTTTTGGTGCAAAGATACAGGTAGATACTTCTACATTATGAAAAATTATTGTTTATATGTAGTTCAATCAAAAACCAGCAGTAAAAGTGAAAATAGACGTGCTCGAGTCTCAGCATGAGTTGGTTGTGTTTACAATAAACACTGCTATTCCGCATTTATTTATGGAAAATACCACTATGATTTCACGAAAATATCATGCAACGAAACAAAATCATCAAAAACAAATAAATTCAACACGTCGTTGGTTGATCGAGTAAAATACAAAATTAAAGTCTTTAATTTTTATTTATTTAATTCATCATCATCAGCCCATACACGTCCACTGCTGGACATAGGCCTCCCCCGTACGACGCCACAAATAGCGGTCCTGAGCCGCCTCCATTTATTTAATTAATTAAGTGGAAATATTAGTTTATTTAAGGTTTATGTTAACGTGCGTAAGCCTCGCACTCGGGGACCTTAGAATTGAGCAACGGCGATACCTCTTTTCAAACGATCTAAATGTAACTAAAGACTTTGAGCAGGATTGGATAAACTTCAATGTTTCCCCTGTGGGTGGAGCTAACGGCGCTAGAGTCCGTAAGGAAGTCTTACAGATTTTCAACTCGGCTGTTACTTGATTGCGTGGCGCAGTTGGTTAGCGCAGCCCCGTACTGAGGGACGGTCGCGGGTTCATGTCCCTCTGAAATAGAATATTTTTGGGATATAATTTTATTTCTTTGAGCAACATCTAAATACTACTGAGAATGTAGTGAGCTCGTTGTGTCGTGAAAAATGTCCTGAAAATTAGTCCTGAAAAATATATAATTTTTCGCCGTTTCACCCGCGTTAAATTCGAATTTCGCATTTCTAGGGGATTAAATGGTCTTTTTTCCGTAAATCTCCCTTGAGAATTTGATGTTTTACCAGGACAAAAAGTCTGTAGTCATAGGACTCATTTTACATGTATCACTACCTATTATGTCAATAAATAATATTTTTACAATTACTTTAGGTTTATAGCCTATGTTACTCTCCATCCTTTCAACTAACTATATCCCAAATATCAAGTCGATTGGTTGCTTAGTTGGGGCGTGAAGGAAGGATAAACAAACCAACAAACAACCACACTTTCGAATTTTAATATTATTTATGATTAACATAAAGAGTATTAATAATGTGTAATATTTTCAGGAACGGTATTCGCGGTAGAATGAAGGCAGCTGTCCATGATTTACTGAAACAATACTATCAAGTAGAAAGCAATTTCCAATTAGGTAAGATATTTATTTTATACTTCTACCCGTAGCGACGCACGTTTCTTTTCTAGATGAAATATAGCCTATATGTTATTTGAGTTTTAGGACTCCTTTTTATTGGAACAGTAAACGCTAGTAGAGTTTACTGTCTATTGGGTGGCCTTCCCATAATGGCCTCCCTTCCTGCGACTAGATCTATACTGCGATTTAAAAACCTGTATATTTTTTGTATACAAAGGGTTTACAAAACCTAAGGAATATTGGTGGCAAATATTGAACGACATTGGTATCATCGAAGCAATGCACAGAAGCTTGAAAAACTTCGTGGAGTAGGTGAACGACCTGTATTGCCAACTTTTATGGAACTAAGTATAGACTATATGGTACATTATGGTGTGTTTTGTTTTTGCTACAATATTGCTGATAACCGATGGGGATTAAAGGTTCTTGAGTGGCGGCCACGATGCAACGCGAAACGGAGTGTTGGGAGACCATCCACTCGATGGACGGACGACATCGTAGCGGTCGCAATGGAGGCGGCTTGGGACCTCTATTTGTGGCGTATGGGGCTATGTCCAGAAGTGGACGTGTATGGGCTGATATGATGATGATTGTATTGCTTCAGGTTCATACGACAAATGCGTGGTGGCACTCAGAGATAAACACAAGGAGGACATCCAAGCAGTCGCCAATATGATATTCTCACACAATCAAGTATCCAAGAAGAATATGCTGGTAAGTCTGCAAATTCTCACGATTATGGGCCAGTATTATGAAAGCTATGCTTGAGTGACGTTTATGCAATAGAAAAGCGTTACTCAAGCATAGATGCCGTGGAGCCGAGGCGTACGAATATCAACCCCTCCAACTCAGTACGTAGATGTCGTAAGAGCCGACTAAGGGAACCTACCAGAGGAAGGGCAGCAGCTTCCTTCTGAGTATTTTTCAACACCAACACTGCGATCTCCAATCCACCTGCCAAGCGTGGTGATTATGGCAAAACCCTCCCTACATGGGAGACCATCCTACTCGATGGACCGACGACATCGTAGCGGTCGTAGAGAGTCGATGGATGGAGAAGGCTCAGGACCGCTATTTGTGTCGTCGTATGGGGGAGGCCTATGTCCAGCAGTGGACATGTATGGACTGATATGATGATGATGATGATGATGAAATAATGCCCATTTACAGGGCATACATGGACATACATTGCGCATTTACTCAATACGCCCTGTAAATGTATAATGTATCTAACCTCTAGTTCTGGATATTTTCTATTTGTAATAAAAATATCGATCTATGTATTGTATTACGTACGTCAGTCATCTAGTACCCATAACACAAGCTCTGCTTAGCTTGGGGCTGGATGATGCTGTGTGGATTTGCCAGAATTTTTTATTATTTATTTTATAATACATATTTCGTTCACAGGTGACCCTGCTAATAGACCACCTGTGGTCCAACGAGCCCGGTCTCACAGATGAGCTAGCAGCCACTCTGAACGAGCTCACGTCGCTCCACAAAGCGGAGCACAGCCGCGTCGCGTTACGAGCTAGACAGGTAAGTCGTCGACTGACTCATCAGAGTCAGAATCAATAACTTTATTTCTTTAGGCTTACAAAATAAACACTTAGACAAGTCAAATTTTATACTATAAACATAGTTATTATTATCAAATAAGAAATATGGAGCATCCTGAGACAGAGACGGATTTGTAACTCAAGACAAAAATTTGTCTGTTTCGTCTTTTATTGTTAAATCATTGTTTGTACTTGGAGCGCGGAGAAGCAACATCACGAGCGTGTCTCTGTCTGTGTTGCTGTGCTGACCAATCTCAATGTCAAGGTCGAGTATTGTGGGGTCCTGAAGATGTCTCGTGGAGAGAGGAAACTAGTAGACAACTTACTTTGATGAATACTATCAGAGAAGGTTATACGCGGAATTGTTACTAAATATTTCTTCATTTTAATATTGTGCAATGGATTTCCGCGAAGTAACGCCTGAATCTATTATTATTATTTTTTAATCATTGTTTATTGTTTTTGTTGATTTGAGTTACAAATAAAGTATTCTCAATCACTCATTCTCATTCATTTATTCATTCTCATTCTCTCATTCATTCATAATCACCACATACACGTCAAATGATTAGCATGCTTTCTCCAAAAGGAAACAAATCCTTAGGTTTTTTATCTCACCTGATGGAAAGTGACGATGTGGCCGACGACGGTGTATCACGAAGGTCTAGAAGACACTTGAGTTGTCTTGAGACCCAGAAGATTTTTGTTGTAATCACTACGTTTGGCAGGCTTGGTAATCGTAGTAATGTTTAAAATAAAAGAAAACTAGTGCTTTTCCTCTGGTAGTATCTTAGGACATCCATTGGTTGAATTGGAAGGGTCAATTTTTACGTAGCGACGGTCGGCCGCTCATGTTAATATATGTCATCATCATCAATAGCGTAAACTAGTCATAGACAAAGGCCTCCAAATCATCAGTCCATTGATTCAGTAGTTTAGGCGTAAAAGAAAAGATATATTTTTAAAAGGTGACCCGATTATCTTTTTTTTTTCATACAATTATTCACGCTGACGTCACAGATCCAGGCCTCCAGTATAAGAAAAACAAAACTTTCAAACAAAATTTTGCATTGTATGGTAATTGTATATTGATTTCATTAATCTCCCCAGGTCCTGATCGCAGCGCACCAGCCCGCCTACGAGCTGCGCCACAACCAGATGGAGAGCATCTTCCTCTCCGCCGTCGATATGTACGGACACGACTTCCACCCCGAGAACCTGCAGAAGCTGATCCTGTCGGAGACCTCCATCTTTGATATACTGCACGACTTCTTTTATCACACTAACTCTGCTGTGAGTACACTCATGTTAATCAGATTTAAAATATCAAAAACTTCTTTTCGTTTAGGTTTACAAAATAAGCACTTAGACAAGTCAAGTTTTATACTATAATCAGCTTTATAATATAGTAATTTGTTATTAAATAAGAAATAAGGTATTATTGATTGTCTCTCCACTTATTATTTTTTCGTCAACTAGTGGAAGAACAATCTCTCTTAACACTTTTTTCTCTGTGCGTGCAGCAGAGCAGTGTGCTTGTGTGGCACAGCATATCAATATATGTACACGCGCGTGAAAGTTTGCGGCTCGCTTATCTCGTCACGCTAAGACAAATAGCGGCTCGCTATATTTTTCAAAACAATACGCTCGCTGCACTGGGATGCCATGTCGTAGGACAACGTATGTTCCATCGCATCCCTATAACTCTAAGGTTTTCTGGAAGAAAACTCTTTTTCCGGGTTAACCTCGCCTATGTACATAATCATATTAGATAAGTTGATACAATGTTTTACTGTGTACAATAAAAATTACATGAACGCAGTCCATTTTGTAACGGTGTGTAGAGGAGTATGGCTTAATTCGCTTACCACACCCTCTCTCTTCCTAACCCTCAGATGAATATCGATGATGATCATAACGGCTCGCTATACTCGCCGCATTGAGAAAACCTGTCGTAAAGCACGGCTTGTTTTGTTTGCGCACGCTGTGTGTGGGAGTGTGGCTTTCACTACACCGAGTGTTTGCGGCTCGCTTCCCTCGCTGCAATGATGTGCTATATCGTTACATAGCGGCTGTCTATGAAAACGACGTAGAACGAAAAGTATGAATATCGTATCTCACTGAAAAGGCTACTAAACATCGCCAACAGTACCTACAGTTTTAGTACATTTCGTACTCTTGTCGAACCCCGTAGAACTTTTGATATACTAGAAAATGAAATATACTTTCAATTGTGAATACTGTGCGTTTATTTTTAAAATTGCACATTTCTAAATATGTTGCAGCTGCTCTAAGAACTCAGAAGCGTGTACATAGAGTAAGAAGTCTGCAAAATCTGAAAAAAAATACAGAAAAGAAAAATTGGTAACTCGTTAGGTATAACAGAGTAGGTGGTATTGGTATTGGGTCTCAAAAATCTGTTAGGTCGTTAATTATAATGAACTAGCAACCCGCCCCTGCTTTGCACGGGTAGTAGACCATTTATCTCAAAGGGATTATGCAGCGTTTTCGATAAAAGCTCCCAGGCGGCTCGACTTTTTCCGACACGTCCAACAATTATATTTCAACCAATTTTCACAAAACCGTGACAAATTATATCCTTACACCTTCCTCATGAATCATTCTATCGATTGGTGAAAACTGCATAAAATCCGTTCAGTAGTTTTTGAGTTTATCGCGAACAGACAGACAGACGCGGCGGAGGACTTTGTTTTATAATATGTAGCGATAACCCATACTAACAAACATATCCTTATAGAAAACTATCACATTGAAGGCTATAATATCTACCTACGCCCAGCAATAATATCGACATTAATAGACACTCAAATTCAATACTATAATTTGATAAAAAAAAATAGAGAAACAAACAAAAAACCTGTCAAATATTTAGACCAAAAAACTTAATGCCATGTTTTATAAATAACTCAAAATTCTATTCTATCATTTGACAAAAATTAAGGAAACAGACAAAAAACCTATCAAATATGTATTAAGACCACAAAAACTTATGCCATATTTTATAAATAACTCACAGAAACAAACAGGTCCATATCGAACGCCATCATGTTGAACGCTGTGATCTCTATCGGCCTCTGCGCGCGCGCTATCATGAACATTATCATCTTCCTGATGCTCTGGTCGTTGCTCTTCTCCCAGCCGCAGCAATAGATCTGCGTTGATGTTTCTACAGACTTGAAGATGATTTTTTTTTAATATTTTGATAAACTTTTATATCATCATCATCAGCCCATACACGTCCACTGCTGGACATAGGCCTCCCCCGTACGACGCCACAAATAGCGGTCCTGAGCCGCCTCCATCCATCGACTCCCTGCGACCGCTACAATGTCGTCGGTCCATCGAGTGGATGGTCTCCCATGTAGGGGGGGATTTGCCATAATCACCACGCTTGGAAGGCGGATTGGTGATCGCTGTGTTGGTGTTGAAAAATACTCATAGCTGCTGCCCTTCCTCTGGTAGGTTCCCTTAGTCGGCTTTTACGACATCCACGGGTTGAGTTGGAAACTTTTAAATACAAGCTTTTATATCATCTAGGACAAAAGTGCTTGGGAAGACAAATCCAACGAACCCAAACTCGACGTGGTTAAATCGTTTCGTTTAGGAGTTCCTATGGCCACCTTCGGTTTCTACCATCAGACCAGCTCGATGGTATCATGACATTGCATTGTCACCGAACTTACATAAGTATGCCAAATTTCAGCTCAATCGGTCGAGGATAACTGGTCTAAAATTCAGTTACACGATTTGTACCACACATAAATACTTGGGTGGAGGCGGCTCAGGACCGCTATTCGTGGCGTCCTTTGGGGTAGGCCTATGTTCAGCAGTGGACGGTATGATAATGATACATACTTACGTACATACATGGCACAAAATTGCACACGCACAACAAAAGAGGTTACAATGCGAGTTTGAAAACCAATGGAACGATGAATGGTTTCAAACCAAAACGAACTTCTGCCATTTTCTCCGACGATAATAATTTTCGTAAAATATTTTTCCCAACATTTCTTTGATTTTGTAACTCCTATATTTACGAAAAATTAGGACTCTGGAACCGAGTAAACGCTGAGCTTAAATTAGACCTTATTGCAACCTACCATAGCTTTTAATTTAGCTGCGTATCTGCAAGGTAGGTAAATATGTATAACTGCTCCCATCACGAATACCATGTATCGGAGATCGAATCCGTAACCCTGAAAACAAAAACAAATCAGATGCTCAATTTAACTAACATTTTTTAGTCTATTGAGGCCCGTTACGCACAAGCATTTAGCCATTGGGACAATCCATTAGATGGACCGACGACGACATCGTAGCGGTCGCAGGGAGTCGATGGATGGAGGCGGCTCAGGACCGCTATTTGTGGCGTCGTATATGGGAGGCCTATGTCCAGACGTGTATGGGCTTATAAGATATTCGCATTGAAAAATTTGTTTGCATATAAAATTTTATAAATTGTCATTCAATAAATTGTCGAAGACTGTACCTCACTGATGTGGTAAAGACAGGTGCATATCTGTATCATGGTAGCCAGGAAAATGATACCGAGCCAGATGTTGTGAACATCCTGTATTAGGTCCACGAATCTATGAAATAAATCACAGTAAAATTTTTAGCAGCGCCTTCTAGTTGCTGACTAAGCAAAAAAATATTGAACTTTTATCTTTCAAAACTAGTGCGTAAATTTGACGCGTCTCGTGTGTTGAATCGTAGCTCTGAACGAACCGATTTGAATCTAGTTGTTTGTTTTATTAGAAACGCAATTATTTGATCGGGCAAGATCCAGAATGTTTAAAGTGTTTTGAGAAAATCGGTACATAAAATCGATTCTAATGCAACACTTTAAATGGGTACCAACTGTGACCATAGTTTCGTCTCACCCAGTCACTAAATCCTAACATTGTTTTACTGCAATCAATTCTAATTACTGAATAAAACGATGCGATGGTTCAAAGTTTAGGTTTCCGAATTATAAAGGAACTAGCTGAACAGTCCGCGTCTACGACCGCGTGGACTAGGAAAAATATCCCACCATCCATTGTTTTGTTATATCTCAAAGGGATTAGGCAGCTTTTTAGATGAAAGCTCCTAGGCGGCTTGACATTTTCCGGCACATCCAACAATTATCGTTATATTTGAACCAATTTACGCAAAACCTTGACAAATGATATACTTAAACCTTCCCCATGAATCAGTCTATCTATTGGTGTAAACTGCATTAAAATCCGATCAGTAGTTTTTGAGTTTATCGCGAACAGACAGACAGACGCGGCGGAGGACTAGGATGTAGTGAAGGCCTTAAGATTGACACTCACTCAAACATGCGATTCTGCTCGTGTATAACGTGAACGATCCTGTCAAATACATCTACACCATCTGTGAAGGCATCCTCCATAGCCTGCAATCAGATTCATTATACCACCTTGGGCTTCCGATTTCTTAAGCAACTTTCTTGGATGTCATTCTATTTTAGATGATTTTAGATGATTTTAGATGAGATTAGATGATTAGATATTTAGATTTTGTTTTTATTTTATTGTCGTCGATGACAACACTATAATCACAATCAATCGTTTATTTGCAAGAATACAAAATTAATATACTATAGTATAGTATGTCAGATCTTAAAACTATTATTATATTTATTTGTTTATTTCAATTAAGTAACTTAACTTATATATAACCAACTAACAAACTCCTTAAAAATTAAGTTAAAATAAAAAATACTTATATGCTACAAAATGGCGTCCGACTCAGCATATGTTGTGTTAACTAGCCGGTAGGCATTGTTAACACAACGCTGATCTTCCGTCAAAACTAACTGACGCGTCACGTATACTAACACAGTTGATTATTAATACGAGCACTAAGGCAATAAGTCCAGTATGACATGCTAGCCGGTGTAAAACCACTACAATGTCTAAGTTCGACTCCTCCATAGAATAAAGTCTGACCTGTAGAGTATCAACTCTAAAGATCCGGACTTCATTCTACGGAGTAGTCGAGTTACGAGGGGTCAAACTATTAGAATAAAATAATATTTAGTAACAATTCCGCGTATAACCTCTGTTATTATTCATCCAAGTAAGTCGTCAACTGGTTTCATCTCTACACAAGAATTCATCAGGACACCACAACATTTGACCTTGACACTGAGATTGCTAAGCAACACCGACAGAGTCCAGTGATGTTGCCTCAGAAGATTTTTGTTTTTTTTTTTTTGTATTTGATGGATATTAAGGTGGATATGAAGGTTATAAGGGGAATTGATATAAAATATTTTTCATTCTAGAGGTAATATTTTGCAATTGACTTCCGCAAAGTAACAGCCAAAAGCAAAGCCAGAATCTATTATTTAAGAGGTCAAACCTTCTCAGGCCTAGTTGAATTACCTTGCAGTATAAATCCATCTTCATGCAGGCGTGGTTGATAGATAGGCCGAAGAATCCGTCGTAACCAATAAAATTGATCACGTACAATATTGATGCGTAGAACATGTAAACGAAAATTATCTCGAATTGTGGGGAGTCGAAGCGGATTTCTGAAACGAATGTCGAATTAAAAAAAAAACAAATTGAATAACGTTTATTACACAAAGTACAAAGTCTGGGGTTTTTGTTGCTTCATCCAATTATCTTCGACACTTACGTGGATCACAGAAAGGTATATTCAGATCGTGTATCATGTACTTGACGGGTTCGGAGGCAAACGCGTAGTTGTACGTGGTCTGTAGTATCGCCATCGCGGGAAATGTCATCACGCAGGTGATAACTACCACAACCCAGCAACGCTCACTGAAAAGTTTGTTCTAAATTGAGGAATGTCATTTGATGAAACTTGTTTTGAGTTGTTTTGCAAAGTCTGTGGTATAGCCAGAAGCGGAAAAGTCATCACGAATTCACGACCCAGCTGTGGTCACTAGATATTTTTTATAGATAATTATAACGCAAAAGTAAAGTCACAAATAACACAAAGGAAATGTCGGGAAACGCACAAATGGTTACGAGTGATCAATTCAGGAGATCTTAGGAAAGACCTTGGGATATAACATGTGTTAATTGAGAAATCTCATATCGAGACAGACCTAAGTAGCGCTCACTGTGAAAAGTGAGTTTCAATTCGAGGAATCGAAGCTGCATCCATAGAGATATTTAAATTAGTTCCTCCGAGTAGAATGTTATATTTAGATCGTGTATCATGTACTTGATGGGTTCGGAGATGAACGCGTAGTTGTACGTGGTCTCTAGTATCCCCATAGCGGGAAATGTCATCACGCAGGTGATAACTACCACAACCCAGCAACGCTCACTGGAAAATAAATATATAAAATGCTGGACAATCCACATCATCTAGCCCAAAACTAAGCGGCTTGTGTTATTGGGTACCACCCAGCAACGCTTGTTGGAAAAATGAATATTCAAGTATTTTTTTACAATCCTAATACAAACGCGAGAGGTCTTAAAAATTTCACTTCGAAGCTAGGTATTAGGAGCCCTGTTAGGTCGCCATGCAACTTGAGAGGTCGCTAAGTATCACAAATAAAGCTTAATTCTATAAATTTTGCACATAATGAGTAGGTTGTATCATGGTCGCAGTCATAGTGGAGTGAGTGTAACGTCTAATGCGTGCTAGATAGCAGCACACCACAGCGCGGCTTGCTATCCTCGCCACGCTGTGTGAAGGTGTGCGAAGCGAGCCATGAGCTGGTTAGGGCCTGTTTAGGCAGGGGGATAATGCACAATACATACACCCCCATTCAAGATGTCAGTGTAGATCTCAGTTCCCCACTCAGAATTAGAAGTGAGCCACACTGAAAGAATCATGCGCTCTGTCAAACGCGACCACTGTCTTGTGAATCGATCCTACCAGTCATTGCGCGCGATGGTAAATTTTGTTCATAATGTGAGAATTGATGAGCCATGTTTTGTCGCAAATAGTCTCTTAAAACGAAAATATACCAAAACAGCATTAGATAGATAAAATATACTTTACTGCACAAAAGTTATACATACGCTAGCATAATGGTAGATAGCATTCTCTACTGCTAACATTTGCCGCAGTCTTGCGTAGTTAGGACAACAATTTAGTAGGTAGTGCAGATTAAAAAAATTACAGATAAACTAAATAATAAAGCACTGTGAACGCAGGTCCCATAAACATCGAACAATCAACTCTTAACATTCTTTGAACTCCCTCGATTTGTTCGCTTACCTTCATCATCATCAACTTATGCTAGTCTACTGCTGCCTCCCCAGTCTTCCGCATCCACCATCAACCTATGCTAGTCTACTGCTGCAGCCTCCCCAGTCTTCCGCATCCACCATCAACCAATGCTAGTATACTGCTGCAGCCTCCCCAGTCTTCCGCATCCACCATCAACCAATGCTAGTCTACTGCTGCAGCCTCCCCAGTCTTCCGCATCCACCATCAACCTATGCTAGTCTACTGCTGCAGCCTCCCCAGTCTTCCGCATCCACCATCAACCTTTGCTAGTCTACTGCTGCAGCCTCCCCAGTCTTCCGCATCCACCATCCACCTATGCTAGTCTACTGCTGCAGCCTCCCCTGTCTTCTGCATCCATCATCAACCTATGCTAGTCTACTGCTGCAGCCTCCCCAGTCTTCCGCATCCACCATCAACCTATGCTAGTCTACTGCTGTAGCCCCCCCAGTCTTCCGCATCCACCATCAACCTATGCTAGTCTACTGCTGCAGCCTCCCCAGTCTTCCGCATCCACCATCAACCTATGCTAGTATACTGCTGCAGCCTCCCCAGTCTTCCGCATCCACCATCAACCCATGCTAGTCTACTGCTGCAGCCTCCCCAGTCTTCCGCATCCACCATCAACCCATGCTAGTCTACTGCTGCAGCCTCCCCAGTCTTCCGCATCCACCATCCACCTATGCTAGTCTACTGCTGCAGCCTCCCCAGTCTTCCGCATCCACCATCAACCTATGCTAGTTTACTGCTGCAGGCTCCCCTGTCTTCCGCATCCACCATCAACCTATGCTAGTCTACTGCTGTAGCCTCCCCAGTCTTCCGCATCCACCATCAACCTATGCTAGTTTACTGCTGCAGCCTCCTCTGTCTTCCGCATCCACCATCAACCTATGCTAGTCTACTGCTGCAGTCTCCCCTGTTTTCCACATCCATTATCTGCCAGCAGTCTAGAGCAGATCGACTCACCACAGGGCGTCCTACTTACCTATAGACTAGACTATTCCTGATCCCCTTAGCAGTGAGCTCTCTATATTCGTCTGACATGTAGTTATACGATTCGTAGTCTCGGTCCATCTCGTCTATAATCTGTTGCGCTTCTTTACGCTTGAAGAATATTAGAAACATCTGTAGGAAAAATTAATTGAATTGAATTTATTTTTATTCTAATTCTAATGAAACTATTTAAAGAATGTGACATTTGTGAACCAGACATTGAACACCGAGCTGATATAAAGAGATCGACATTACACGTTTTTCAAAGCAATGATAGCTAAATGTTTTCTAAGAATTTCGCTAGATTCGCTTATAATTTAAACCCACTTTAATAAAATTTCGATTTAATTATAGTTTTAAACACACTTCATTAATATTTTCTGATTTTTATGATAGATTAATTATATTTCTTTGAAGGAAAACCAGAGGTAACCGCTTTAACAAATTTGTAAATACCGGAAAGCTTACTGAAGGTATTCACGGATAGCAAAAAAAAAAAACAAACAACCGAATCTCTTATTTTTTTTAAAGCCTCTTAAATATTGCCATAAAGCGTCTCTCAGTTACATGCAACCAAAGAAAACTCAACTCTATCACGTTATTATAAAACCTACCTTAAAGAATCCACCTAGGAAAGGTCCAAGCACAGTGCTATGCCGTATTATGTTGACGATGTCTCCCCTCATCAAGCTGAAGTACATGTCAATTAACATCATTACAGCTAGGGGTGCCACCGTCACGAGTATTATCGCTGAAAAGAAGAAACTATATGTATCTAAGGGGTACATAAGACTGACCCCCTGGGTGACTAGGAGGTACTCTCTATTCTTAGGGAACTGTCATCTGCAATGGTGTTCGTTTAGGAGGTACGAGTACTCCCAATCTTAGGAAACTTATCTGCAGGTGCAGGTGTACGTTTAGGCACACCTAAACGTACACCTGCACCTGCAGATAAGTGCAGGCTAGGCTATGCAAACATAGCCTAGCCTGCCCAATTCGAAAAAAAAACGTGCCTGCTTGGGCCTTTGCGAATTAATTTATTGAAGTCTTAAGAGTTACTACAATATGGCATTGTCCCGTTGTAGGTTGAGATCATATTAGTCTACGCCTCTAATGACTAATGCCAGCAGGGCTTAGTATCGGTACCAAAAGTACCGATACAATAGCGGTAAGTATCGGTATTTTCCATTTAGGTACTTGAGTATCGAAATATTTTAAAGTATCGGTATTTGAGCGCAAAGTATCGATACTAATAGCGGTTCTTGCGACGTTGCCAGCTCGCATGAAGGTACACCGCCGGCACCGCTCTGCGGCGCAAGTGGTACCGATACTTTACGTAGATACTATCAGTATTTTAGTGTTAAGGAACCGGTAAAAGTACCTGTACTCATGAAAAATATCGATACTTTGGTACCGGTACTGATGTAGTATCGATATAAATTAAATCGATACTAAAAAAGTATCGGTACTCGTCAGCGGATATTATATTCTACCCCTCTAATGATATTTTGCCTCAAGACGAAAGTCTTCAATCACTGTGTGTTGCCAGTGATGACCTACGGATCCAAGAATTGTGAAGAAGTGGTCATTAACTATAGGCTTCGTTCATACGCTCGAAGGCGCTCAGCGGGCTATGGAAACAGATATGCTTGGAGTTTCTCTACGTGACAGAATACGGAATACGGAAATTCTTAGGAGAACCAAAGTCACCGACATAGCTCTCAGAATGAGTAACCTGAAGTGGCAGTGGACAGGTCATATACCTACGGATCCAAGAATTGTGAAGAAGTGGTCATTAACTATAGGCTTCGTTCATACGCTCGAAGGCGCTCAGCGGGCTATGGAAACAGATATGCTTGGAGTTTCTCTACGTGACAGAATACGGAATACGGAAATTCTTAGGAGAACCAAAGTCACCGACATAGCTCTCAGAATGAGTAACCTGAAGTGGCAGTGGACAGGTCATATACCTACGGATCCAAGAATTGTGAAGAAGTGGTCATTAACTATAGGCTTCGTTCATACGCTCGAAGGCGCTCAGCGGGCTATGGAAACAGATATGCTTGGAGTTTCTCTACGTGACAGAATACGGAATACGGAAATTCTTAGGAGAACCAAAGTCACCGACATAGCTCTCAGAATGAGTAACCTGAAGTGGCAGTGGACAGGTCATATACCTACGGATCCAAGAATTGTGAAGAAGTGGTCATTAACTATAGGCTTCGTTCATACGCTCGAAGGCGCTCAGCGGGCTATGGAAACAGATATGCTTGGAGTTTCTCTACGTGACAGAATACGGAATACGGAAATTCTTAGGAGAACCAAAGTCACCGACATAGCTCTCAGAATGAGTAACCTGAAGTGGCAGTGGACAGGTCATATAGCTCGTAGAACTGATAACCGCTGGGGAGTAAAGTTTCTCGAGTGGCGGCCACGTTGCAACGCGAAACGTATTGTTGGGAGACCATCCACTCGAGGGCACCAACACTGGGATATTATTCACTCGATGAACCGACGACATCCTAGCGGTCGCAGGTAGTCGATAGGTTGAGGCGGCTCGGGTCAGCTATTTGTGGCGTCGTATGTCCCCCATACGACGCCACAAATATTGACTATAGGCGGCCTATGTCCAGCAGTGGACGTGTAAGAGCTGATATGATATTCTACCATAACTTTTATTCCTCCACGAAAGATGCCTGCCATCTTTTGAGGTCTAAGGTAGGTAGGAATTTTACCTGTTTGGAAAACACCTCATTGCAATTAAACATATCCTTTATAAAAAGGCTTATTACAAAATATCAGACTATCTAGAAGATAACTAGCATTAAAGCTTGGGACGGATTTTGCTCCAACTCGAAAAATAACACCTAACAGGCTCAAGGTTTCTTCGTTGCGTCTTTACTTTAGTTTACATACCGAAGCGACCGAAATCAAAATATCACTTTATTTCCATGTCAGTATTTAATTTTAAGAATTTGTTGGCCTTTTCTAAGTGAACATTTATTGTTCCTATATAAGGAAATATATTTTTCTTAGTTTGAGTTTGAATTAGAACCTAGGATTGGGGCGAAGATCCTAGGTTGGGGTAATTTAGATGCTGATAAAAACCGAGCACCTTACTTCATATAATCGTTTGTCTGTTCTTCTTTAATTTCCTTTTCTAACCTTTTCTAAGTTTACAGTTATTGTATTTACAGAAATAAAGAAACTTTGACTTGACTTGTTTATCATCTTATTTCATCTTTTGCCCTCAAAGGATGTCAATAATGAAAAAAGACAAATACTAGATGATGTAGATTGTAAATCACAACGCTCTGAGTTTCGTGAGACGTTGGGAATACTTTTCGTGAGACTTTGCTACTGGGTGCATTTTCGTGAGACGTTAGGAATACTTTTCGTGATACGTTGCGATTGAGCACGTCTCACGCGAGACGTTGGGAATGACTCAAATTATTACTTACGAATACCAATCATTCGCATCACTTGTTTCTTCGGGTTAGGATATATCATCCCGAGGCACATCGTCATTGTAATTATTTTATACGTCTCACGAAACGGCTTGAACTGTTTCTCCATTTCCATCTTTGCAAACCCTTACAAGTTTTTTGTAAAGGTAAATAGTAATATCCACAGGCTGCCTGGAAAAAACCGCTTCTAAGCGATAAGGCCGCTCATCGTTAATACAAGAGTAAAGGTTTGTCACTTCTTTACTTTACTTTAAAAAAGATTGAAGTGAACAAAAATTACAACTAGCAAATTAACAACTCAAAAAATAACAATTACAGGCTAAAGGTTTCTTCGTCGCTTCTTTACTTTAATCTACATACCGATGCGACAGAAATCAAAACCAAACTACTTCCATGTAAATTTTTTAAGAATTTGACCTTTTCTAAGTCTTGGTGTAGGTACAGTGATGCAAATGAAGAGTTTTAGATGCTTGATTCTTCTTGATCCCTCTTTATTTCCCAGTTAATTATGTACGTAATTTGAATGTTCTGCCGTGTCCAAAAGTCCTGTAAGGTCTAAAGGAAATAAAGCAGTTAAAGTTTTTATTCGAGTCTGTTGGTTGTTCTTTCACAACGACTTTTCTATTCGACTTTTTGAAGGAAACAACGCATATACGATAAATTACCTTGATTATTTGAATCGTATTGACGAATTATGTCGTTATCGTACTAAATAGACTAATTTGTGAAGACTTGCGCAGATTAAATTGTGGTAATTTGAGTCTAATGATCAAAGAATTTATGAATATTTTGATCTCTTTAGCCTAAGGCTTAACGGCGTTTAAGGATTGGTAATTTGCCATTACGATAATTGATTTCCTTTTGCGCTTTGAGAATATTGAAGTGATGACTTTCGTGGCATGGTGAGAGGATAGCTATACGCGGGAATTCGATTACCGATTTTCAATTGTATGTTAGACCTGCGATTATTTGTTCCGGTGTTCAGCAGGACTGGTCCCAAATTTGAATAAAAAAATATTACGATACTAGCTGCTGCCCGTGCCTTCTCCCGCGTTTTATCGGGATAAAAAATAGCCTATATGTTATTCCAGGTCCCAAACTATACCCATACCAAATTCCAGCCTAATCAGTTCGGTAGTTTTTGCTTAAAAGAGGAACAAACATACATACTCACAAACTTTGACATTTATAATATTAGTAGGATAACTTTATTATATTGTCTACATGTGTAATATCTTCTTCAGGTATGCAACGCAGCATTAGAAGTGTACGTGCGTCGTGCGTACACGTCCTACGAAATAACGTGCCTCCAACACATGGACTTGTCCGGGGAACTGGGCGTGGTCCACTTCCAGTTTATATTGCCGACCGGACATCCTAACAGGTGAGGTTAATAATAATACGTAAGAACGGAACGGATAGCCTTATTCCCCATACAAACGTACTTTCCGCTTCATTTGGAAACTATGTCCCCGATCTTATTGAAATTTTCCATATGTAATCGGATGTAAAATAGCTATGTTTGCAGCGGTTTAGTTTTTGAAAAAACATAATGATATTTAAATGAGAGCGAAACTAATTTTGACCACCAAATCGAGTCATCTTCAAGCGATTTTCTCTATCATACATGATAGACACCTTTATTCGAAAATCTGTCGCGATGCAAACATCCTAAATATATTCAACATTATAAATAATCAAAAATATTTTTGAAATCAATCGTTTACTCAAAATTAATCGGAAAGTACGAAAAAATATCAAAAAATGGTGCCAACACCAAGCACACGCACACAGCCATATGACAGCTTCGTATTAGATGGTTGGACGCGCTTTCTCACTCCTAGCGCGCCCTATTTCATTCGACGTGAAACAACAACGAATCCGCATGGGAAAATCCGTTTCCGTTTGGGAGAGGTTCGTTACGGGTTGGCGTGAGATAATTTTTTTTGTAGTTTTTAGTTTATTCTACTTTCTTCAAGTAATAAATCTAGCGGAAAAGTAAGTTGGCGCAAATTGTGAACCATTTTCTTCTTACTTATGAAAAAACGAACAGCGGCTCATTGGTAGTTTTAAAGCAGTTGGAAAATAAGAGATTTTGGGCTAAAAATCAACATTTTCACAAATGCTCCCAAAATAAAATTATATCGAAGTTGGTTTTATGATGGGTTCATAGAAAATAGTTGATTATTTATGATTTGCGCCAAATTACCTTTCCGTTGATTTTATTCTTTGTAAAACGCAGAAAAAATAAAAAATCACAAAATACTTTGAATCTCGCGCCAACCCGTGACGATCACCCTTAATAGGACTACGCTCTGTCCACTTTATTTTATTTGACTTAATGAAAGAATGCATTATTTCATAGACTCTGCTTCTTTTTACCCGACTACCAATAGAGGAGGGTTATGAGTTTGGCTCCCTATGTATGTATGTACATATGTTTGTTTATTTATTTAGCCAATTTTTATGTTCCCACGTAGCGCTGAAACTACAAGTCCGATTTCAACAAATGAGGTATCAATTGATTCGTCTCAGTGTTGTGGTGGCTATAGGCTATGCCATCAGATGATATTGGGGGTCTTACGAAATATCAGGGTTTAAGGGGCGATAATTCCATTGTTAGAAATATGATCGTGTGGTGCATCATTGCAAACTTCTTTGTTTGTACGTTCCAAAACTGTTTTCCAAGTTTAATAAGGTTTAGTATTCTCAAGCAATCAGTAAAAAAGTTTGAAAAAAAATATAGTTAAAAACTAAAACCAGACTTCTTAAAAAGTCTGAAACAAGCGTTCATCGATTATCCTTATTATTTTCTTTTTATACTTAGGTAGTCGGAGGCCATCAGATACCTGAAATATCCTCCGTAGACACGTTCTCGGTGACCCCGTTGACCCAATCACCGCCGCTAACCCGGAGGTAACGGCAACCGATTCGCATCCGCACACTTCTACACAACCGACCAAAAACCGACCCCGCCGGATGCGGGGTCGAAGAATTCCCCGCTTCCGGCCGTAGCATCTGGCGACAGCCCAAGCCTTGCGCTACCACACGCACAAGGGCCACTACTGGGTGGCCCTTGTGCGTGTCGCCCCAACCTAACTATACCGGCGAGGCGCCCTCTGCGCCCGCCAAAAGTCCGGTAACGCTGTCATGGCCATCTGCGGTCAACAGCATTATAATCCTTTCGAAAAAAGAGATACATGGAATATAAGTATGAACAAAACAGGCACATCCAGCATTATTTATTGTTATATCCTACTTTATTAATCTCACAAATAACATCAAAGTCACTAAACAAGAAGTCTCCTTACAGGATACCCCTCAGCGAATCAGAAATCGAGCTCGCCTCGGCATCCGACCAAGAAGGCACCCCAGCAGAACTCTGCACAGCCGCCATGCGCAAATGTCACCACAGGACCGGCGCTCTAGCTGCCTTCACGTCCTTCGAACAGTTCCAGCAGTACGCTGATGAGGTCTTTGATCTGGTGTATGACACAGCCAGTGACGCTGCTGTGAGGAAAGAGGTTAGTACACTCGACTGCTGGATGCTAGATACTGCTGGAGACAGGGGTGTAATAGAGTTCGGTCGAAGACGCTGATATCCGGCAGTGGACTGGACTTAGGCTGATGACGATGATGATTTGCCATTTCAATTTTACTAGCTGAACCGCCCGCGGCTGCGCTCATGTGAACTATGTGCGCGCCACCTGCACAGCAGTGAAGCGGTTTTCTTCCGCATGCAGGCGTGGAAACCGTCGGTGCGCGCCTCGGCGAACATACCGGAGGCGCTGCAGAACCGCGGAAGCCCCAGCAGCATCCTAAACGCATTGTTGTATTGGACGCGAAGGGCGTTACTGCTTTTTGTGTATATGTGGTCCAAAGGCTACTTGTATAGAAGGTTTCACAGTACGATTTGCATAGACTAATTTTGACCTCTTCTGAGCAACAAGTGAACCTTCGAACCAACATATTAGCTCTCACAGCCAGCGCCCTTCGCTCCCTCTCTATATCCATTTCGTCATTAAGGTTTTCATTAATGATATAGCCAAAATACTTGAAATTAGAGACCCGTTTCAATGGGGTTCCATTTAACATAAACTCTGGTACATATAGTGTTTCCACTCCTAGGTGAAAAAACCATAAACTCACTTTTTTACATTGTATTGGAGACCATGACTCTCAGCCTCGCATACTTCTATTAGTTTCCTAAGTGCACTGATAGATGGTACCAGCAGTACCATATCGTCAGCATAGCTAATGTTATTTACACATGTTCCATCTATATAGCACCCGATAGGTTGACTGCTGAGACCATCAGCTATGAGGTTGTTTACATACAAATTAAACAAGTGGGGAAGGATACCCCTGCCTAACGCCACACTCCAGCCCATATGCCTCAGAGAAGGCCCCTGACCATTTAACCTGATTGGTTTGATTATTGTACCAATATTCAAAAACAGAACCAATTTCCCCGGAAGGCTTGTGTCGCGTAGCTTTTGCCACAGTATATCATAGCATACTGTGTCAAAGGCTCGCGACAGGTCAAAAAACATGCAATCACCGGTGTCTTTCTATCCACGTAGTACCTGACCGTCTGCTTAAGGCTCAGAATAGCAGTCTCGGTGGACAATCCAGTCCTAAACCCGAATTGTCCATCATGCATTTGAAGTGCAAAATCATCAACTATACGTTTGTTACAGGACCTAGCAGCATTGCAGGAAGGCAGCGAGAATCGAGACAGCACGAGCATCAACGTTGGACTCGACTTCAAGCCCGTTGACAGTGATGATGTGGTATGTATAATTGTAGATACAGATTCGATGGCATCGATCGACGTCGATCCACGTCGATCGATCGTTGTCCGTCGATCAACCAAAGCTACCGTGTCGACCGGTGTCCGTCGACTAACCAATCGATCCATCGACGATTGATCGATTAGTATAGAGGTTTTTTGATTGAAGTTTTGTGATATTATTTAATTTCTTAGATGCCAGGTGTGTGGCAGAAACTATCGATCGTTCGACTAATCCATTCCACCATCGATCGATACCATCGATCGATTGGTGTGGTAACGCCCTTAGGGAACCCACCTGAGGAGGGGCAGCGGCTTCCGTCTATGTATTTGAACACCTCTACTGTAATCACTAATCTGCCTACCAAGCGTGGTGATAATGGCGAAGCCCCCCTTGTTTGAGAGAGGCACATTCAGTAGTGGACGTGTGTTTGCTAAGAAGGAAGTGTGGACACGTCCTAATATAAGCGAAGCCCCGGGCAGGCGCTAAGTCCTTCCTGTTACACGGACTCCCTTTATTTAGGTAGGAGTCTGTGCAACAAGACTACCTTTTTTATAGACCTTCGTTTGACCACAATCTCACCTGATGAACGATGTGGCCGACGGTATATCACAAAGGTCTAGAAGACATCTATTCACTCTTGAACGTTTTGTTCCAGCCACTAGAACCAATCCACATCCTAATGGTGGGTGTTATGGATACCGGCGAGGCAGACGACGTGGCCGTTTCCCGTCGCTTCGGGAACTTCTGTCGCGCGCACAAACATACGCTGCACCAGAAGCGGATCCGGAGGATAACCTTCATGCTGCTCATCAAGTTAGTAACACTAGATGGCGCTAAGAACATATGACGCGCGATATTCCCGTCGCGTCAGTAACTTCTGTCGCGCGCACAAACACGCTGCACCAGAAGCGGATCCGGAGGATAACCTTCATGCTGCTCATCAAGTTAGTAACACTAGATGGCGCTAAGAACAAATGACGCGCGATATTCCCGTCGCGTCAGTAACTTCTGTCGCGCGCACAAACACGCTGCACCAGAAGAGGATCCGGAGGATCACCTTCATGCTGCTCATCAAGTTAGTAACACTAGATGGCGCTAAGAACAAATGACGCGCGATATTCCCGTCGCGTCAGTAACTTCTGTCGCGCGCACAAACACGCTGCACCAGAAGCGAATCCGAAGGATCACCTTCATGCTGCTCATCAAGTTAGCAACACTTGATGGCGCTAGAAACAAATGACGCGGCCGTTTCACGCCGCTACGGTAACTTAACACGTTGACCGTCTCGTTCTTCTTCTAATCTAAATAAGGAAAGTCGTTGGTACATTTGAGTTTTATTTTCGCCAATTATTTGTTCATACGTCCCTAGAAAATCAAAGCTTTAGCTCACGTCCAGCCCAGGAAACGCGGTTCAATTGCCTTGCCTAGTTAACGTGTTAAGTCAGAAGCGAATCCGAAGGATCACCTTCATGCTGCTCATCATGTTAGTAATACTAGATGGCGCTATGAACAAATAACGCGACCCTTCTAGGCGCTTCAGAAGCTTGGCGTGAACGCTTATCATAGTCAGATAGTCATTTTATTGGTAAAATCATATATAGAAGTCATCTAATAAAAATGTATACTTATTAAGAAATGAAATAAAAAGGTGCCAATGTTTTTCGACACCTACGTCACTCTACCTCGTGGCGCAATTGGTTAGCGCATCCCGTACTGAGGGAGGGTTGCGGGTTCAAGCCCCGTCGAAGTCGAAAGTTTTTTGGGATATTATTAAATTGCCTTTGTTTAAGTACAATATCCGGAAATACAGAAATTCGTAGAAGAACCAAAGTTACCGACATAGCTCTCAGAATCAGGAGGTTGAAGTGGCGATGGGCAGGCCATATAGCTCGTAGAACCGATAACCGTTGGGGAGTAAAGGTTCTCGAGTGGCGACTGCGATGCAATGCGAAACGGAGTGTGGGAAGACCTCCCACTCGATGGAACGACGACATCGTGGCGGTCGCAGGGAGTCGTTGGATGGAGGTGGCTCAGGACCGCTATTCGTGGCGTCGTCGTTTGGGGGAGGCCTATGTTCAGCAGTGGACGTGTAGGGGCTGATGATGATGATGAAGAACAATATATATTTTATCTAGCATTCTAGAACCGAGTATAGAAACATTCTGGCAATAATTAACAAGCGAACTTCGTACCACCGCATAGGTACCTATATCCCTGAAACACTGTATATACAAGTTGTTAGTGCATTTCAGCAGTTTCATTTAATATATGTGGTATAATTGTGCCTGAACACCTGGCGACCGTGTCAATACGGGCTTGCGTGAGAAAAAATACGCAAAATACCGAACGAGTACACACCGACAGGGCGCCGCCATCGACGTCGGAGTACTTGCCGGGCTATTGCGTCCATTCCTATCTACAATATCAAGATCTGTTCAACGGTCAACACCTGAAGGTCCACCCATTGGAACCATTTGCAGTCCACAAGCATACTATTCAAAATGACCCCTATAACTTCATCAACTAAACTAAGACCATTCGTTTCAGACGTCAATTCCCCAAATTCTTCACCTACCGCGCCCGCAACGATTTCACAGAAGACACCATCTACCGTCACTTGGAACCAGCCTCGGCTTTCCAGTTAGAACTGTACAGAATGAGGAGTTACGAGCTCGAAGCACTGCCTACGAGTAACCAGAAGATGCATCTCTATCTTGGGAAGGCTAAGGTACATTTTACAATAACTCTATCTACATCTAGAAATGCAGTGGCGTTCGAATACAGAAATGCCTAGAAGAACCAAAGTCACCGACATATCTGTCAGTAGGCTGAAGTGGCAGGTCATATAGCAGAACTGATACCTGCTGGGGAGTAAAGGTTCTCGAGTGGCGGTCACCATGCAACGCGAAACGGAGTGTTGGGAGAGCATTCACTCGATGGACCGACGACATCCAGCGGTCGCAGGGAGTCGATGACGGAGGCGGCTCAAGACCGCTATTTGTGGCGTCGTATGGGGGAAGCCTATGTCCAGCAGTGGACGTGTATGGGATGATGTGATAAAATAACCATGATAGTTTCAAAAGTTTTATATCCACTGTGATGACCAATCCGCCTTCCAAGCGTGGTAGTTAATGCAAAACTCCCTTGCTTGAAGAATGTATTATAAAATAACCTTTATTTCCAGGTAAAGAAGGGTCAGGAGGTAACTGACTACCGATTCTTCATTCGCTCCATCATCAGGCATCAGGATCTGATCACCAAAGAGGCTAGCTTTGAGTACCTACAGAATGAAGGGGAAAGGTTAGTAAATGAATAAAGTAGATATTTAGATAGATGTTGGACTATCTAGAAGATAAAAACGATTGGGACGGATTTTACTCCAACTCGAAAAATAACTCCTAACAGGCTAAAGGTTTCTCGTCGTTTCTTTACTTTAGTCTACATAGGTTCGAAGCAGCCGAAATCAAAATATCACTATATTTCCATGTCAGTGTTTAAATTTAAGAATTTTACCTTTTCTAAGTGTACATTTATTGTATTTACGGATATAAATAATTATTACATACTTAAATCTTTATTGAAAAAGAAAATAACAATCAAATAATATAAAGAAATTAAACTAGTATTTACAATTGAAACAATTGAGCTAACTGCAGACTGTTGCAAACAATCTACAGATAGCTCAACTGGTCCATATCAATACCAGTCGGAAGCGTCCCCAAGACGCTGGCTGCATTGCCCCGCTGTATGGCAATGCTAATGCGCTGCGCCAGATACTCACCAGCTCTCGGGTCATCGGGCTCTTCGACCAGGCGCTCAGATAATTTTTTGAAAACCCGGAGAGCCTCGGTACCCCACGGACCTAGGGTCTCGACTCCAAGGGGAGCAAATCCGTAGGCTCTGTCGAGACCTGCATATTTGCGCCTCTTGAGATCCTCGGCCAAATCTGCCGCCGAACCAGCCCTCACGGATGTCCTTGAAAGATGGGAAGGCGCAAGTGTGTCGACACATGTAGCGTCCCACACAATAGGCCTGCCCAGCTCCCAAGGGACTAAAGTCATGCCGTCGGGCCTCTTACCATCGTCACGCAACAGACCATTCGGTTCGAGAATAGCTGGTACGTTAGCGGTGACAAAGGCCCGCCGGATGATGTCGTTAAGGCTGGCATGGCGAGATATCCGACCGGCAGCCCTAGTACACGATAATCCGTGATGACCAAGCTGTTCGACAACAGTACCGCACTGGCATTGATGAGGCGCGCAACACCTTGCACCCAACCGAAGACATGTTGCTATACGGAAAGTTACGGGATCCAATAGAGTGCCAGTATTATATGAAGGAAGTGCTTGCAACCAATGTCCTGACTCCCATTTAGAAACGGCCAGGAGACGGGCACGATCTGCAGAGCTGGAGCACGTTTGTAACAAACAATTCCGTGTCAACTCACACAGAGGCCCGTCCCATTGCCGTTGGGACAAAAGAGATTTTGGGGGAGCAGCATCAGGACAAGCACTATGCCAAGCCATTCGAGCCTCGTCTAAGAACGAAATTTCGAATGAATTTCCAGGTGAGACCAAAGACGGATTTAAATTTTTTTCCACTAAAGAACTAGTGCTGTAGACGGAAGACAAGAACGCTGGCAGGGCTACACTTGAAATTTTGCGGATACCTAAGCCTCCCAATTTGACAGGCAGGGAGGCCTGCGACCATGCCTTGTCATCGAAACAGATATTCAAAACCGATGATAAAGTATTCTTTATTATGTTGTCTAAGCCTTCCAAGAGCTTGCTGTGTTTCCACAGTTGACAACATCTCAAAGAATACGTAAATTTAGGTACAAACAAGCAAAACCGAATAATTGTAAAAGCCATATGGCTATTAATTTTGAGAAGTCTGTTCGAGGTTTTGTTGAAATTTTGAATTTTCTCATCTACAAATGACTGAAAAGACTCATCAAAAATTGGTGAACCAAGGAGGCGAAGTGAACATTTATCTACAACTGTAATGTTGGGAGCCAAACTATTGAATTTTATTATGATATTGTTTTTGTCGACACAAGAGTCCGAAATAAAAAGCTCGCACTTTGAAAAATTTCGTTCTAAACCTATTTGCCGAAATTCATCTGTGATGATTTTTAGGTCATTAAAAACTGTGTCCACGTCTCCCCCTATCGTTCCGTCATCTAAATACCAAACATTAAGTTTGGATTTAAGACGTTGAATTACTGGTTGGATAGCAAGGCTAAAAATGGCCGGACCAAGAGGGTCGCCCTGCTGACAACCAACCGCGGACGAAATGACATTGTTTCTGTAAATTAATTTTGACGGTGAACCGTAGCATTGCCAGAGATAGGGATAAATTTCTGGAATTTTGTCTTTAATTTCTTTTAGCAAGGCGCCCCTGTCTACGGAATTGAAGGCGTTTTTGACGTCTACCTTCAGAATTACCTCCCCATCATTTTTGTCCAAAAATGTACGAAGGGAATGTACTGCGGCCTCACATCCGCCTCGCGAACCAAAGCCTAGCTGAATTGGTCGAAAATAATCGCCTAGATAGTCGGCTTCTTTCCGACAGCAGACTTTAGACGCGAGGCGGCGGTAGGTGGTGCCCACGGCTATGGGTCTTATTCCGCCATCCTTCTTTTTTAGTGCGCAAAGATTCGCACCGTACAAGAGTTCTGTGATCTCGCTGTTGACTCGACCTGACAACATCAGGTTGATTAAAGATGTCAAGTTTTCGAGAAGGACTTCACCTGCATGGCCAGACCCACCAGAAAGAAGATCTTTTAGATGCTGTGGAGTCACAGCATCCAGGCCGCCGGCGGAGCCACTCTGGAAAGACATGACAGCTTTAAGCACATCCTGGCTGATCGTGTCCACAGCGACATCACTCTCTTGCGGTGGATCGGGGAGTTGGATATTGGCCCTTGCAGCTGGATGCTTACTCTCAAGAGATATGAGAGTATCATCGTTATTTGGCGCCATCGTGTCATTTGAAAAAAGTATGCGAGAGGCACCTTTTATGTCACCATCACTGAGTTTACTCTCTACAAGTCTATAGATAGTAGACTCAGACAATGGTTTATTTGATTTGGAATTTTGTTGTGTGACCTGATCAACAATTTAAATAGGCTGGCCTTCGCACGCAGTGTACCTAACGCAATTTTGTTTGATTCTAACCGTGATAGAAGCTTTGTTGGCCAAATCTTTTTTTTACATGTAGTACTCTGTAAGGGAAAACTAGTAAATGCTCCCAAGCTCGTTTGGTGTTTTTTGATACAGTATTCCTAATGGCCTCTGAGAGAGCAGAAGCGACAGACATGCGGGCACCTCTAGGAATACGTTTAAAAACAGGGGTTGTAGCTTTGTACTCACTCAGAACTTTCCAAAACGGGGATGTGTCAGCCACACTATTAGAAGAAAAATAATTATTTGACTTTTTGGTTGCGTCGTAGGAGACGCGACGCGCAGGTGACCAGCACAGCGAGTCGCGCGCGACTAGTCGCGTACGATACCGGTAGCGTAGTGTGCGAGCACCGATACAAAATGTATGGGCGATACTTCGCGGCGATAAGTCTCCGAGACTTGCAAGATACTAGAGTCGCCTGGGTGTATAGTGATAGGAGAAGGGCCTTAACGTAGGGTACACACTTCGGGTCGCTGAGCCGTAGAAATAAATTATTGCAGTAGACATAATTATGTGAACAGAATTTTTTATATTTACACTAGCTGCTGGCCGCGCCTTTTCCCGCATTTTATCGAGATAAAAAATAACCTATATGTTATTCCAGGTCCCAAACTATACCCATACCAAATTTCAGCCTAATCGGTTCGATAGTTTTTGCGTGAAAGAGTAACAAATATCCATACATACATCCTTACAAACTTTTACATTTATAATATTAGTAGGATTTAAATAGTGCAATTTTATCTACAGGATGTTACTAGAAGCAATGGATGAGTTGGAAGTTGCGTTCTCACACCCATTAGCCAAGCGGACTGACTGCAACCATATCTTCCTCAATTTCGGACCCACCGTCATTATGGACCCTACTAAGGTAAAACTAAAGTACTACATTACGCTCCAGGTTTCGCTCGTTTACGGATTAAAAAGTTGCCTATGTCCTTCTCCGGGATGTTATCTCTATCTCCTTGTCAAATTTCATTGAAATCCATTTTGTCGTGGAAACTAAATAAAACAGACGGATGGAGAGACTGAATTACTTTGCCGGAAAGAAACAGAAAACTTAGTATTCGTTCCGCAAAACTTAAAACTGTTTAAATATTTTTAAAAAATCGAGATAATCTAAATATCTTCTTTTTTAAATATAAATATTAACCCCTATTTCTCCTGGTCCGGCTATAACTTGAGAACGGCTTTACCGATTTCATAATTTTTTTTTAATGTTTCCTAATACTTCATAGAAGGTTCTTACATTTAAAAAAATAAGAAAATTGCGCAGAAACTTATAAAAAAACGTTATCTACCCAAATATCATAAACCCTCTCTAATGCATTCAAAAACCATAGGCAATGACGAGCATTACCAACCAACAGAACTGTAATGAACTCATAACCTACTGAAAACCGTAGCTTATAGAGTTTAAATTTGGAATAGGTGTCAAATTCAAGTGAGTGTGCTATACTATGTAGTATCTACATTCTAACTATAAATCGCACGACATTTTGATCTCGAGTGACACAAGAATAGTGACTTTGTTCGTTTCTCTATGATTTAAAAAAAATACAGATATTCGAATTCGAAACGCCGCCATTTCGAGCTGTCCATAGACCAATTAGTATACTTCGTAAGTAGCTGGAGCTGTCATTTGTTCGTTAACTTTTTATTTCCAGTTACGAGTAGACAAATTTTCTGATAAGTTGAATAACTTCTTTATTTCTGTCGAAAATGAGTGATAATGACTCAGAATAAATAATTTGCTTCTGTATGTGTTCAATTTATTTTTTATTGCATTACACTGGTAACAATGCTGGTCATTTCCCTATGGTTCCTGAACCCATCATAGAGCCCTTATGATATTTGGGTAGATAAAGTAGTGTATGCAACTGTACATAATTAGGCATTACAGCACTCGTGTGAACCCACATTTGTGTTGTAATGCCCTCCAATATGCACAGTTGCATAAACTACTATAACAACTACCTTTTTTAAACGTTTTTAGTTTAACCTGAGCCCCAGCGTTATATACTCTTTGCTAAGCACGTTTGAAATAACTTTCAGTTGTTTGACTAGAATGACGTCTGTCGGGTCAGCAGTTACTAAATAAATAAACAAAAGATATATTAATTAAAGATTATTTATCGGGTATTTATCGCGTACCTTTTGTTATATTTTCCCCTACATTTCCATCGCGTTAATAATCGAAATGTAGGGGAAAATATAACAAAAGGTACGCGATAAATACCCGATAAATAATCTTTAAATATGTCAACAAATCGCGAAAGTTTAAAAATAAATATTGTTGGATAATCCACACAGCATCATCCGAAGCTAAGCAGAGCTTGTGTTATGGGTACCAGAAGACTGATATACATAAAACAATATATATTTTTTATTACCCATAGAAAATATCCAAAAAACCCGGAAAAAATTATGCAGATCTTACAAACATTTGTCCCAGGGCGAGACTCGAATCCGCAACCTGCGTCGCACAGTGACCATCCCCTTTCTTCTCGATTCTTTACTTATTGTTTAAAAAAGTTTAAATATTAAAGAATTTGAAGTAGTTTTTAGTTTTTCGATACAATCTTATTTATTATATTATTATATATATATTATTATTCGCTGTGTATTAAATTTGATTATGTTATATTTTCAGATTGAAGAATCAGTGCTGGGTATGGTGATGCGATATGGGCCTCGACTCTGGAAGCTGCGAGTTTTGCAAGCTGAGATTAGATTTACTCTGAGAATTGGTAAGTGGACGAATAGTTAGGGCTTGAAGGAAGGACAAACAAAGAAACAAACTTTTGCATTTATAATGTTAGTTAGGATTACTCTGGTATCGTCTCAGAATGTCACATTTTGGCAATCTAACTCAGACGAAACAAACTATAGATTGACATACGCGCGTCAAGCCGGTACGAAAACCAGTTAAGGTTGTCCGCTGTGGCTCGATGAAACCGTGTGATATTTTCAACATAATTTATTTGGTATTGATACGGACCAGTTGAGCTATCTGTAGATTGTTTGCAACAGTCTGCAGTTAGCTCAATTGTAAATACTAGTTTAATTTCTTTATATTATTTGATTGTTATTTTCTTTGTCAATAAAGCATTTATTTGATCACAGTGAAATTCTACACGGATTACTTAGAACATAAAGTTCACCAATACTGATTTTCAATATGATTTTAGTTTTCTATCTTTTCCTTACTTTTTCGATATTTTTCAGGGCCCGGCGCACCTACGAAAAACGTGAGACTATGTCTTTCCAACGGCTCCGGTTATTCCCTCGATGTGTACACTTACGAGGAGATTTCGGATCCTAGGACCGGCGTGGTGAGTTTATATTTTAACCCTTCCGCCAGGAAAGGAAGAGGAAACGGAGTGTGGGAAGACCTCCCACTCGATGGACCGACTACATTGTAGCGGTCGTAGGGAGTCGATGTATGGAGGCGGCTCAGGACCGCCATTCGTGACGTCGTTTGAGGGAGGCCTATGTTCAGCAGTGAACATATACGGTGATGATTTGATGATGATGATTTGACATGCAAATGTTCAACAGGATTTGCTCTATCATAATCTAACATTCATATAGCATCTATTATTTAATTTCTTTGAGATTACCCGGAGTGCCAGGGCTCATCATCATCATCAGCCCGCACACGTCCACTACTGACATAGGACTCCTCCAAACGACGCCACAAATAGCGGTCCTGAGCCTCCATCCATCGAGTCTCTGGCACCGCTACAATGTCGTCGGTCAAATACAATAAAAACTGCTTACTCACTATAATAACAAAAATCTTAGGATTTGCTATCATGATATGAACAGGCGTCACAGCCGTGATTCAGTTGTGTTCATTACAGCATTATCTAAGAGAGGTTTACATGTTCGTATAATGATTTTCAGATAATGTTCCACTCTTTCGGTGCGAAACAAGGACCAATGCACGGTCTTCCTATCTCCACGCCATACGTTACTAAGAATTATCTGCAGCAGAAGAGATTCTTGGTAAGTTGAATCCATGGTCATTTTTGAAGGTTTGTTACTTCAGTCGCTACGTCATAATAGGGATGATGCCAGTAACTGGAAATCCACAAAATCTTAGTAAATTTGTATGGATGGATGTATGGATATTTGTTACTCTTTCACGCAAAAACTATTGAACCGATTGGGCTGAAATTTGGTATGGGTTTAGTTTGGGACCTGGAATAACATTAGGCATTTTTTAATCCCGAAAAAGCGCGGGCGAAGGCGCGGACAGCAGCTAGTTATGTATATACCCAATTATACCTGAGTCAAAACATGATATTTCTTATTTTGATCGAGATTGATTGTTATTTTGATAAACTACACAATACAGCAATCCGCCATGACACGTTGAAAACCAATCAGAGAATACCGAGTTGTGACGTCATACCGTCACAATATGTAATGTAAAGGCGTAGAAAATCTATGGTAAAGTCTGACTTTCCGACACTATTATGGTCATTCTGTATCATCAGATGTACCCACATCTGATGATACAGAACCGCGGTGGCGTCTATGACGTCACCATTGCTCGTGCAATGGTGACGTCATAGACGCCATTCACTTCGAAATCCAATTTTTTTGCAGAAATATGATTTATATTGTATTTAGTAGTGGTCTAAAAAATCTCGGAGTAGTTCTTCAAAATCAGTAATAATGTATATTACGTTATGGGTAGTGGGTACTAGATAATTGATTATACATCATAAATACATATATTTTTTATCATACATAGAAAACAGCCAAAACACCCATAAGGAATATCAACAGATTGTACAAATATTTGTCCCCAGACGGAAATCGAACCCGCAACCACCTTTGGCGCCGCTGAAGTTGTCAAGCTTGGAAGTCTTCATAGGATCTTGAAAAGGAATTCAATATTTCCTTATTTTTTCAGGCTACATCTCAAGGCACAACCTATGTCTATGACATGCCTGACATGTTTAGACAAGTCGTCGAACAAAGATGGCGGGAGTGTATTGAAGACGGCAGCGTAGATGGTGCGTAAGATAGATTACCCAAACTCGATGTGGAATGTTTGTGAACAAACCGCCCATACTTAACCTAAAATTCACTCCGTTGCCGCGTTTTTTATACGCAATTTACATTATTTGTCGATTTTTTTAACTACCCGCAGATTAAAGAGGTTTTCGAAAAATTTATTTTGCCAGCAGAAAAAATGAATGGAGCTGTAGGTATATAGTGGTCTGCCAAAATTATTGAATTGCGCAAGTAATGAACAATGTAACATTGATCAGCCTTTTAAACATTTCCGCAGCATCATATGTATTATTATAGCAGCAGCAAATCGTGATTCGCATTTTATAAAATTGCCAATTGTATTTGTGTGCTGCGTTACATGTTTATGTCTGTTTTTTATTTAATTACTGTCTGACTGTCTGTTTTTTATTTAATTATGGTGAACAATAAAGAGTTCTGTCATCATCATCATATCAGCCCATACACGCCCACTGCTGGAAATAGGCCTCCTCCATAAGACGCCATAAATATCGGTCCTGAGCCGCCTCCATCCATCGGCTCCCTGAGACTGCCACGATGTCGTCGGTTTATCGAGTTGATGGTCTACCATGTAGGGGGTTTTGCCATAATCACCACGCTTGGCAGGCGGTTTGGTGATCGCAGTTTTGGTGTTGCAAAATACTCAGAAAGAAGCTGCTGCCCTTCCTCTGGTAGGTCACCACGCTTGGCAGGCGGATTGATGATCGCAGTTTTGGTGTTACAATATACTCAGAAGGAAGCTACAGTCTTTCCTCTGGTAGGTTCCCTTAGTTGGCTCTTATGACTTATGTATTGTATTGTAATTCTACTTTTATCAACAGGTCCAGCACCAGACAACGTTATGTCGGCTGTCGAGTTGGTGGTCGAACCAGACGGTGAACGAAGAGTTGTGGAGGTCACAAGATTACCCGGACAGAATAATGTAAGTTATTTTACAGTTATAAAGTTCAATGTGGCCGTGGGGCCGCGGCGAACGAATATCGACCCCTCCAACTCAACCCGTGGATGTCGTAGGGAACCTACCAGAGGAAGGGCAGCAGCTTCCGTCTGAGTATTTTGCAACACCAAAACTGCGATCATCAATCCGCCTGCCAAGCGTGGTGATTATGGCAAAACCCCTCCTACATGGGAGACCATCCACTCGATGGACCGACGACATCGTTGCGGTCGCAGGGAGTCGATGGATGGAGGCGATTCTGGACCGCTATTTATGGCGTCGTATGTGGAGGCCTATGTCCAGCAGTGGACGTGTATGGGCTGATATGCTGATGATGATGAAGGTTCAATATCTTGTGATATAGCCGTGGCTGTAGTGGCGTCAGAATCGACATCCACGGGCTGAGTTGGAGGGAGTTAAACTACCCTATCGCTAAAAGATAATTCTTTCGCAGGTTGGCATGGTAGCATGGCGTATAACCCTCCTAACGCCCGAGTGTCCAGAAGGCAGAGACATTATCCTCATAGCCAACGATCTGACCTACTACATGGGGTCTTTTGGACCCCAAGAAGACTGGGTCTTTTACAAGGCCTCAGCTTATGCAAGAGAGCTGAAGATTCCTAGGGTAAGTATTTTGAAACTATGGCGAACTCTATTTCAGTGATCAAAGGTCCTGACGCAGATGGTTTCAGTTCGATTCTCGACGTGTGACAAAATTTATGATAATGAATGTATTAGTTTCTGGTATTGATGCTTAAATTTTTTTTCTGCTTTAATGCAAAGTGTTGCGTATAACATTTGGAGTTATTCCTTATTGTTCGGAGGTGAAAGACATGACGCTTGGGTAATTTTTTTTTACATTTACATAATTGTAACACTTTGTCACTGTGATAGCTGTAATGTTGGGTTATGAAAAATTAATGATTGAAAAAAGACAAACGAGATATATATTTTTTCTCGAGAATCTTATCAAAGAAAACACAGCTAACTTAATATTTAAGTCTTTTTGTTGAATTCACTTTGATAAAAGTTACATTAGTAAACGAATTATCCGTACATATCACTCTTAAAACATTGAAATTTCAACCTTCCACCATTACAACAAACTCTATTCTCCCTCAGCTATACATCAGTGTCAACTCGGGCGCCCGTATCGGCGTAGCGGAAGAGGTGAAGTCAGAGTTCAACGTGGCATGGGTGGACAGCGAACGGCCAGACCGCGGGTTCAAGTACCTGTATCTATCACCTGAGTCGTTCTCTAAACTGGGCCCTCTGGGCTCCGTGAAGACTCAGCTGATTGAAGATGAGGGCGAGTCCAGATATAAGATCACTGATATTATTGGTAAGGACAAGTAACTATACCAAACTGTACTGTGGAGTACATGAAACTGAGCCCTCTGGGCTCCGTTAAGACTCAGCTGATTGAAGACGAGGGCGAGTCCAGATCTTTTTATTTATTTATTTATTCTAATCTCCCTCCTTCTCCTACAGGAAAAGAAGACGGCCTAGGAGTAGAATGCCTTCGCGAGGCTGGTCTGATTGCGGGAGAAACGGCACAAGCGTACGAAGACATAGTCACTATATCCGTGGTCACCTGTCGAGCTATTGGTATCGGCGCCTATGTCGTACGGTAAGTGTCAACCTAGGCTATTCCACTAGTCCACTGCTGGACGACGGCCGCCCCTAATGAGCAGCATAGAGATCATCGTCATCCTACCTTACCGTTCTACACAACTTTTGCTCGCAAGCGTATCAAGACAGTAGTGACTTTGATGGCTATTGGACGTTTTAATTAGTCAAAACCATGCAATTCACTAAACGGATTTGGCTTTGTGTTTCCACCATCGCTGTTTTTTCGTCAGATTTAGGAAGGATTTAATTGCGGTAAATTATTGAAAAGTCACTTGCCTTGATGTTGATGTCATGGGTTGCCATCTTGCTTTTTATACTTTGTCACTGACCATCAGGTGAGATTGTGGTCAAAGATCTATAAAATACGTTGATACATTTATGAACTTGCATGAAAATTATGTACACAAATAACCAAAACTCTTTTATGCATCAGTGACTCCCTTTGTATATATGTACATACATACAACTTGACTGCTTTAATGATATATTAACTTATTTGTTTTCTTTTTGTGTTAATAATAAGCTTAGGTTATGATAGGACTGGCATACATTGCAAAGTAAAAATAAATAGTATAAAAAAATATCTAAAAATAATTTACTAAAGTATGTTGTATCAGGGACGCAACTGCTGTGGTGTATATCAAACGTCTAGGGCGTGCTAGATAGCAGAACACTAATAGCCCCACACCATCAACCTTATAGCCCGGCTAAACGTTTAAGCCTCCATCTTGCTTGCGCGCACCAGTTTGCGCAAGCAAAATGAAGCGTGTGGCCGGCATATCTTGCTTGCGCAAACTGTGTTTGTGCAATCTGCATGCACAAATGTTTGAGCGTGTAGCCGGGCTATAAGGTTGATGGTGTGTGCACGTATATACCGCAGTTTACTAAAGATTTTCTCTCTTTTCCAGTCTCGGCCACAGAGTGATCCAAGTAGAATCCTCCTACATAATCCTGACCGGCTACGTGGCACTAAACAAAGTGTTAGGACGCCCGGTCTACGCCAGCAACAATCAACTCGGAGGGATTCAGATAATGCACAACAATGGCGTCTCACACGCCGTCGCACATACGGATCTGGACGCCATCTTTACAGCTGTCAAATGGCTGTCATTCGTGCCCAAGGTAAGGTATACAGTGATAGAATCCCACTAATATTATAAATCTCAAAGTTTGTATGTATATATTTGATGGATGTATGGATGTGTGGATATTTGTTACTCATTCACGCAAAAAATACTTAACCGATTGGGCTGAAATTTGGTATGGGTATAGTTTGGGACATGCAATAACATATAGGCAACTTTTTCAAATTTTTTATCCCGATAAAACGCGGGCGAAGGCGTGGGCAGCAGCTAGTCAATAATAATAACGCAGGAGGTTGCGGGTTCGATTCGTCTCGGGACAAATTAAATTAAATTAAAATCTATATATGTATGTAGTCTATTATATTATGTATATCAGTTATCTAGTACACATAACACAAGCTCTGCTTAGCTTGGGGCTAGATGATGCTGTGTGAATTGTCCAGCATTTTTTTTAATATAATAATGATCGCAAAGCAAAAAGAAAAAAAAAAAGAATAATGATCAAGCTGGCCAATGAAATAACGTAGGCGCTTGTCAAACTTGTCAAACCTCGAACTGAAAAGCTCTCGTTTAACCGACTTTATTTATTTATTTAGAACTACCAACAGAGGATACACTGTTTTTTTAATTTATAATTAGGAGTTCTCAATAATTGAAAAAAAAAAACAGAAAAGAACACCGAATTTATGTTTTGTTCTGTCTCTGCTTGTAGCATTTCATAAAATTATGCGATGTGAAACGGGAGTGTGGAAATACTTCCCACTCGATGGACCGATGACATTGTAGCGGTTGCAGAGAGTCGTTGGATGGAGGCGGCTTAGGACCGCTATTCGTGGCGTCGTTTGGGGGAGGCCTATGTTTAGCAGCGGACGTATACGGGCTGATGATAATGAGCGACCTACCCAGGCAGTATCTTTATTGTGTAAACTGTGTACCTAAGCTGTTGGTCTTCTGGAAATACTTATAAATCGGTCAACAGTTCGTCCTTTCGGACTTACGTGCTAATCTAGTTTTAGAGTCTCGTAACCAATTCATTATCATCAGCCCGTATACGTCCACTGCTGAACATAGGCCTCGCTCTAACTACGACGGCACGAATAGCGTTTCTGAGCTACCTCCATCCATCGATTTTCTGCAACCCCAACGTTTAGAGCTATAAGTTATAGCTCTCAAATTAATCTCCCTCTTCCCCTAGGACAAACTGAGCATGGTCCCCATGATGCGAAGCGGGGACCCCATCACCCGACCGGTAGAGTGGATCCCACCGCGAGGTCCGCACGACCCCCGACTCATGCTGACTGGAGAACCCGGCAAGCCAGGCTTCTTCGACGCGGGGACCTTCGACGAGATCATGAACACGTGGGCGCAGACCGTCATCACTGGTGAGTCACTCCGTCATAAGTTCCTGCACTGACTCATGCATGAGTCAAGGTGCGTCCTGTATTTGGGACGCATTCTCAGTTGATGTGAAGATGTACTGTATTTTACACACAAAAAATTAATACCATTATCAAGCTTAGGAAAAAATATAATAACATTATCAAGCTTAGGAAAAAATATAATAACATTATCAAGCTTAGGAAAAAATATAATAACATTATCAAGCTTAGGAAATAATATAATAACATTATCAAGCTTAGGAAAAAATATAATAACATTATCAAGCTTAGGAAAAAATATAATAACATTATCAAGCTTAGGAAAAAATATAATAACATTATCAAGCTTAGGAAAAAATATAATAACATTATCAAGCTTAGGAAAAAATATAATAACATTATCAAGCTTAGGAAAAAATATAATAACATTATCAAGCTTAGGAAAAAATATAATAACATTATCAATCTTAGGAAAAAATATAATAACATTATCAAGCTTAGGAAAAAATATAATAACATTATCAAGCTTAGGAAAAAATATAATAACATTATCAAGCTTAGGAAAAAATATAATAACATTATCAAGCTTAGGAAAAAATATAATAACATTATCAAGCTTATTATCAAGAGATTATAACACACAGAAGACTAAGTAAAAATATTAAGTAGGTCCCAGCTAAGTACTTATTTCTTTGGTTATTATTTAATTTCTGCTACGGGATTAAGCACAAGTAATAAGTTATAGTGCGTAATCCGCAGCACTCGGGGTAATCTCAAGGAAATTAAATGATATCCCAAAATAATTTATTTGAGACTACCCCAAGGTAAAAGAAGAATTATTAAAAACCCTTAGAATTGAGCAATGGCTAGAACCTCTTGTAAAACGTTCTAAATGCAAAGTCACTACCATTATTCAAGGGCATGGTAAAGGAACACTATTTGTCCTGCTGTCACTGACCATACCCTAGTTTCCCATAGTAAAATGTATGTATGTAGGTGTGTATATATATAAGTATGTATAAATAGGTTTATGTATTTAGGTATTTTTGGTTATTTATGTAGGTATTCGTATGTAGGATTAGTAAATGATTAGAGTTCTGTAATTTGTATTAGCTTCTTAAAATAATGCACACAGATCCCCGTATTCAATCCAACATTCCTATCCATCCAAGGTTGTCTGGTAGAGATCGCTCGTGAGCGATAAGACCGCCAATTGTCACATTTCTTTTTTGTATCAAATTGTTTGTAAACTTTTTTGTTATGTGTGCAATAAAGTATTTTCTATCTATCTATCTAAATGTAACTACTATCTTTTTTCGAAGGAGGGCGCTGACTCTGCTGCACAGTTTATAACTTTTGCGGTAGTCAGCCCACAGTAATTTTGATACACCATATTGAATTTTATCCAATCCTGCTGAAAGTTACAAAAAATACAAAAATCTTTATTAGGAACACAACAATGTATTGGGTACAATATCGTACCCAATAAATTGTTGTGTTTTATTTGTGTAACATTACAGTTTATCCAATATTGCTGAAAGTTACAAAAAATACAAAATACAAAAATCTTTATTAGGAGCACAACAATTTATTGGGTACAATATTGTACCCATACAATTTTGTATCAAATTGTTTGTAAACTTTTTTGTTATGTGTGCAATAAAGTATTTTCTATCTATCTATCTAAATGTAACTACTATCTTTTTTCGAAGGAGGGCGCTGACTCCGCTGCACAGTTTATAACTTTTGCGGTAGTCAGCCCACAATAATTGTGTTACACCATATTGAAGTTTATCTAATCTTGCTCAAAGTTACAAAAAATAGAAAATACAAAAATCTTTATTAGGAACACAACAATTTATTGGGTACATTGTACCCATAAATTGTTGTGTTCCTAAACCTTTATTAGGAACCTTTATTAGGATATAAAATCTTTATTAGGAACACAATTTGTATTTTGTATTTTTTGTAACTTTGAGCAGGATTGGATAAACTGTAATGTTTCCCCTGTAGCTTTTACCTGTAACATTTTCGACTCGTCGGGTACTTGATTTCGGGGCGCAGTTGGTTAACGCAGTCCCGTATTGAGGGGAAGGTCGCGTGTTCGAGTTTGAAGTCTCGACGATCGTGCTGACCCGCTTAGGTCATCTTTAATCATGAGAAAGGTTGTCATTTTCAATGACAATCTTTATCGATGCAACTTTTACTATTACTCTAATTTTTAACTCACAGGAAATATTGCAGGAATATGAATCTTATCCTATTTGTTACAGGGCGAGCTCGACTCGGCGGCATTCCCGTCGGTGTTATTGCCGTGGAAACCCGCACGGTAGAGTTCACTCTACCAGCCGATCCCGCCAACCTTGATTCTGAGTCGAAGACTCTACAACAGGCTGGACAAGTGAGTGTCGACCTTATTGTGTTGTAGTTAGCTTTATATCAGAGTGATATAGTTTACTCGACCAGCCGACCCCGCTAACTTGGACTCTAAGTCGAAGCTAGCTAGCTTTATATTAGAGTGATAGCAGTAGAAACTAACCCGTTCGGTAGAGTTCACTCTACCACCCAATCCTGCCAACTTGGACTTTGAGTCGAAGACTCTACAACAGGCTGGACAAGTGATCGTCGACCTAAAAAGTGACACAATTACTAATTTCAACTCTGTGTAATACGGACACATCAGCCTGTGGCTGCTAGTCTATTTGACAAATGAATAAAATCTTGCGATTATCTTTTAGACAAACACCACTCTAAACATAATATAGGATAGGTTTGTATAGTATTTTAATCTTATATATAAAATTTCCATGTCACAATGTTAGTTACCGTACTCCTCCGAAACGACTTTACCAAATTTTATATGCGTATTCACTCGGTCTGAGAATCGGCTACTATCTATTTTCCGTACCCCTAAGTGATAAGGGTTGAAGGCAAAACAACGTTTGGCGGCTGTCAGCTAGTGTGTATTAGTATATTAGGTAAGTAGGTTAAAACTAAATATTTTGTCCTGTACTCTTGCATAAACTCACCTTTATACCTTTATTTCTCTGTCCCAATAAGGTTTGCTGGAAGATAACACTTTTTAGGGTTAAGCTCGCCTTTGCCATGTATTTTCTTTTTAAATGTTTTTATGTATATTTTTATTGTGCAATAAGGAATTAAGAATTAAGAACATAATTCTAGATAGAAAAATTATAAAATTATGGGTCAATCAACAGCTTTATAACAAACTCCCCTTAGAGTTGAAGATAATTAAAAATTAAAATAGGTTTAATCTAGAACTAAGAAATACATATATTACTTGACAAAACGCTGTATAGCATCAGAGAGTTTTTGGAAAATGACTGCAGTCAGTTTAATGTCAAATCGTCTCGGGGTACCTGAAATCGTCGTGAAATCACCAAACCTAATAAAGTTGATTTACAAGAAACTTAAATTTAAGTATAGAATTATACCTTGACTATTCCCCTCTACAGCAAGATTGTATTTATCGTGTTTAGACGAGTCATCGCCTCATTATTTAACATAATTTCTTTCTAGGTTTGGTTCCCGGATTCATCATACAAGACGGCTCAGGCCATCAACGATTTCTCCCGCGAAAACCTCCCCATCATAATATTCGCAAACTGGCGAGGATTCAGTGGAGGGCAGAAAGGTAAATATAAAGAAAATGTTGGTTCGTGACGTTAGCTCCGCAGCTTTATAAAAGGGGTTTGAAAATTTTTGTATGGTAGGTGGCCACCAATTAGTTTTTTTTTTAAATCGTGGCGCACAATTTCATTTCCATATTTGACTTCCAGGACACTTTTACTACTGAAAAATAATATATAACATACGCGTCAGGTTGCTGAGATGTTCAAATATGAAAAAAAAAATTAGACCTACTTTTTTCACCTTTGAATATCTTGGAAACCTGACGCTTTCCATTAAAATAATATATAAAGCAAATATGGCGATTTTCAAAATTTTACTACAAAATGTATTCCGACGTTAGAGCCATACTTTTCAAACCGCTACCGAAATTTTGTAACTTCCTCCTCTGCAAAATTTGAGCCTGATCGTTTCAGTAGTTTTGGCGTAAATAAGTAAAAAACATCAAAACATCCAAAGCTTAATGTAGATTCGGCGCAGCACGTCGGATTTTTTATCCAGATATCTAAACATTGTCACTTCTAAAAACTAAAAATCTTCCACAGACATGTACGAACAAATCCTGAAATTCGGCGCGGAAATTGTGAGAGCTTTACGCGGTGCGACCGCCCCCGTCATTGTATACATTCCACCCGGCGCGGAGCTACGAGGCGGTGCATGGGCCGTAGTGGACCCCAGTGTCAACTCACAACGGATGGAGATGTATGCTGACCCCGAGGCTAGGTAAATAATACGTAGGACTCATTTCTCTATACAAAATACGCGTTTGGGCACAACTGTGTTATCTATGGCCAAATAAATATATCTTCTTTCTTCCTTTTCAACTGTGTTGCGCTATACGTGCGACTGTGTGTGACGTCTAGGGTTACTCCATGGATGTATTGTGCGAGTGAGACAGTTGCGAAATAACATTTATTTATTATTAATGGTAAAGCGTTTTACCACCATCTCACTCGGGAAAGTGAAGATGTGGCCTAAGATGGAGCACGCTTTACCATTACATGAGCATGAGATGTCATTTAGACATTTTATTTATCCTATTCGAGACGGCGTGGTTTTTTCGTATCAGTTTCATTCGCAATATAGATAGCTAGATTGAAAACAAAGGCCAAAAATTTGATTGGAATGCCCAACAAACTATGCATGGTCTATGCCATTTTAATTTGACAAGCTCAAACTTAAAAAGCTTTCTTTTCAGGTTGTTAAAAATATGCAGGTTGTATTTTTGAGACGGGACAGTAAGGCCGTTATAGTTACAGGAAAACGTATCTATAACATTTTGAGATATTCTGAACTGCATTCATAGGTTTTAGAATAAATGTACAGTCGACTTATGTCTTGGCGAGAGTATGACTTGGCGCGAGGAGCTCGGTTAGGCAACATCACTGACTGGGCTCTGTCGGTGTTGCTTGGCAATCTCAATGTCAAGGTCGAGTATTGTGGTGTCCTGAAGATGAGAGACGAAACTAGTAGACAACTTACTTTGATGAATACTATCAAAGAAGGTTATACGCGAAATTGTTACTAAATATTTTTCGTTCTAATATTTTGGCAATGGATTTCCGCAAAATAACGCCTGAATCTATTATTTTTAAATGTGCAGTCAGGAAGAAATTTTTAATTTTACACAAACTTCTTTTTGATGCCAGTCGATTCTGTTCCTTATACGGATCAAAAGTTTACCAAACCGACTAATGTTTGAGTAATAGAAATGTCAGAAATCGTAAAAAAAATCCTATAAATATAACTTTTTAGGCAACTGCCGCTAACTGTCCGGCCCGTCTCAAAAATCCACCCAGTATTTTGTAAATTTTTTGTAAAGAAAACACCTCCATAGTTTTATGCTAACGCAGCTTATTATAAACTTATTTTATTATTTCAGAGGAGGAGTCTTAGAAGCGGAGGGTATTGTGGAGGTGAAGTTCAAACAGCGTGACATTCTGAAGACGATGCACAGGATCGATCCTGAGCTGATGCGGCAGAGCGCTAGGACTGCAGGTATCTAAAGCATAGAATCTTTTTTATAGTCTAAAGAAGAATAATGATTTAAAATGTACTTAATAAGAACTGAATAAATGATTACAATAACTAGTGCCAATCATTAAAAGTCCATATCGGCCATTGGAAGTCATAAGATACAACTAAACAAAGCGACCAGAGGAAAGGCAGCAGCTTCCTTCTATGTACTTTTAACACCTCCACTGCGATCACAAATCCGTTTGAGAGATTTCCGTGCAAATAGCACCGCACGCACTATCTAGAGTTTCTTTCATCTATGGACGATCCCGCGACGATAGCATTGTCATAGTAAAGCGGTAGGTTAGTATAAAGCCCATCACAGACGCAGCTATAATATACTGTATATAAGCAATACAATCACTGACATATAGCTTGGTGACGTCATAGAAAATAAAATATAGCTGCGTGTGCGGTCGCTCGAAATTTAGTATAGAAAAAAATATAGTTAATAACTAAAACCCGACTACATAAAAGTCTTAAACAAGCGTTCACCTATTGTCCTTATAATAGCACAATACATACAATAGCTAGTTTATTGCTTTTTTAAGACTTTTATGTAGTCGGGTTTTAGTTTTTAAATATATTTTTTTACACCTTGTTGCTAATAGTTTGAGAATCGTTAACCTCACAAAAGTATGAGAAACGCTTTCGGAAAGTACAAACAAAGACCTTTGCAACGATACCACACACGGGCATATTTACTAACATTGAGATTTTCGACCCTTACTTAGACCCCCGCTATCTCGTTAGACCCCCATTTTTATTGACGTCACATAGCCTATAACCATAGGGCTATTAAGATGAATCATACGGCACCTCATTAGTTGAAATCGGACCAGTAGTTTCAGCGCTAAGTGAGAACATAAAAATCTACTACATACATACATACATAGGGTGTCAATCTCATAACTCTCGTCCTTCGGTAGTCGGTTAAATATATCACGCTATGCCTTACTAGCGCCCGAATACTCAAACGCACCTCAGATTTAAGCGCATCTCAAGTCGCCATTTTTTTTACAACTTTTAATGAAAATCTGTCAGAAATTCGCCACTTGAGACGTACTTAAATCTGAGTTGCATTTGAGTATTCGGGGGTATGATTTATATTACTATATATTATAGTTACGTCTGTGATGGGCTTAATTCGGCCCCAGTATGAGTGATTCACACGCTTAACATTAAAACGCATGTTGTTTCAGAAATCAAAGACCAAATAAAGGAAATCTCAAAGAATCTCGATCGACGCGGCTCAATAGACGACGTCCTCGTCAAAACGGACACAGGGAAACAAGGTCAGTTATAACCTCATTACCTAATACCGAGATAGAAGCAAAGACTACTCCGTAGAGATCTGTCCGATCTGTAGAGTTGATTCTTTACAGATCGTAAAAATAGACCTACATAATATGTTTTAAATAAATAAATGCAATGTATCTGCGTGGGGCCGCGGCGCACGAATATCGACCCCTCCAACTCAAACCGTGGATGTCGTAAGAGCCGACTAAGGGAACCTATCAGAGGAAGGGCAGCAGCTTCCTTCTGACTATTTTAAAACACCAACACTGCGATCACCAATCCGCATGCCAAGCGTGGGGATTATGGCAAATCCCCCCCTACATGGGAGACCATCCACTCGATGGACCGATGACATCATAGCGGTCGCAGGGAGTTGATGGATGGAGGCGGCTCAGGACCGCTCTTCGTGGCGTCGTACGGGGGAGGCCTATGACCAGCAGTGGACGTGCATGGGCTGATGATGATGATGTATCTGCGTGTTTCAGCGGAGACCAAAGTGCGCGAGTTAGAAACAGAACTGCTAGCGGCTGAGAAAACGATGAAGGCGAGAGAAAAGACGCTCAACCCTATCTACCACGAGGTAACTACTCTATGACATAAATGTTTAAGGATAAAAATAAAAAAGATTTTGCCATCAGACCTATACCACGATGTACGGTGTACCGCACGATAGGTAGGTAGAATTAAGTAGGTCATGTTCATATATACCTACACCAATTTGCTTACCTTAGAACTATTATTGTTCACTCAATTACAAATAAAATCAGTGTCAAACTAGCACTCGGGGGTTTGAATCGTACGTTTTCCTTCCCTCTAACTATTTAACTATCAACTAAACTTATAACTGTAGGAACCCCTACATTAAAGAAGCCGAAGCTGTGAAATTTTAAATCAAAAAATTAAATACTTAAAAATGTAAGCCGCTACAGAATGGTGTCTGCCTCAGCATGGGTTCGGAATACCAGCAGTGGCGTGCCTGGTGCTTGAGAACAGGGCAAGCCCGATTTACATTTCATATGTATGAATCGATTGTTATTGAAGTTTTCATGCCAATTAATTAATTCCATAAAATGTTGCAACTGTTCGGTCTTAATATTCATTGCCGTCGGCGTCGGTGAGTTTTAACAAGGCACACTGAAGGCATGTTAGTACCTACTAGACAGAAAATCGCAAACATGTCATCAATGACATACCTACCTTCGGTGGCTTTGAAAAATGCCATTTCGTATTTATTCATTTTACATCAATAATTTACAAATAAAACAAATAAAAAGTGATGTAAAAAGTTGAACTATTTAGAGGTTTGATGTCTATATGCGTTGTTTACCGAAAATGTTATGAAATTACTGCATTCATGTGTTTTGTGAATTTGGATGCCCTTTTCGCACCAGTTATGTTATTTAAATCATCCCACAGTCATAACCAGAAGAATTCAAACCGTTTTCTCGTTAGAAAAAAAAACGCTACACAAAAAATACAATTTATTGGAATGAGAGCAGCCAACAATTCCTACCTATCAATACCTATTAAATTGTTTTTTATGACACTTGTTTGCGAAATACTAAAATCCGGTGTAGATTTTACCGAAGCTGTGAAGTTTTTTCTCCGTGAAAGGTTTCACCTTTTCCTTTTCACCCACTTCAAATCCTTACAAGGAACAATATGTATAATCTGTATCCGCAATAATTTTAATCTCAAAATCACGCAAAAATCTCCAAAGTTAGAACGAAAATGCAAAATTTACCAGTTAATCGCTCACTCAATAAAAAAAACAATAACAAAACAAAATGTAAAATTGTAAACAATAGAAAATATTCTTATACGAACTTCGTGATCCTAGTTTGTTACGAACTTCACAGTAAAAGCCAGGCTTAGATAGATAGATAGAAAATTCTTTATTGCACACTTATTGATAAGAAACAGAAATACAAAAAAAGACAATTTAAAACTAAGTTACAAGTGGCGGTCTTATCGCTCGAGAGCGATCTCTACCAGACAACCGCTTATTGCTCCATACTAATTGCTATAGAAACGCACAGTAGTTATATCTATAGACGTAGCACTTTTTCATAGGTTAGAACGGTGCAGGTATACGCGCCCGCAAAGCCCTGTTGCAAGCCCATGAGTGTGAGCGAGATGCATGCGGCCGCGCGGCGGCAAGTTGCTAGCAGGCCGGGCGGCGCGTTCGGATACTTACTAGATAGTCATAGTTTTAAAAGAAATCAAGGAAAGAACTGACGCGCGAAAATTTAAATATGGTAGTCAATGTGTTCGGCCTGTATGGAATTTGAAGTAGGGCAAGCCCGGTTTTTTGGCTTGTATGAAGTTACCCCACTGAATACCAGCATACGTTACCGGCTCTTTGCCTACCACCTGCGAACGCAGTAAGCTAACCGTGCTCCTACACTACGCGCGCTTAAACTATTAAATAAGTTCCAACATGTAGTGGTGTACTTGTTTATAGACGTAGACATAGACACTCATTTATTTACTGCCGCAGTACAAAACAGACATAAAAATACATTTTTAAAATAACATAGTAACTTATAGTACAAGAAAAACCATTGCACAATTTTTTTTAAGTCTTATTTCAATAAAAAAACTCTTACTTAAATTCTGTTTTTCATTGGTAAATATATCCAACAATGGTACTCGTAAAAATTAAATCGAATTTTCTGATTATTTTTCGTGCAAACGCTAATCTTATGCAAGTGACATAAGAGTTGGTTTTGCGCGAAAACGAAAAAGAAACTTAGATTTTCCTTTTCCGAGTAGGCCCCAGCTCAGCAAACGAATATGATGCGACTTATAAACGTGTTAATACTGTAAAAGATCGGAGATCTACATAATAGTTTCTTTTACTTTTAACTCTTCAGCACATATGAGCGATATTCTCACTATGAATTTTATAAAATTCAACCCTGTAGATTGTAAACCGATTTTTCATTGGGTTAGAGTCTTTATTCCGTCAACTACTTTGTTAACACTGCGGTATGTAAAATGGTTGTCTTGGACAAACTGCATTGGATATAGAGGCGTAGCGAATTACATTTATTTATTTTATTTTATATTATTCGGAGAACAAACAGTTTTACATACTTTATAAATAGACTTATATAATAACTTATAACCATTTATGTGTCCTCGCATATAAAAGCTAAAAGACTGCTTGCTTGTGAAGGAAAACTAGAGAACAGTTCTGTCTTGGTACAGACAAATACATAGGTATGAAGTAAACTAACGTAAAATCACTAACAATTTTCAAGATTTATAAAATTACCGATAAACTTAAATCAAGAAAAAAAAACGAGGTAGAACTGATAGATGAGAAAAAATATAATAACAGAAAAAGAGATATAAATAATATTAACTGAAGACAATATAATGAAACATTTCCTATACTCATCCACGCTTTTGTGACACAAGCACGCTTATGAAGTTCCCTAATTGAATTAGAAAACGAATGCAGCGATTTGAAAACGCCACCGTTTTAATATATGACGATTTGTATTTTTTTTTTCAGATTGCAGTCCAGTTTGCTGAATTACACGACACTGCTGAACGAATGTTAGAGAAAGGATGCATATTCGTAAGTGTTTCTTAAATATTATGAACCTATGTATATCTAAGCTGAAACGCGCTTCAAGGAAAGTATTTATTTCCTTTTGGTCGGAAATTATTTGTTTCCTGTATAAATAAATAAATAATGCAGTACAATCCACACAGCATCAACTAGCCCCGAGCTAAGCAGAGCTTGTATTATGGATACTAGATGACTGATTTATATACATAAATACGATACAAAACATAGATATTTTTAATTATACATAGAAAGCACTCAGAACACCCTGAACAAATATCTGCACTTCGTAAATATATTCATTCCAAGGCGGGAATCGAACCCGCAACTTCCTGCGTCATAGGTGCATCTTCACCCGCTTTGATACAGAAGTCGTCAGAGATGAAGTCGATCTGCCTTTGCAATTTGAGGGAATTCTATTTTCCGCCCTGTAACCACTACTACCGGTTTCAGAATCGAACGAATCACTCACCCACAATAACTATATCCGAACGGGGGCCGGAGTCTGGTACCAGTGGTACTTCCCTAAAAAGATTTTAGTGTTAATAACCATGATAGTTTCAAAAGAGTATATTTTGTCCTAAGGATATAATCCCTTGGCGGGACTCCCGCACCTTCCTGTACTGGCGACTTCGCCGACTTCTGCGCCAGAATTGGCATGAGCGACGCATCCAGAAGGCGGTCCGCGAGGCTGCCGCCATGGACCAGGGCGCCGCCGCCGCCACGCTGCGCCGGTGGTTCACCGAGGACCGCGGTGAGACACAGGTAACAAAGAGTTCATAGTGTCATATGTCAATCAATGTTGACCTACTGTATTACAGTCTGGGGAGAACCACAGACACTATCATGTCGAATAAGACAGTGGCTCAAGCCACGCATCCAGAAGGCAGTCCTCAAGGCTGCCGACACGGACCAGTCAATCACAGTCTGGAGAGGCAAAATTGGCTGTATCAGTGACGCAGCAGTAGTGGCAATAGGTAAAATCTAGAACATTAAAATTATCATGCGCGTAAAATGCGCGACAGCATTATTAATTATATCATTTGGGGGAGACCTATGTTCAGCAGTGGACGTATACGGGATGACGATGATTACTCAGCCACACAAAAAAAAATGTGTAAAATATTTAATAACTACGGCCTATATAAGATATATACTTATCTGTCTAACATACATAAAATAAACTTATTTATTACCACGTATTGTCGGCGACGTGTCACACGCAATATTTTGTGCCGTGACCGGTAATCGTCCGCGAAAACGCCGGAACAGCACATTTTTCGGCCAGAATTCTTCCTTGTCGAAATATTCTGGGTTGGAATACGCACCACAAATTTAAAATCATAAAGTATTATGTACTAGCTGCTGCGCGCGCCTTCGCCTGCGTTTTCTCGGGATAAAAATAGCCTATATGTTATTCCAGGTCCTAAACTATACCCATACCAAATTTCAGCCTAATCAGTTCAGTAGTTTTTGCGTGAAAGAGTAACAAATTCTTCCATCCATCCATACAAACTTTGACATTTATGAGGTATAGTTTGGGACCTGGCATAACATATAGGCTATTTTTTATCCCGATAAATACCGGGCGAAGGCGCGAGCAGCAGCTAGTAATATTATAAATTTGATATAAGTAAAATAATTCTGTCTATCTGTCTGTTACCTTTTCAAGCCTAAACGACTGAACGGATTTTAATGAAATTTGGCAGGGAGGTAGAAGGTATCCCGGGGACGGACATAGGGTACATGAAAAGCGAGTGCGAAGCCGCGGGCAGCAGCTAGTAACTAATAAATACATATATGATGAACCATATAAACCGCATTTTAAATTTACTTTACGATAACCTTACAGGCCCACCAATGGGAGCGCGACAACAAGGAAGTTTGTCTATGGCTAGAAGCACAAGCAGCGGACGAAAGCTCTGTCCTAGAACGGAACCTGCGAGCTATCAACCAGGACGCCACTATGCAAGCCGTCAACAACCTTGTACTGGTAAATATTCTTGTATATACCATACTAGCGACCCGCCCCGGCTTCGCACGGGTGCAATGCTGATACTAAATTATACCTTCTTCTTGAATCACTGTATATAAAAAAAACGCATCAAAATCTGTTGCGTACTTTTGAAGATCTAAGCATACATAGGGACAGACAGACAGCGGGAAGCGACTTTGTTTTTACCCGACTACGAAAGGGTTATGATTTTGACACCCTATGTATGTATGTATGTAGCCGATTTTTATGTTCCCACGTAGCGCTGAAACTACTGGTCCGATTTCAACAAATGAGGTGTCATATGATTCGTCTTAATAACCCGATGGTTATAGGCTATGTGACGTCAGATAAAAATGGGGGTCTAACGAGATAGCGGGGGTCGAAGAAAGGGTCGAAACCTAAGTATGAAAAGAAAATGATAAGGACAATAGTTGAACGCTTGTTTAAGACTTTTATGTAGTCGGGTTTTAGTTTTTAACTATATTTTTTATACTATGTAGAGATGACAATTCTTATATAATATATGTATATGAATATATATTTATTTGTGGCGTCGTACGGGGGAGGCCTATGTCCAGCAGTGGACGTGTATGGGCTGATGATGATGATGATATTTATTATATATTAGCAAAAACTACTGAACTTATTAGGCTGAAATTTGTTATGGGTATAGTTTGGGACCTGGAATAACATATAGGCTAGACACATAAGTGATATATAAATGTGCTAGTGGTTTGTTTTTCACTTCTTCCACTAGTGGACAAAAAAATTAACTGAAGGAAAAATCAATAACATCTTGTTTCTTTTTGATAATAATAATTATATACATATATAAATGTTAATAGTATAAAATTTGAATTTTCTAAGTGGAGGAGGTTCTCGATTCTTCTGTATGTTTTTTTCTGTATGTGTTACGCGATATCTCTGCCAATTATGGACCGATTTTGAAAATTCTTTCACTGTTGTATAGAAATCTTTCCCGTAGGGGTTCCGTAATTATTGTATACCTATGGGATTAGTATTTATCCCACAAAACTTAAAATTAGTGTAAGAGTAAGGGAATTTGAAGTCGGTTTATCGTTTTTTAAAACACGCCCTTGTTATCCCGATAAAAAGCGGGCCAAGGCGCGGGTAGCAGCTAGTATATAAATACTTATCAAAATATTTTCTTTTTCAGGAACTAACACCATCTCAGCGTGCTGAATTTATAAGAAATTTATCCGCTTTGGACCTGGAGCAATAATATAATAAATAAATAATATTATTTATAATAGAGAACAAATCTGTAGCTGGGGCAAAATAGACCTAATTATGAGTGTTTGGGTTCTGTATGGCCTTAATTTTAATTGTTAATAGATTTCATAAGCAGGGTTAGAATGAATGTTTTGTTAAATGTTTTTTTTAGTTGTATGGTGTATTTGAGGACGGTTTTACTCAAAAACATGACAATACGTAACATTTAAGTTGTCCTCATATTCCTTCACATTCCAAATTTCTGTAGTATTTTTGAAAATAATTACAAAATATAGTACCTACACTATCTTTTACAAGTCAATATTATCTCGGTGTGGAGTTTTTATACGGTCATGGAGTTGTTCTACGCCCATTGAGTTGTTCTACGCCCATGGAGTTGTTCTCCGCCCATGGAGTTGTTCTACGCCCATGAAGTTTTCTACGCCCATAGAGTTGTTTAAGAATTCAGTGCGAAGACGGCTCTTTTGAAAACGATCTCGCCTGCCTAGGTTGTGCCTTAGAATAAATAGCTCCTAACTGCGTTTTATTTTACATAAAGCTTGTACACACTATTTATTATTTTATGCTGTGCGTGAAACGTTATTAGTATATCTATTTCATACATTTATTAGGTTTATTAGAACACATTATTACTGTGTGTACAAATATGTTGAGTTGCTGGAATAATGTGCTTCTAACCATACTAAGACCAGTGTTATTAAAGCTTGCTCAGACCATAGTATACTAATCCAAAAGATCCAAAGGTTATCTGGAAAATATCGTTTCTAAGCGATAAGGCCGCCCATTGTACATGTTTTATGTAATGTCTATTTTTAATGTGTACAATAAAGTTTGTAATTGTAATAATATACTCCGCCAGGTATGGCAGTCCAAGACAATGGTCACGTGGGTGTCACTTGCCACGTCATCATCGCCATCGGCGAATGAGATGATGAATCTGTGTTATGGTGTTACCAGTAGCTTAAAATCGTAACTCAGCTCCTTGTATTACCTGTATGAACCTGATAAAACAATGTTTTTTTTATTAACCAATATTATTTCTCACATGAACTCTTGTTTAACTAACGCTGTTTTGACTGATCTAATAGCCCGGCTACATGCACAAACATTTGTGCTTGCGCACACCGGCTTGTGCAAGCAAGATGGAGCGTGTGGCCGGTTTATCTTGCTTGCGCAAACTGTGTTTGTGCAATCTGCATGCGCAAATGTTTGAGCGTGTAGCTGGACTATAACAAACACAACTGATAAATAATAGACTCAGGCGTTACTTTGCGGAAATCCATTGCTCCTTCCGCCAAGTGGCATTTGGAGCGAGGAGCTCGGAGAGGCAACATCACTGGCGGGACTCTGTCGGTGCTGCTGTGCTGACCAATCTCAATGTCAAGGTCGAGTATTGTGGTGTCCTGAAGATGTCTCGTGGAGAGAGGAAACTAGTAGACAACTTACTTTGATGAATACTATCAGAGTAGGTTATACGCGGAATTGTTACTAAATATTTTTTCATTCTAATATTGAACACAACTGATATTTTTTATTGATTTTTCAATTAACCCCTTATCACATTTGTTTCCCAACTTCTACGTTTTGTTGAAATAAAGTGGCAACTGGACAGTGACGTGGTCAATGTCACTCCCGGAGTGCCAGATTTTGTTTTCTTGGATAATGGTCCTAGGTAATGCCATACATGATCCAAGAAAACAGGTCCGTTCTTCCGGGAGTGTCGCCAGGTGACGTCACTGTTCAGTTGCCCCTTCATTACAACAAAATGTAGAAGTTGGGAAACAAATGTGATAAGAGTCAATTGAGAAATCTATAAAAAAAAATTGAATGGTCAATTGTATTTGTTAGATCAGTCAATACAGCGTTCGTTAAACACGAGTCAATGTGATAATTAATTGGTAAATACAAAACCACATAGTTTTATCACATTCATACAGGAGCTCGGGGAGTTACGATTTTACGCTACTGGTATCACCAGGAAATATTTGTTCTCATTGGTCGATGGCGTCGATGACGTAGCCTGGAGACACCCACGTGACCACCGTGTCTCAAAAGAGCATACCTACCTTATTTTCTTATACCATGATGCCATAGAAAAGCGTAGATCAAGCGTTGAATAGATCTGACTGATTACTGGGGAAGCTTTTATAATGCTTTTGGCGCATCGACAGAATAGTGTGTTTCTACCTTTAAAAATGCAGTGTTATGCACGCATCCTAAGTTTATTCTGTTCAAGTTTCTCCAAACTTTTGGTTTTGTGTGTAACTCGATACATTCGTTTTTGTACAGTCAACGCAACAAAAACGTCTTAACAGAGAAATTTTTCAAAATAAGTAATTAAATAATGTTGGACAATCATCACAGCGTCATCTAGCCCCAAGCTAAGCAGAGCTTGTGTTATGTGTACTAGATAACTGATATACATAATATAGTACACACATAGATAGTTTTTTTTATTATATATGCATTGAAAATACCCAGAACACCCTGAACAAATATTTGCAGATGGTACAAACATTTTTGCCAAGGCGGGAATCGAACCAACGCAACCAGGTGGAGGTTGCGGAGGAGGTTCGCCCGCCGCGCCACATCGGTCGTCAAAACTTTTCTCAATATTAGCAGAAAATGGATTCTGATTTCTGCTAATACTAAATGAAACAAAACTGTTATAGAGGTATCGAAAAATATATTATACACACTATCAATTGACGGTGAGAACTTTGGGTAATTCTTTACCTTAACACTAGCACTTAATAGTACTAAAAGTTAGATCACTCTTCGCACAAAATAATAATGCATTAACTACTAACCTAGCAATTTGCATAAAAAAGAAACACACGATTGCGTATTTTGGAAAACTAAAATGGGCCTCTAGCAACACGACAGCAACTTACTGTGTGCAGAGTTAGTAGACGACCTTAGTCGCGCAGTGGGCAAAGGTCCGACTGCGACGCAGGTGGTTGCGGGATCGATTTCCGCCAAATATTTGTACGACCTGCAGATATTTTACATAAAGGTTGCCTGGAAGAAATCGCTTCTAAGCGATAAGGCTGCCCATTGTACTTGTTTATGTTACCTAATGTCTATGTGTTTTATTTGTCTTTGTGGTGTACAATAAAGAGTTTTGTATTATATTGTATATTTTGTTCCTGGTATTTTCCATACATACGTATGTTGAAAAATATCTTAGTATGTAATCTAATTATATTAAGCATTTATGATATTTTAGTACACAAAATCTACTTACTTTAGCTTGGGGCAAGATGATGCTGTGTGGATTGCTCAGCAATTATATTGGTTTTGTGAATACCTCCCACTCGATGGACCGACGACATTGTAGCGGTCGCAGGGAGTCGTTGGATGGAGGCGGCTCAGGACCGCTATTCGTGGCGTCGTTTGGGGGAGATCTATGTTCAGCAGTGGACGTGTACGGGCTGATGATGATGGAGATGACCAGAGCGATTGGAGAGATCCTCGACAGTACACAGATATCTTGGTGGTAGGTACTATTTGTGATTAAATAATTGGTTATATATTTTACTATAAAAACTTTCGTAGTTTGACGAATTCATTATGAATGTAAGCGGGTTAACTACGAACCTAGTTTGTGTTGGAAGACCACCTGTGTTCTTCCAACACAAACAAGGTTCGTAGTTAACCCGCTTACATTCATAATGAATTGGTTAGATATTTTTGTAAAATAAGTTTATTGCGTTGAAAATTGTTAAACTTGCAAGTTGCGATATTTATTTAGTTTTAGTGGGGTTATGCGGTATGGGAAAAGCCGTTTTGTATATAAACTGAATATATTTATTTTGTAAAAATATGTTTTTTTATTTCCCAATCATATCTTTGGATATATTCTTACAGAAAGTTGAAATTGATTTGATAATCTGATTTCAACTTTCAGAAATCAGATTCAAATAAGCTAGTTTTGAGCTGAAAACTTGGTCCCTGATTCTCCACACTAATGTTTTTTTTAATGTATAACGTTATACATATGTACACACATTAGTCATTTGTTTGAGCACAATCTCACCTGATGGAAAGTGACGATGTGGCAGACGGTGTATCACGAAGGTCTAGAAGATACCTATTCACTCTTCTCTTGAAGTGCGTCTAACCATCTAATACGAAGCTGATATTTTGTCGTACTTTCCGATTAATTTTGAGTAAACGATTGATATCAAAAATATTATTGACTTTTTATAATGTTGAATATATTTAGGATGTTTGCATCGCGACAGATTTTCGAATAAAGGTGTCTATCATGTATGATAGAGAAAATCGCTTGAAGATGACTCGGTGATGATTTGGTGGTCAAAATTAGTTTCGCTCTCATTTAAATATCATTATGTTTTTTCAAAAACTAAGCCGCTGCAAACATAGCTATTTTTCATCCGATTACGTATGGAAAATTTCAATACGATCAGGGACATAGTTTCCAAATGAAGCGGAAAGTACGTTTGTATGGGGAGTAGGGATATCAGTTCCGTTAAGCAGCGGAGACTTTTTACCCCCTACTACAATGACGAAATCTCCGGTTATCTATACTTATAATAAAACTGTAACAGGTCCAATTCTGTACATTGAAGATATTTTGAAATTATTTTTTTGAGGGCAGTCTATTATCGATACTGATGCCAAAAATGTAATTTTTTTCCATCATGTCTGTCTGTCTGTCTGTACCTTGGCCGCGCATAGCTCCGAAATTACTGAACGTATTCAAACGAAATTTTGCAGGATTTGAGTTCATACTACGAGGAAGGACATAGAATACTTTTTATCCCGGATTTCAATAGGGTTCACTTGGGAGAGGGGTTGAAAGTAAAATTTGTTGGCTGCGCATAGCGCCGGAACTACTGAATGTATTCAAATGAAACATGGCAGGATTTGAGACCATACTATGATGTAGGATATAGGATACTTTTTATCCCAGATTTCAATAGGGTTCCCTTGGGAGAGGGGATGAAAGTTAAATTTGTTGGCTGCGCATAGCGCCGGAACTACTGAATGTATTCAAATGAAACTTGGCAGGATTTGAGACCATACTATGATGTAGGATATATGATACTTTTTATCCCGGATTTCAATAGGGTTCCCTTGGAAGAGGGGATGAAAGTAAAATTTCGTGGCTGCGCGTAGCGCCGAAACTACTGAAGGTATTCAAATAAAACTTGATCATGCATGATTTAAGTTCATATTACGAGAAAGGCCATAAAATACTTTTTATCCCGGAATTCAGAAGGTATCCCTTATGAGAGAGGAAGTGAAATTTTTCGCGTTGCAGAATGGCGCGCGGGGCAAGGGCGGTAGAGAGCGATAGCCCCCATTGTGGGGGGCACTGGCAGTGGGGGCCCCAGAAGTGAGGAACCCAGCAATAGGGCCCCTCACGCAACCGGACCTTCCCAGTAGCCCCCCACAGTGGGGGGCAACGGCAATGGGGCCCCAGAAGTGGGGGCTGCCGGCAGATGGCCCCCCTGAAGTGGGCCCCCCACATTGCCCCGCAGTGTTAATCCCTCATTAGCCCCCCACAGTGGGGCACCGGCAGTGGGGCTCTCGGCAGTGGCCCCCACATTTCCTCGCAGTGGGACCCTCAGTAGCCCCCCGCAGTACCCCCGCAGTGGGACCCACTAGTAGGCCCCACAGTGGAGGGCACCGGCGGTGGGGGCCCCCGGCAATTTGCCCCGCAGTGGGCCCCCCACATTGCCCAGCAGTGGACCCCCAGTAGCCCCCCCGTAGTGGCCCCCCCGCAGTAGAGTAAAATTTCTTGGCTGCGCATAGCGCTGAAACTACTGAATGTATTCAAATGAAACTTGGCGTGATTTAAGTTCATACTACGAGGAAGGTCATGTAATACTTTTTATCCTGGAATTCGTTAAGGTTCCCTTGGGAGTGGGGATTGAAGTGACATTTCTTGGCCTAAAATAGCGCAAAAACTACTGAATGGAATCGAATGATACTTAGCATGATTTGAGTTCATACTACGAGGAAGGACATAAAATACGAGTCCATACCCCAAAGCCAACAAAATGATTACAAAATTGTTATTAGTGCCGATAAACGACCTACTGGACAGCATCCGGTTGGTACAAAGCTCTTGATGATGTTGCCGTCCTGGTAGATCAGCACTGTGACAGGCCGGACATTGTGCTGCGTACCCGGGATGACCGCTTGTAATGCATTGGCGAAACGCACCAGGCATTGATGCTCTTCAGTCTCTACTCGCTTATATACCTACTGTCGTGGCGAAGACGGATACAACTTTGATCTTCGACATGTGAATCCGAAAACTGACGAGACTGGACACTATAAAGTTTCTGCAATGCAATTCTACGCCTAGATACATTTTACCAATAAGAGAAGGTTGCATTGCTCACCTGCAAAGGTTTCGAGGTTTGTTTAACCGTTTTCTGGTGGACACTTACGCCATAATTAAAATGGCTGGTGGAAACTTATGCCAAAATTAAAACGAAGCGTTTGGTATACATCAGAACAGAACTAATGAGAGAAGACTGCGCGCTGAGAATTATGTAGATCTGCGAGACGCCATGAATCAAGATAGAAATTGTGAAGATTTAGGACGAGTGGTGATTCTTCCTTCCAGTTTTAGAACTGATAGATGTGTAGTGCCCTATTCTCCAGTAGGTACTATCAAAATCTTTTGAAGCGCATAATATACCTAGGTAAATGTAGAGCTGTGTGACGGCCAGTCAATAAAAACTAGGTATATTTAAATCTATACTATACTACACTAATAAAAATAATTAAGGTTTGTGTGGTTGTAGGGGGTAATCTCTGAATCTACTGAACCATTTTGAAAATACTTTTACCTATTGAATTTGTTTAAACACGCATCGTTTAAACCACGTTATTTGCGAGTTTTATATATTTAAAGAATACTATATATTTAAAAAAAATTACCGCTCAACGAAGTGGGCACGGGTCAGCTAGTATATATATATATTCTCTGAGATTACCCCAAGTGCGGTCTTAGCACAATAATATCAAAAACCTAAGCTAGATGCAGTTAGGCAATTATAACAGCAGCAAAACGATAAGAAGACAGCTAGTGTAAGTATAGTGGCGTACTTGCCCACCATGAGGCCCATTGCTTACCAAAGGTCATCGAGTAACTCGGTCCAGCTTTGCTCGTTCGCACCATAATTGGGATGATGACGATTAAGAAATAGTAGGGGGAATACGCACAAAATGACACAAACTTTTTTTATTTCTGTATTTCTTTAATATATTTTTTTTATATTTTCTAGAACCATACAATTTTATAATCACAAACTTATTTATTAATAGAAAATACTTATTTATTAATAGAAAATACATGCAAAATCTATACTTATAATAAAACTATAACAGGTCCAATTCTGTACATTGCTAGTTTGGGTCGGGGAAGCGCCTTAAACAAATAATTTTCATAATAAATGATTATTATAACTACTCTAAGTTTGACTATCATTAGTGGCTGAGCATTCTCTCGCTAGTTGCGTAGTTTGGAGAACATCTTCTACTTCTTTCTCAACTTCTTTTTTTCGCCACTCCAGTGGCATTTGAGACGACTGCTCCCAGCCCGATGGAATTCCCTGATACTCCTTGACAAGTCTCTACTCCCAAGGACTGATCCTTCTCCATTCTCTCAACGTGTCGCGGAGCAAACGTAGATGAGAACTCGCTTATTGGTTCAGCGAACAGAGCTTTGACCTCCTGGATCTTCTGGTCGAGCGAATCATTATGAGCATGGTATAAGAAAACAAGGTATGGTCTTCCGAGACACGATGGTCTTTCGTCATCATCGCCATTGGCGAATGAGAAGAAGAATCTGTTTCCTGGTGTTACCAGTAGCGTAAAATCGTTACTCCCCGAACTTGTATTTATTACCTACCTGCATAAATCTGATAAAACTATGTGGTTTTTTATTTACCAATTATTTATCACATTGAATCGTGTTTATCTAACGCTGTTTTGACTGATCTAACAAATATCACAAATCACATTTTTTTTATTGATTTTTCAATTAACTTTTATCACATTCGTTTCCCAAATTCTACGTTTTGTTGAAATAAAGTGGCCACTTGTCAGTGACGTAAGCAAGAGACACTCTCAGAGGAGCAGACCTTGTTTTCTTGGATCATGAGCTTATGTAAGTCCGCTGCTGGACGGCGTGTCTTCTAAAGAGCGTCATAGCGCACTGTCTTCGGCCGCATCCAGCATTTGCCCAGTCTCTCACAGGTCGTCATCTCATCTGGTCACAGAACGTCCTACACTACTTTTGCTGAGTCACGGTCTCTGCTCAAAAGCAAGTTAATAACATGGATCATCTGCTATATTTTATATTATTTATTTCTTATAGCCAATTTCACAATAAGCCGGTTCGGCGTATTCACTCCCGTCTCGATTAGCTTCACTTTTATCAGAATTAACATAGCGTTGGTTGTCGAAAACATTTGCGTATTTTGATGATTCTTTGTTCGGTCTCATAGACTTCGGCAGCACTTCAGCATAAGGAACTTCTGTTGGCAATACCTGAAAAGAAATTAAAAAATGAAATATTGAAATAATGAATTAGAAAAAAATATAAGTAGTATAGTTACAAATGTATTTTAATGCGAAAAAAACGCTGTATTATTTCGTCTGTCTGTCTGTATGTTTGTGTGTTATATTTTAACAACAAATCATCTGAACGGATCCTAATACAAAAAACGGACCTGTGACAGACTAGTCTGTCAACGGAATACAGTAAAAAAACTCGTTACATATTTTTTGCCGCATTCGTTGCATTTTGAATGGGTGCAAAATAAAGAAATAATAATATTAGAGCTAATTTATTCACTGAATTACATAAACTGTCACAATCTGTCAATTTTGAACAAATAAATTTACTATTTAAGAATACATTGAAACAAATTAGACCTAGTATTTATAATTAAAAATCTGAGCTAACTGCCGACTGTTACCAACAACCTACAGGTAGCTCAACTAGTCCTTATCAATACCAGTGAGAAGCGTCCTCAAGACGCTGGCGCTGGCTGCGTTGCCCCGCTGTATGGCAATGCTAATGCGCTACTCACCAGATCTCGGGTCACGCGTCGCTTCGACTAAACGCTCAGATATATTTTTTTAAAGTCAGAGTGCCTCGGTACCTGCCGAATTTTGAACCATTTCCTAGTCATAAAAGCACCGGAGCGGAATAAACCGCAACTTTCTGCGTGTCAATCGGGAGTTCTCTCACTGCTTCGCTGATCTATGGTTACCTTTAGAGTGTTCTCATCAGAAGACATGTGCTTAAGGCTGGATATGCTTCACCCAAACAAGGAAGTGTTTGACATAATCACCACGCTTGGCAGGCGGATTGGTGATCGCATTGAGGATGTCACAAGTACATAGAAGGAAGCTGCTGCCCTTCCTCTGTTAAGTTCCCTTCGTCGGCTCTTGCGACATCTACGGTCTGAGTTGGAGGGGTCGATAGTTATGCCACGACCGCGACGGCAATTTACATACCTTTGGAGTGTTTGCGTTTCCAATTAATTTCTTTGGCTGAATTTGACTGTATGCTGCTGTTTGGTTCGATAAGTTTCCATAGGTTGGCTTTTCACCTGAAAAGATATAAAATCATATAAATCATATCCTATCCTATTCAATTAATATTATAAATGTCAAAGTTTGTAAGGATGGATGTATAGATGGATATTTGTTACTCTTTCACGCAAACATTACTGAACGGAATGGGCTGAAATTTAGTATGGGTATAGTTTGGGACCTGGAATAACATATAGGCTATTTTTTATCCCGATAAAACGCGGATGAAGGCACGGGCAGCAGCTAGTAAGTAAATAATTCGATTTAAGAGCTAACAGCAGACCGTTGCAAAAAAGCTAGAGATAACTGATACAAATCAAAACATTATTTGGGTGATTAGCATTATTTTCAAATTTATTTAACTTCATTACAGTTGCATGGGCCATAATCGCGTAAAAGCTGAGTGCAAGGGCAAGATTTAATTGGCAGATAAAAAAATCTACCCTTACCAACGCAAACATGATACAACAAAAAAAACTTAAGGCGAATGGTGATGTGACACTAACACCCCTTTATTTTTTTGTATTAACGTTCTGTAAAATAATTTCCAAAAGTTCTCTATGCCAATGCATAAGCTATTTTTTAATACCACTGTCTGCGCATGTACGCACCTCAATGAAATACCAACTTATATCAACGTTATGGTTATCTCATGGTGGGGTGAATCCCTAGGTGATTTTAGTGTTGTCAATCATACCAATGAACCAATTTTGATTAGACAGTGACTTTATTAATTTGATCATATCTTATGTTATTTATAACAATATTATCTAGTCAAAGAGACGCGTGACCCGAGTGTTGGTGAGTGAGTACCTAACTGGCGCAGCGCATCAGCATTGCCATACAGAGCGGGGCAATGCAGCCAGCGTCTTGGGGACGCTTCCGACTGGTATTGATATGGACCAGTTGATAGCTAAACTGATAAAGTATTCCTTGTTTGTAACAGTCTGCAGTCACGTCAGCTGTTTCAATCGTAATTGAAACTAGTTCTAATTTGTTTCTCTTCTTTGACTGATATCTTCTTTGTTATCAAAGTTTTTATCTATTTCATAATAGTCATTTGATGGTGATATCGTGGCGGTTCTGAATATTCGAACAATTTATCTTGTGTAGAATTAAAAATAAGGGTAGGTACCTATTTGCTCAGCGGTAGCATAACTGGGTTCTGCATACGATGAATCATTTTGCGTCTTTCGCAAAGATTTTGGCTGGGGCTTGGCGTACATTTCTTCTACGTTTCTTTCTTGGTATGGAACGCTGTAAAAGGAACAAAGATACAGGTGCTTATTAACCTCGTATCGTAGGGTCGGCGTAAACTGAAAATGATGAAAAAATAACTTACCTGTAGGTATTAGTATCGTTTTCGTTGTTTCTATCAACCGGTAGTGAGTAGTTGTCCCACTGCGCAGGAGGTGGCATTGTCCTCTCAGTGGTATTCTCAAGGGATTCGTAGTTGAATTCCGATTGTAATGCCTGAAATGCATTCTATACTTCAGGGTTCACAACAAAAGAAGGGATAGAAACAAATAAAACTGAAAGATTACAAACTACATCAAGTTTATAGGTGAACGTAGATTTGGGTCGCAGTCACCGCATTCGAATTCTTTATATGAAGATCTATGCAACCTCGCATACCTACCCGCGCCGCTGTCGCCGCAGTACCTGAAGCGGCCGAACTCCTCGAGCCGCAGCTGATGACGTCACCAACACCGGCTGATATATCATTTAATTTTAATAAACAACTTTTAACAAATTGTTCGTCAAGAGCAATTATGTAATACTCGCCCACCCTTGATTAAAAATTAAAACTGAATGAAAGAAATTCAGTGCGATGAGTGCGGCGACGGATATGACTGCGGCGACTGCAGCGCTGACAGGTGTGCGAGTTCTATAACAAAAGCGATTACTGCGGCGACTGTGGCGCGTGCGGTGCGGCCAAGTCAGCGTTCACCTTAAACAGACGCCACCAGAGTAACGTTTTAGAGCGAAATTGAAATAACATTTTTAAAAGCTCCATTTATCTATCAAAATACAGTACTTTGCATAAATATTATTTATATTATATTCAGTAGATGTCTCAAAACATCCCGTCAAAATCAGTTTTGCCTCATTTTGCCTATTTTGGCAAACCCCTCCCCCCTGTTTGGAGGAGGCATGTTCAGTTCAACAATGGTTGCGATGAGAAGATAATTTCCTAAATACACATGAAACAGCTGCAGACTGTTGGAAACTGGTAAGAGATCTCAGAACTGATCCTAAGCGCTAAATTTTATCAGGTCTGGTCGCTGCTATCGCGCTTGACTCAAAACGTGGCCCAGTCTCATTAGGATTTGACCCAGAAAAAGTAGATCAATTTTCCTTCTGAATTTGTGGGGGGGAGAGACGATGTCACTGGCAGTCTTAAATTTTGTCCGTGTTTTCCCCTTTTTTGAGCTACATAATTCGACTGAGCTAGTTAATTTTGGCGAAGTAAGCTAAGCAACAAAGACATCAAATACAAATAAACTAAGACAATAAGCTGCAAAATTTTCCTGATTTCTTTAGCAATTATTAAAAACGTAAGAATACAAAAAAGACACCGATAAATACATATTGGCGGCGAGCGGAGCGAGCCGCCGAAATGTTTATGATCTGGCTATGTGTGTGCGCTTCCGTTGTCACCCTCCGGGTTTGACTTCGGGGTGCCAGGGTACCCCTCGATGCTTGGTACCCGGGGCGGACCGTCCCCCCCTTACGCCGCTAGTGACGCTATGCAACGTGTGGACACCCCACTTTCCCTACGCACATAACGTCGCGTCGGGTGTTTGTAATGTGATTCTGGTCATATAGAACATTTGAACGATTTGATTCAACTCGACACGCATTACGTTCTGTCCGGTCGTGTTGCCTTTCAAAAGTGTGTTTCCACATTTAAACATTTTGTAAACGTATCAATTCTTTCAAAATTATAAAAAGTTCTTAAAACGTTTTTTGTTGGTCAAAGGTCTGCCTTAGAGGTCGGCTCTAAGACAACTCACCTTCTCCCGCCTTTGCCTGCGTTTGTAAAGGCCCACCATCAACCAGACCACAGCTGCGACCACAATCAGTGCGACCACGATTATGCCAACAAGTATCAATGTGTTATCTGAAATGTAACTTTCATACAAAGAAATATTATGATAAATGATGTCACCTTTGCCGAATTTTTGGCCACGGCGGCAGCGGCCAGCCTCAACGGACACTAGCCATGTGGCCATAGGATATATTAGGGGTTAAAGTATGAAATTGCCGATTTGTATTGAAAAATTGAAATTAGTTTTTTTTTTTAATTTAACATATTTATTCAATCAAAATAATGACCATTATTATCTATATAATGCAGCCATCTAATAGGAAGGTCATTTATGCCTTTGCGATAGAACTCTGGTGATCTAGATTCGACAAACTGTGTGAAAGCATTTTGTTCTGCCTCCTGGGAAGCAAACTTTTTATCACGTAGAAAATTGTCCAAGTCACGAAATAAATGGTAATCCGTTGGAGCAAGGTCTGGCAAATACAGAGGGTGACGAATGGTTTCTAATTGCAGTTCCTGTAGAGCTAAAACGGTTTCTCGTGCTGTATGGGGTCTAGCGTTATCATGGAGCAATAATGGTGAAGATCGAATCATGATTCTGGGCTGTTTCACTGCTAGTTTTGCTATCATTGTTCGGAGTTCGGCACAGTAGCGATCTGCCGTTATTGCTTGACCAGATCTGATAGTGAATAACACCATGCTGAGACCACAAAACAGTTACCATTAGCTTTTTATTCGTAAGCTTTGTTTTAGGACACTGTTGCGGTTTGACCTGGGGTCAGCCATTGCATTTTTCGCTTACGGTTATCGTAAAGAATCCACTTTTCATCACATGTCACAATTCGATCCAATATTCCTTCATTTTTGTATCGATTCAACAATGCAACACAAGTTTCAACACGCGTTTCTTTCTGCAGATCAGTCAAATCATGAGGCACCCATTTTTCATATTTTTTAATTTTATTGATTTGACGCAAATGAGTCAATATTGTTGGTAAGGTAACATTAAACCATGCGGCTAATTCCTGGGTAGTTTAGCTCGGATCGGCATCCACCATCTCTTTCAATTCATTGTTATTCACCTGTGTGGGCGGTCTTCCACGTGGTTCGTTCTTCAAATCAAAGTTTCCATCACGAAAGCGTTTAAACCAAAATAGCATGGTGCGTTCATTAGCAGTCCCCTCTCCAAACGCAACATTCATATTGCGAGCTGTTTCTGCAGCGTTAGATCCGCGTAGGAACTCGTATTGAAAAATCACTCGATTTCTCGAAGTATCCATCTTTCTTGTCTAAGCTGAATTAAAATAACAACTGAAAGTCGATAATCGAATGTTGCTTATTTTTTAAAAGAAGAACTTCATAGGTACCTTGTGAAAAAAAAAATCGCTCAAAAATCTTAAACCATGACGGTTCTATGTCCATTCGAAGTACCTATGTACCTATTACAATAAAATGGCAATTTCATACTTTAACCCCTATTATTATTGTGCACAAGTGTATGCGCAAACGCCGCAAACACTCTCTATTCACTCACTCTCATCTTATCCTATGTGACGGCGCACTGATACAACCGGTGAGAGGTGAGGCGCAGGACCAACGGCTTAACTTACTATCCGAGGGGCGGAGGTGTAACACCGCCAACTTAACGACAAATTTCTGACTCTAGGGTGCTTCTTTGGATTTTTCTTCAAAATCTTATTCAATCATCATCACATCAGTCCACTTCTGGACATAGGCTTCCCCCATACGACGACGCCGCAAATAGCAGTCCTGAGCCGCCTTCATCCATTGACTCCCTGTGACCGCTACGATGTCGTCGGTCCATGGAATGGTGGATTTTAAACCTTATTATTAACAGGATAAAATACTCACCGTTACCTGGATTTACTGCTTGATTGTCTGGGGAGTCATCCTTAACTGGTGTGGTTTCACCCGAAAACAAACATATAATATGTTAAGTCGACTTATTAAAAAATAGTTATGATGCCAACAAAACAAATTTTTGGAAAAAATGTAGATATATAATATTATATGGTTACGAAATAGAAAGGTTGCCAAATGGGAAGGAGAGAGTAGAGACACTAGGTCCGTGGGGTAACGAGGCTCTCCGGGTTTTCATAAAATTATCTGAACGCCTGCTCGAAGCGACGCGTGATCCGAGAGCTGGTGAGTGAGTATCTTGCGCAGCGCATTAGCATAATATGTATAATTTGGTTACGAAATAGAAAACTTGGGAAGGAGCCAAAATAGGAAGGAACTAAAGTTATCAACTATTGTCAGTCTTGTGGACCATTTAATTATCGAGTTAACTCAAGAGTTTGATTCGACTCGTAAATCAAGATTTACGAGTCAAATCAAAACCAAAATGCAAAAAGCTTCCACTTGCCTACTAAGCACCCCGTTTGTTTTTGTCTGTGTGTAGGTATTCCTTTTATTTTCATATTTAGCATCTGCACCGCCTTCCTTTGATCTTCTCTTTTAAGCTTTGGTTGCCTGGACGACATTGCTTTGAGCGATAAGGCCGCCAATTCCTTTATATTTAACCAAACTGGTTAGTTATAAGTATTTCTGAATAAATCATTATCTATCTAGTAAATACAAGCTCTAATAATATGCATGTCTCTGTAATTTGATTTTAATTTTCTTTGTTTCTTTAGCTCTCGGGTCACGCGTCGCTTCGAGCAGGCGTTCAGATATTTTTTTTAAAACCCGGAGAGCCTCGTTACCCCAGGTCTCGACTCCTAGGGGAGCAAATGCGTAGGCTCTTTCGAGACCTGCATATTTGCACCTCTTGAGATATCGGCCAAATCTGCCGCCGAACCAGCCCTCACGGATGTCCTCGAAAGATGGGAAAGCGCAAGTGTATCGACGCATGTAGCGTCCCACACAATAGGCCTCCCCAGCTCTCAAGGGACTAGTGTCAAACCGTCGGGCCTCTTACCATCGTCACGCAATAGACCATTCGGTTCGAGAATAGCTGGTACGTTAGCGGTGACCAAAGGCCCGCCGGATGATGTCGTTAAGGCTGGCATGGCGAGATATCCGACCGGCAGCCCTAATACACGATAATCCGTGATGACCAAGCTGTTCGACTAAATTATCGCACTGGCATTGATGAGGCGTGCAACACCTTGCACCCAACCGAACACGTTGCTATACGGAAAGTTACGGGAACCAATAAAGTGCCAGTACTATATGAAGGAAGTGCTTGCAACCAATGTCCGGACTTAGATACGGCCAGGAGTTATTTTTTAATAACATTACTTATTAGGATTAGGATTGGGGATTTACAAAAAATAAAAGTCATAAATTTTTTCTCATTAAATACTTTAAATGTAAATAGTGATAATATTTTTAATTATGATTATTCTTGTCCTGGAATGAAAATACACATTATAATTATTATGTGAATATTTTGGTTATGCCCATATCTGAATGGTTTATTTTTAACTGTGCATAGCTTTGCTGCGTGTATGTGCTATATCCTTTAAAATAATACTTTCAGGGTCCACGACGCGCACGTCCATCTCAGGGTCCTGCAGGCTGGGCAGTGAATGCGTTAAGGTCCAACCGTACCATTAGAGACAAACTCGGGTCACGTTTGGTAAAACTCCGTAATGAAACCGGATACTAGTACTTTTACGTGCCGTGTCACGTGTTAGATCTAGGCACAGAAATATATCGAGATAAAAGCAAAACGTGCACCTCGCGTGCCGAATAAAAACAAAATGCGTTGTTCATTATTTAACTGTTCAAACAAGGCTTGTGTTTTACGTCCCTAATTTAACCCCGTGACTTTTTAGTTATTTCCATCATCCCTATTACTCGTTATACTCGGTGGCAACAAAAAGCAGACAAGCCTTTTTATTACAAGGAGCTTGAACTTATCACAATTATCATAGCCTAGTCCATAAATGATAATGCAATATCTTTTACCTCGATAAAGTAACTGCATCACTGTGATCATCAACATCGTCATACTAGCCCATACACGCCCACTGCTGGACATAGGCCTCGCCAATACAACGCCAAAAATAGCGGTCCCAAGCCGCCTCCATCCGTCAACTCCCTGCGACCGCTACGATGTCGTCGGTCCATCGAGTGGACGCTCTCCCATGTAGGGGGTTTTGCCATAATCACCACGCTTGGCAGGCGGATTGGTGATCGCAGTGTTGGTGTTGAAAAATACTAAGAAGGAAGCTGCTGCCCTTCCTCTGGTAGGTTACCTTAGTCGGCTCCTACGACATTCACGGGTTGAGTTGAAGGGGTAGATATTCATACGCCGCGGCCCCACGGCCACCACTGTGGTCACTGAGATACTACTTATTATTTAAAACAGCACCACGAACTTATAATAATTATATTAATTACTATTTTTACTTACATTACTATATCGATGCCTATTTACAGCTGATAAATCTATTAATTTACCATTTAAAAAACCTAAATCCTTGTTTCCCTGTCATGTCTGTTTTATGGATTTTAATATAATTTAAGCACCATTTATTGTTGTTTATATTTTTGTAAATTGACGTATTTATATGTACCCTGTGCTCCTACGGCGAATAAAGGAGTATGAGGAAGGAACTAATAATAATCGCAACGATGATCATAATACAGAAAATATTTACCTGATGTATGAATTTCCTCGTTACCTTTGGATCTGGTTCTGATAGTATCATCTCTCAAAATAGTAACTTCATGAATTAGTTCAACTTCTTTTTTATCTCTCTGCGTCCGGTTTGTTACATTATCTGGTACACACATACATTTTAAAACTGTACTCTGACTCTTGTGATCTAGCGGTAAAAATATATAGTTTTGATTTTTTTTTATAGATGTATTTGTGCTGTCATGCGTCAAAGCTGAAAATTAATATAAATCTTAGCAATTTTAAAATATAATATAAAAAATATAATGAAATAAAAAAGTTAGGCAATAATGTAGAGGTTAGTATGGACGCACAATTTATCAAATTATCTGCTCATACTTTCCCTAATAGTAATCTAGTATACGTCGCGTCTACGTTGAAAGCATAAAAACAACCACTTAGCTAAAAACAACCACTTAGTGCGAGTAGGCGAATTGTTCTGTACCATAGTGTTTACAAATGAAGATGAAGTTCATATTTCCCGCGCGTTGATCGTAGGTTAGCGGTCATTGACATTGATTCTAGGCGCTATCTTTTTTACTTCTCCTCTCTCTGCCTGTACATCAGTGAATACATGTGAAAGTCCAAATCAATTCTTTTATTTTATTACCAAGAATACCCAGCCCCCTACACATAGTATATATTATAAAAAAATATAGGTACCAAATACCAAAAATTAAAAAACAATATACCAAAAAAAAAAATACCGGACAAAGCTCGATCAACCCGGTAGTTTATGTTAATGGTAAAAACACGAACTATTAATTGTACATACTTATTATTATTATTTTTAGTGTTCCTATAAATTCTATAACCTAGCACTACCTACTAAACTGTTGTCCACACTACCCAAAGGTTAGTAGGTAGAGAATGCTATCTAGCATTACGCTCGCCTATGTACAATTTTTTGCAATAAAGTATATTCTGTCTATAGTACAAAGTTTTATACTTTTTTATAATATCTACCTTCGCAAAATAAACAAGAGAAAACAAAAAACAGAATAGAAGAAAACCAAAAAGCCAACATGACGGGATCACTATCCAAGTACTGCTGACTGCGCCCAACGTTACTAACGAAACGTAATCGTGACGTCTCAGTCTAGCTGACCCGACAGACGTTGTAATAATAATAATATAACCCTTTATTCAGATAACTTACAATGGTTTTCCTTAAATATAACTTATTCTAGCACGTGTCATCTGTTTGCCCTAGTTTGGCATAGGCCTCTTCCAGCTTCTTCCACTCGTTTCTATCTCTGGCCGTTCTTGGGCATAGCTTTCCAGCGATAGCTTTTAAGTCATCTTCCCACCTCTTGAACGGCCTTCCACATTTCCTCTTTTGGGTTCTGGGTTGCCAGCTTGTAATTATTTTGCTCCACCTTTCCTTTCCTCTTAGGGTGTGACCCGTCCATCTCCATTTGTTTTTCCTAATTACCAATGTCACATTCTCTATTTTCGTTGTTTCCCTGATCTCTGTGTTTCTTACGTTGTCTGATTTTCTTATACTTAGCATACTTCTCTCCATAGACCTCTGGCAAACTTCCAACTTTTTGTTATGCGCTTTCGTCAAAGCCCATGTTTGGCATCCATATGTTAACACCGGAAGAATACATGTGTTATATAGTTTCCTTTTAATTTTCATACTAACCCCTTTGTTTTTCATGATTTCTTTGAAAGTCCAGTATCTCTTCCAAGCATTCCCTATTCTTGTTTCTATTTCTTTTGTAGTTAGATCGTTTGGTGAAATTACTTGTCAGAGATAAGTGTATTCCCTAACATACTCTATTGGGTTGCCATTTAGTGTTATTGGTTTTATATTGCTATTTGTCATAACTTTAGTTTTCTGAGTATTCATCGATAGCCCTGCTTTTCCACTTTCTTTGTCAAGGTCTTGTATCATTTTAGCTAGTTCATCAGGTGTGTTGGACAGGATTATCAGGTCATCAGCAAACCTAAGATGTGTAAGTTTTTCTCCGTTTATGTTTAGGCCATAATTCTCCCAATCTAGGTGTCGAAATATTTCCTCAAGGACTGCAGAAAATAGCTTTGGAGATAGAGGGTCTCCTTGGCGTACTCCTCTTTTTATTTCTATCTCTTTCCCCTCTCTTTCCAGTTTGACGCTTGCAGTGCTATTTTTGTAGATGTTTCTAATTATCCTTGTATATTTATCTTCGATCCCTTGAATGCTAAGTGCTTGCCATATTTTTTCGTGTTCCAAGGAATCGAAGGCCTTGGATTAGTTTACGAAACAGCAGTATAATGAATATAGCATATTATATTCTTTGCCTTTTTCTATGAGCTGTTTGATGACATGGATGTAGTCGAGTGTGGAGTAACCCCTGCTGAAGCCAGCTTGCTCCATTGGTTGATTCTCGTCGAGGAGCTTTGTCATACGGTTAAGAATTATTTTGGAGAAGATTTTATATATGTTTGACATCAGGCTGATTGGCCGATAGTTGCCTATATCATTCTTATCCCCTTTTTTGTGGATGTATGTGATATAATAGTAGATGATAGCCATTGTTTCGGGATTATTTCAGTTTTTAATACTTCATTGAATATCATTGTGAGAAATTTGAGGATAGTATCTTTGGTAGCTATTAAGAATTCATGTGTTATGCTGTCGGGTCCGGGTGCTTTGTCTTTTTTTTTGTGTATCTATAGCTTTTTCTATCTCTCTAGGAAGTATTACCGATACCTCATCTTCTCCAGGCAGCTTTGTCTCTATTATATTCTTTTGGCTCGTGTAAAGATCGCGGTAGAATTATGTAGTAGCGGCGAGAATATCTGGTCGTTTGGTTATGCAGTTTCCTCTTTTGTTTTTGATCTGTGGTATCCATTCTCTGTTGTCTGTTGGGATTTTTACAGCTTTCTTAATACCGCCAGTTCGCTTTATATGTTCTTCGAATGTTTTTAATCTGTGTGTTTTTCGGTCCTTCCTCATAGTTTCTTTTATATGTTTGCTTAGGTTTGTTATCTCTTTCCTTGTCTCTTTGGTCATTTCTCTATTATTTATCAGATTAAATCTTTTTTCTAGTAGTTGTTTTACTTTGTCTGTCATATAATTTTTGTTTCTTTCTACGCTATTCATATTTTGTTTTGCCGTGTTATTGAGAATTTCGTAGAATTTATCGTATTTGTCTTGTAGATCAAGATTTTCAATTGTTTCCAAGAAGTCGATTAGTTTAGCGTTCAGTTGATCTATGTTTATGTTTCCGTCTATAGCACGTGTTTGTATATTGAATATCCTTCGTTTATTTTGTCGTTTTAATATTAGCTTTGCTCGAACCATTCTATGGTTAGTGTTAAAATTAATGTGTTTGACATTTCTGCAATCTTCGAATAGTTTGCTCTTGTTGGTTAGGATATATTCTATCTCGTTTTTATATACTCCATCTGGTGATTCCCATGTCCATCTACTGCGGTTTTTGTAATCAGTGTTTAGGATTTTTAGGTTGTTTTCGAAGGCTAGTTCCATTAGTTTCCCACCATTCCGTGTTCTTTTCCGTAGCAATAGTGTCCTAGGTGCTTATCTTCACCTTTTCGTCTCTCTTCTACTCTTGCATTGAAGTCTCCCATTCAATTAAATTTTTATGTGCATGTTCAATTATAGAAGAGTTCAGTTTTGAGTAGAATGAGTCAATTTCTTTAGCGTTCGCTTATTCGGTGGGGGAGTAAGTCTGTACTATGGACCAATATTCCTCGCCGATTGTGATATTCAGTATGGCTATACGTTCCGATATACCGATAAACTCTTGTATTTGATCTCTCATTTCTGTTTTGATTAGGAACCCCACTCCATATTTTCCAGGTGTTTCTCCTTTGTAGTAAAATATACATTTATCTGACTCTTCTATCTTTTCTCCATATCTGCTGACCTCACTGAGCCCAATAATAGTCCATTTTATGTTTTCTAACGCCGAGATAAGTTCTGTTAGGCTTTCATCTGTTCTTAAGGTAAGGGTGTTGTACGTCGTAATATAGTACGATTGCTTTTTTAGTTTTTCTAATGTTGTTGGGAGTTGGGTTTTTGTTGCTGTTAAAGTTGGAAGGTTGTGGTCTTCTTCCCCCACGGTGACCGGCCGGTTTGGGGTGTTTGTTGTTGTTTCTGTAGTTTGTTTGTTTTTACATTGTTTTGTTATCCGGTCGGTGCTACTTATTAGTTTTTTGTCTCTGATAGAGATGCTGATCTGTTCCTTGTTATGAAGTTATCTAGATTTATTTTATTCTTCTTTGGTGCACTTTCGATTACTTGGCCTGGTGAATTGTTTGGGGATTCATTTTGATCCCTCTTCCTCTTTGTCTTCGTGTCTTCGCTGGGTTCTTTTACTATCAACTTATCCTTTTTAATGTAAGCTATCTTGCCTCTCTGTCTTTCTTGTAGCATCTGGGGTGTTAGTTCTTTCCTTTTTTCTAGAACTTCCTTCGAAAAGTCTTCTTTGATGGAAATGTCCGAACTAAATTTATTTTTACTTTTGAAGACTAGATTTCTCGTCCACAAGGTAGTGAAGCTAATAAGTATTGGGCGAATTTTGTTTCCTTTTGGCCCTAGCCAATGGGCTTTGTTTATGTCAGATGGTTGCAATATTATTTACACTTCTTTGTTGAGTAATTTAATCAACAAATCAATAAGAAAGTCATTTTGTTCAGTCTCCGCTATTCCAAACAATATCAAATTGTTTTTCCTCTTTTCATCTTCCAAAAAATTTATTTTATGTTTCATGGTTTCTATCTATTATCTTATTTTCTTCTAATATTATGGTCATTTTCTCGTCCATACTTTCCAAGACGCTTTTAGTTACAGATTCTGTTATTGTTATAGTTTGAAAGGCTAATTGCTCCTTAATTTTTTCAATAAACATTTCCATACAGACGTTGTACTGTTATTCAATTCAAACTTCAAATATATTTCAAACTTTTTTAGCAAACAATATGTAACGCTGAAGCTAAGGTTACACAAAAAAGTTTGTGATAAAGGTAGTCGTAATGGTTTCGCGCACATCCAACTATATGATCGTTATTTATCTGCGTAGAATCAAACGTATTTGTGACGTCAATATCCTATCCGCCTTCCCTTACTAGCACATAGGATACCGCTGAAGAGTAAGCGGGACGCACAACACCCGTATCCAAGATAGCTATAGACAGTTGGAATCTAGTTTCGGCCGAACTACGTCGGCCTCGTTCAAAATTATCTTCCCGCAACTCCTGGGGGAACTCCCAAATGTTTCCCTAGCTGACAGTGCCGCGCGCGAGCCGCGATTGTTAACAATATTGGATCTGGTGCTCCCGCACTCAAGGTATGTGCTTCCATCCCTGGGACAACTGATCTCTTGTCTTTTCTAACCAATACCAGCTATATCCTAACACGTTGACGCTCACAACCCCACTGCCCAGGTCAAGTTTTCTTAAATTTTCTAAGTTTCTGCGCAATTTTCTTAATTTTTAAAAAAAATTTAAAGTTTTATAAAAATCCTAAACAAAAGTCTGTATGTCTGTGCATAATGTGTGTATGTTTATGAATGGGTGCGTGTTAGGTGATTTTAAGGACACCCAGTCTTGACGAGCGGGTGTGTACACACACACTTTATAAAGCTAATGTGTGTTTTTATGTTTAACACTTACTTAAATTTTGGTCCCACTTGCAATTCGTGTATACTGGCGATGAACATGCTAAATTTAGGATCTTGTTGTTTTTATTGAAGAATTCTGTTCTGTATGTTGTTCTGTTGTATAAGTATTTTATGTTAGTTTGAGAAAAAGGTAACCCGGAGATTGTGGCATCTGAAATAAAATATTTTTTTTAAGATGACATGAAAAAAATAACCGTTGGCCGTGGGGCCGCGGCGTACGAATATCCACCTCTCCAACACAACCCGTGGATGTCGTCAGAGCCGAAAAAGGGAACCTACCAGAGGAAGGGCAGCAGCTTCCTTCTGAGCATTTTACAACACCAACACTGCGATCACCAATCCGCCTGCCAAGCGTGGTGATTATGGCTAAACCCCCCCTACATGGGTGACCATCCACTCGATGGACCAACGACATCGTAGCGATCACAGGGAGTTGATGGATGGAGGCGGCTTGGGACCGCTATTTGTGGCATCGTATGGGGGAGGCCTATGTTCACCAGTGGACGTGTATGGGCTGATATGATGAAAAAAAAAACTCTTAAAACCTTTGCCGCCTCATCTCTTTATGCAAACAGCGCAGTTCAAATATGAAACTGTGTGGTCTTTAATATTGACAGTTTCAACAAGTAACGATATCTATGCCTAAGTACAGATCGTGTCATGGTTTAATAGCGCTGACCTTGATGAGCAGAAGTCGATTTTTATACCGTTTTACACCTGCGCAGAACCCCCTTCCAATTTCGCCGAGCGCTATTAAACCGTGACGAGACGTATACCACATTTATCATCTAATTTTGTAAGCAAACTACTCATTTTACTTAGATAGTTCAAAATTTACAATTGAATAACCCCTCCCCATAACTTTTACCCCGTTAGGGTAACAAGTAAGTTTTGCTCCGAACCGAATCCAACGAAAGTCGGTTGGTTTACACATCTACCGAATCTTAAATAGTATGGGATTGTTTTTTATTCTATTTACATCATAATGCTCGGCAAGAAGGTTTTACTAAGTAAGCAAAGAGGCTGTGTAAGATGGTATTCGCAACACAGTGCATTTTTATAGGAATTCCATTTTCAAATCTCATTACGTCACACTTTGTTTGAATTGTAAAGACTTTACAGTTCAAGCTATGCAGAACTCCTTGGCGAAACAATATCTTTTCTTATAAAATGATAAGAAAACTTTTTACGGAAAAAAAACTGTGGAAATGGCGGCCTTGCATTTCATTTGATCTGTGCGACTGTAATAAACTAAAGTTAAAAGTTAATGTCTTATTTGCCTCGCCATTATGATGTAAAGTAGAATGCTTACCTCGGTTGCAAGTAGCTATTACACCCTCGAATTATATTCTCGGGTTTACTCGATCCATTAGCACCCTTTGCGAGCGCTCGCAAGGGCGCGAAATTGGATTGAGTGCACCCTCGAACTATATTCGCCCTCGCTTCGCTCGGGCGTCTAAATATCTCGGGTGCACTCAATCCAAGTTAGGGCCCTTTGCGAGCTGAGCTCGCACTGGCGCCAAATTGGATCTTGTTCTGTAATAGCTTCTTACTACCCTTGTATGACAATCTACTATTACTTTTGCTTTTTAATAATACAAATGTAATATAAACTTACTAAAATTCAGGTCTGGTATCAATTTAAAGATTATGGTTTTGCCATTTTTATCTGGTGTGAAGGTTATAGTTTTATTTTGCGCATAATCGGAATAAATAAGCTTGTCACCATTGTGTTCGGCTTCTGAAAAATAAAATTACATAATCAAGTGTACCTAACCGAGGAAAAATTATCTGAGCGTCTGGTCGAAGCGACGCGTGACCCGAGATCTGGTGAGTATCTGGCGCAGCGCATTAGCATTGCTATATAGCGGAGCAATGCAGCCAGCGTCTTAGGCACGCTAAAGGTTCTGTTTGAAGATTATTTATACTATCAAAGAACGAAAAACCAATGACCGGGGACGTAAATAATAATGAATGATACTTCCGACTGGTATTGAAATGGACCAATTGCGCTACAAGTAGATTTCTTGTAACAGGCTGCAGTTGGATCAATTGTTTCAATTGTAAATACTAGTTCTAATTTGTTTTCTGTTATTTCATTGTAATTTGCTTTGTTAATAAATTTTACATCAAGTCTCCCCAATAAGCGCCATAGCGCCCTGTCTTTAACAATAAAGACTTTGCGTCTTAACGAACGCCTTTGCGATGATGTACAAAGCTCACGCAGTGTCAGGATTTACCAGTTACCAATAACCAAATATAATATATATATAAATATATTTGGGGACGCTTTTTTTTTAAATCTTAATTAAGGGCTTTTGGGGACGCTTCTGACTGGTATTGATATGGACCAGTTGAGCTATCTGTAGATTGTTTGCAATAGTCTCCAGTTAGCTCAATTGCTAGCTCAATCATTAGCTCAATTTGTTTATATTATTTGATTGTTATTGTTTGTCAATAAATAGAATATTATTAGAAAGAACAAATAAATGTACGTGTGCACATTTCTGCAGGAATAAATAATGTTCAAATCTGAATCTTACATTACAAAAATGAATGCCCGCGGCGAGGAAGCACCTTATATTTGCTAAGGGGGTGGCTGAGGGAAGGCCATGTTTCCGGCAAATAGATGCAGAAAGGTAAACACAGTGGTGGTCTAAGCTGGTAGGAGTCCAGCATAACCTTTCTTTCGCCCTTTACAAAAGAATAGTATCCATGAGGATTCCCTCACTATAAAAAAAAGGGAAAGCCATGTTTGCCCTAACTCTGCTGCGCAATGAAAGTGTCTACTTAGGTTTAATTAGCCGTAAGTCAATGCGTGTATTGTGTTGTAGTTTTTAGGCAAATAAATGAATTTATATTTCTTTCTATTTCCTTAGGTATCTTAAGTTTTATCATTAATTCAAACACTCACCTTCAAGACCGCCCGAGATCTTCCACTTTTTTCCATTAGAAAGAGTAAAATTTATAAACTCCCCTTCAAAATATTCGTAGAATAGCGTGTAACGATCCTCACGGGCTGTTAGCGTGGGGACGTATGTCAAACCATTAACATTAAACGTCGGGAGATCTGTAATAGATAGTATTGATATATGAATTGAACCGTAGTGTATCCTCCCTATTAACCTTTTAAATCGAGGTTAAAAAAGCACTGTGATTATAAAAATAAAGATGAAGGACTTTATTTCTATAAGACGGACCGTGCGGTTGCAGTGAAAACTAGCATGGAAAGACACTCCAGTGTCGTTAGGATAAAATCATAGGATAATCTTTTGGTCTTAAATAGGTATCGACGATCTTAGAGTTATCTACAAGAGATCTTAGAGCATCGTAGAGATCTTATCTACAAGATCTTGAAGTATTAGTTTAGGCATCTGGAAAACCAGATTCTCTTAATTAGGGTTAAAGCCTGTCTAAAGAAAGATGTATTAACTCTAAATCCTGTGTCCACTTTTAATTATCTAAGTCTTGAGGGATATTTACAAGATATCTCGAGAGACGTAATAGTTTTAGCGAAGACAATAAGGAATTAGTAAATTTTGTCTTCAAAATATCAAAAAAACCTTTTTATGGCAGTTGTTTGCTACTTGGGCGGGGTTTTGGAATCTTTATCTTTTGTTCTTCTCTTTAACACTTCTTGGTGGTGACTGTACTTTCACTAAGAGTTATTAGTTTTGTCCAAAAACTAATAACTCTTAGTGAAAGTACAGTCAACAAAACAACTACAATACTAGGCTGTTGTGTTTAGTTAGTTCATGATACAAATAATGTTTTTCTTTCCGTCTTTCAACTAGGGATCTCAATAGATTTTACGAAGAAGTTGTTTTCAACTAGTATACTAAATAAAACCTAGTATTATCAATTGAAACAATTGAGCTAACTGCAGACGCGTCTCTTCGACAAGACGCTCAGATAACTTTTTTGAAGCGGCGCGTTACCCGAGAGCTGGTGAGAATCTGGCGCAGCGCATTAGCATTGCAATACAGCGGGGCAATGCCGCCAGCGCAGCGTCTTTGCGGCGCCCCTGACTGGTATTGACATGGACTAGTTGAGTTTCCTGTAGATTGTTTGCAACAGTCTGCAGATATCTTATTTGTTTCAATTATAATTATAGTTCTAATTTATTTCTATTATTTGATTGTAATTTCCTCTGTTAATAAAGATTTTTCTAGTAGTATACATACCGCTTGAGCGTCTTTTTTTAATGAAATCCAATCTTATAGATAGCACGTCATGCTCATTGCGTACGGATAGTTGAACATCGCATAGAACGTATGCGTTTGATGCGTCTCCAATTTTCAAATACATTGTTTGAATCGGATTAGACGAACTCTTTGGGGCAATATCAAAGCCGTTTCCTGAAATGTTGAATCGTATTAACAAAATAATTACATTATTTACTAGAATGAAGATTACGATGACCCGAGCCCACTTCTTTGGGCGGGGAACATGCAATTGTTGTTTTTACCATCTGCCTCGCAATTTTTCATATTATCTCACCGTTTTAACCTTTCCTGGACTACGACAAACATTTCAAAATCAAAATCAGCTAATTTGGCTCAGCCATTCACGAGTTTTTGCGGAACAAACGAACAGCAATCGTTTTTTACATAATAACTATATAGATCTTAATATAGATAGATGATTATCATCTTCATCATTTTAGATCATTATTCAGCAGTGCGGGATGATTCAAATACGCCGATGCTGTCGTTAAGCTATCTTGCGAGAAGACGCCCCATGATAATAACATAATAAAATAACATAATAATTGAATTATTAGTGTGAAATAGAACTACCGAACATGCCGTGGGGTCGCGACGTACGAATATCGACCCCTCCAACTCAACCCGTGGATGTCGTAAAAGCCGACTAAGGGAACCTACCAGAGGAAGGGCAGCAGCTTCCTTCTGAGTATTTTTAAACACCAAAACTGCGATCACCAATCCGCCTGCCAAGCGTGGTGATTATGGCAAATCCCCCCCTACATGGGAGACCATCCACTCGATGGACCGACGACATCGTAGCGGTCGCAGGGAGTCGATGGATGGAGGCGGCTCAGGACCGCTATTGGTGGCGTCGTACGGGGGAGGCCTATGTCCAGCAGTGGACGTGTATGGGCTGATGATGATGTTTATTTTGCCTATCTAAATCTTTTAATGCGATTTAGACTAACATAATAATTGAATTATCAGTGTGAAATAGAACTTATTTCTTTACGATGGCGGTCTTGGCATTAGAATTGACCCCTCCAACTCAGCCTGTGTTCAGTTAGGTATATATTACCCATAACACAAGCTTTGCTTAGTTTGGGGTCATATGCCTTTATACCACTTCCCAAAATGTCAGCTTTTCATTTGTGTGTCAAATGATCGACTTCTCATAAGATGCTGTATAAAATATCCAGTATTATGAACTTATGTGTGATGTTCACAATATAAAAACAAGAAACAAGAAAAAATTACACATTCCAAAATATAGATTACGAAAGGTAGGGAAATCATTTATGGGCAATTGCGTGCGGTTCTATAATAAACTTCTTTCTATCTGAAGCAACTGAACTCCCTTCTTATCAGGAAGGCCTTTTACTCCATATATGATTACATCAATGATGTTAATGCTTGGCCAGATGTCGCTCCGTTCCGCACTGATAATAGTATGTAAAAAACTCAATGTTCTGCTTAGCTATAAATAAATATTGACATGTATCTAAATCGCATTAAAAGATTTAGATAGACAAAATAAACATGTATTAGAACAAAAAGGTGATTTTATAAATGGACTAGTTCTACTTGTGGACAAAAATTTAAATGAAGAGAAAATCAATACCACCTTGTTTCTTTTTTGTTAATAATAACTATATTTTATTTATAACTGTTTATAGTATAACATTTGACTTGTCTAAGTGCATATTTTGTAAGCTTATAGAAATAAAGTTATTGATTCTGATTAGGTATACTTACCAACAACATAACTCATATTCATGAGTGTTGCGTCAAACTTTTTGCAGGTCACTTTTACTATTTCTCCCACAGAGACTATGTATTCTCCTTTGGCTTTGTATTTATCTTCTCGTATAGTTTTTACAATGACGTCATTAACAAACACTTCACCATGATTTACGAATTCTGGAAAAAAATCTTCAAATAAATTCATGTTTTTACAAAAATAAAAATATAAAAACAAAGAAATAACAAGTGCTAGTCGATTCGCACACAGAGGGTTTCGTACCATCGTACAAAACTATTTCGCAAAAGAAATGACGAACTTATGAATTTTTTTGATGGATCGAAGCAAAAAACCCTCATGACGCGTTCATGGTCACCTATCCAAGTATTGACCGCGACCAAAGTTACTTAACTTCGCTGATAGGTGCTCAACGTGGTATGGACGTTGACCCCGTAAATTTTTACATTTATTTTAATTATATTATTTGTTGTTATAATGAACTTTGAAGTGATCACAGGTCTGAAGCAAGGAGATGCCCTATCACCAATGTTGTTTAACTTTGCACTGGAACACGTCATGTCATGAGAAGTGTAAACTCGCTCGATGGAGTTCAACTTCATTTTCAACAACATTCTCACAAACTTTGACATTTATTATATAATACAGGTAGTTAGATAGTAGGATTAAAACTACGGATGGGAGTTATTGAGTTTTTTGGCCATCGATGATTAGTTGGGTATTATTTTCCAATACCGCTAGCACCAAGTGGTACCCAATACCGTTATTCTACCCCCCCCCCCCCCCCACAAGGAACGGAAACAAAAATGCTGGAACCGCCGCCCCGAGGCACCCAGACCCTCCTTACGCCGCTAGTGCCTAAATAAGACGACACGAAGGCAACATCAAATCGAATCATCATCATCAGCCCATATACGTCCACTGCTGGACATAGGCCTCCCCCGTACGACGCCACAAATATCGGTCCTGAGCCGCCTCCATCCATCGACTCCCTGCGACCGCTACGATGTCGTCGGTCCATCGAGTGGATGGTCTCCCATGTAGGGGGGGATTTGCCAAAATCACCACGCTTGGCAGGCGGATTGGTGATCGCAGTATTGGTGTTTAAAAATACTCAGAAGGAAGCTGCTGCCCCTCCTCTGGTAGGTTCCCTTAGTCGGCTCGACACCACGGGTTGAGTTGGAGGGGTCGATATTCGTACGCCGCCCCATGGCGCAAATCGAATAATGCTGGACAATTCACACAGCAATATCTAGCTCCAAGCTAAGCAGAGTTTGTGTTATGGGTATATATGATAACTGATATACCTACTTAATATAATACACTACATAGATAGATATATTATACATAGAAAACATCCAGAACACCCTGAACAAATATCTGCAAATTGTACAAATATTTAACCCGAGACGGGAGTCGAACCCTCCTGCGTCGCAGGCGTACCTTCGGCCACCGCGCCACAGAGGTCGTCACGCTTTTGTCTGTATCTAAGACTACTGAATCCATACAGCATCATTTCGCCCCAGAGTAATAAGATCTTCTGTTAATAGGTAGACAACTGATGTATCTAGCTACGTATATAATAGATATATATTTTATACTATCCTTAGAAAACACAGATACTGAACAAAAGCCCTTTTAAATTTATAATATTTAAAGCGCTATCTATCGATATGCTCGTGAATTAAGTTGTATGTACATTATATAAGGTGGTTCTTCACGGGTTGGCGCGATATTGAATTTTTTTTTGTAGCTTTTAATTTATTCTGCTTTCTTCAAGGAATAAATCTAGCGGAAAAGTAAGTTGGCGCAAATTGTGAACCCATTTTCTATTTACTTACAAACAACGAACTTCGGCTCATTGGTAGTGTTAGAGCATTTTAGAAAATAAGAGATTATGGGCTAAAAAATCTCTCATTATTTTCAAATTACTTTTCCGTTAATTTTGTTCTTCGTAAAACGCAGAATAAAATAAAAATCACAAAATAATTTGAATCTCGCGCCAACCCGTGACGATCACCCATAATATCAATAGACAGTGCTGAGAATCTAGGTCTGATTGCGCACTAGGTGGCGCTTGACATAAATAGATAACAATGTTATTTATAGGGCTAAAGATTAATTATTATATTTTATCGCGTAACTTTTGTTAAATTTGCCCCTATGATCGCATCGCGAAAGTTCAAAAAAATTATCACGCTATATGTCTTAGTAGGTAGGTAGATATTTTAATTCCCTTTTTATTATTTTCTTGCTATATAATGTTGATTTGACCTAGATGGCAGCACCTGGTGCGCGAAAAAGAAATTCGAGAATTACAAGAGCCATTCAAATTGCAAGAGAATATTTGATAATATTGTATGACGTAATAAAAATAATAACAAAAATCAGAGGCAACGCTAGCTTCACCTGTACCTGGTATTCACTGCTAATTTAAATAAAAAGATTGTAGGAAACTATTTCCGCGCTACCAGTGAAAAAATCTCGTACTAATAAAATAGTTGAACGGTTGAACGCAGTGCCACAGATTAAGGTAATGTTACTACGCTCGATGGAAAATAGCCTAACTATCTCTTTTACTCGGATCAGAATCTTGGTGTTAGACAGGGATGGCCACAAGTATTGGATATTTAAATTAGCTACCTATCTCGTTTACTTGCAATAAAATTATAGTGTTAAACAGGGATGCCAACAAGGGTGAACGGTACGCTAGTATGGGTAGATGATAGTTAGATATTAAAGCGTTGGGTAGTTATAGTATTGAAGCGTTAGGTTAGGTTAGGTTAGAAATGGCGTTCACCCGTAAAGTTATGTAGCTGCAACAAGTATTTGGTATTTCTCACCAAATCGGTTAGAAATACCAAATATGTGTTGCAGCTACATAACTTTAAGGGTGAACGGTACGCTAGTATGCGTAGATGATATTTAGGTATTGAAGCTTTGGGTAATTATGGCTCATGGTCGATTACGCGCGATGCTCGCTTTGCACAGGTATTCCCTAGCGGTATGCAGACCTTACAATATCGTTAGATATTTTAAAACAATACTAACAGTTACTGAGTTAGTTATTTAATACCGGACTCATCTCTAATTAAAACTGGCTCACCTGGATTTTTCACAGTGACTGTAAAATTTAAAACACAATGTTTCATTTTCAGATAGTAATTGTAATATGTAATATCACAATTCCAACCACTATTCATCGAATAAATCGCCTTGCCTTCCTGGAAATATAAATGTTTTAAATAATGTTGGACAATTAATACAGCATCAGCTGGCTCCAAGCTAAGCAGAGCTTTTGCTGTGGTTACTAAATGACTCTGGTAGAGTTCATCTCTGTGCAGCTGGATTTCTATCCAGCTGCACAGAGATTCAAGTGGACGTGGGCGTCAAGTGGACGTGCTCTACTTTGACTTCGGGAAAGCATTTGATAGGGTGAATAATGACGAGTTTTGTTTTGTATTGTATTGTAATGACATATTGCTGGCGAAATTAAGCACTATAGGAACTACTCCTGCACTCCTCCAACTACTTGCAGACTATATGCGCTATCGTCAACAGTATGTCAGGCTTGGTATCTACGAGTCATCGCCCTATCATACGCGTTCCGGAGTCAGTCAAGGCTCTATCCTAGGATCCATTTTTATTTTAAATAATGATTAACGACCTTCCCGCTGTCTTACAACATGTAGAGTGTCTTCTTTATGCAGATGACCTAAATTTGTATACTGTTGTGGATACTGAGGATTATTGCTAGCAGGATATAGAGGCTGGCACGATATAGATGTCTTTGGTGTGAACAAAATAAGATGGAATTCAATCCCTCCAAGTACTCAGTAATGTCATTTGGTCGGGTGCGAAACCCAATTCATTATGACTACCGAATCCACGGTGACTTGCTTACTCGATCCACAGTTATAAAAGACTTGGGTGTCCCATTCGATCGTCAGCTTACGTTCCACAAGCATATGACTGCCGTTGCCAAGGAATCTTACAAGAGGCTGGGCTTTGTGCTAAGTAATGCTCGTGATTTCAAAAGCGATCAAGTCGTACGACTTCTGTACAGCACTCTGGTCCGAAGCAAGCTAGAGTCCAGCTCTTGCGTTTGGAAAACGAGGTAACATAACTATATACTAAGGTAACATAAACTAAGGTGCCTCTACAAGAGAAAGTTGGGATACTACCCATCCATTTGATGATGCATGGAAGGACTCCATTAGTGAATGCATGCGATTTTGTGAGATTGACGGATGATATGTGTGATTTTACATTATTTATTGTACATATTATTTTTGAAAATGAATCTTAGTTTTAGAATACTTATCTAGAATTTTAGTATAAATTGATATTATTTAATTTTTATATTTACTGACTTAACCCAGATTTTAATTGTATTAACTATTTTTAATAAGTTAGTGTATAGTGTGCAGCAGCTTCCTTCTGAGTATTCTGCAACACCAATACTGCGATCACCAATCCGCCTGCCAAGCGTGGTGATTATGGCAAAACCCCCCCTACATGGGAGACCATCCACTCGATGGACCGACGACATCGTAGCGGTCGGACGGAGTCGATGGATGAAGGCGGCTTAGGACCGCTATTTGTGGCGTCGTATGGGGGAGGCCTATGTCCAGCAGTGGACGTGTACGGGCTGATATGATGATGATGATGAAGTTAGTGTAAGTGATTGTATGACCGTTCTAATAAAATAAAATAAATAAATTACAGATATACCTCATATATTACATAGATAAATATATTGTAATATACATAGAAAAGAACACCTGAGACATATGTACATACATATATGTATTTAAATAAATAAATAATGCTGGACAATACACACAGCATTATCTAGCCCCAAGCTAAGCAGAGCTTGTGTTATGGGTATGGGTGGCTGTAGATAACTGATATACCAGTACATAATACAATGTATTACATAGATATATTTTTTTATTACACATATAAAAACGACCTGAACACCCTGAACAAATATATGCAGATCGTACAAATATTTGTCCCGAGGCGGGAATCGAACCCGCAACCTCCTGCGTCGCAGGCGGACCTTCGCCCACCGCGCCACATCGGTCGTCAAATTTGAAGACCTACAAACATTTCTCCCAATAAATAACATCTTACGGAAATAATTTTGTACAAACAGTATTTTTTTGTAAAAGCTTGCGTGAAAAAAGGTAGCCTCCCTCTTTTATTTGACACTTGGGAATAGGAATGGGCTTCTCCATCGGCGAGTTCCATTGACTCAAAAATATGTTTTGTTTGTTTATAGGCTAGGACGTCGGCTGGGACTGGCAATCGTCCATAGAACTTGAGTATTTTATTAACTTGTCCTAGAACTTGACTGCAGTGACGCATACCGTCCAAATGCGAATCTCATAAAGCATCTAGACAATGAACTCAAAAAAAACGGATGAAAATCGACCATGGGACAGACGTTGTCCTATCCAAGAGCGGGTTCTTGGACAGCAGTGCCACCTACCGGGTCCAAATCTTAATCTAAACTAACTAGGATATCTATTCAAACCGCCCGTTCACACGGATAAGTTTTTTGCATGATCGGTTTTTTGCAGGATACGGCATCTGTAGAGTTTTGCCCGATTCGGTTATTTCCGGATTTTAAAACGTAATACACGTGTGAACTCATGTATCTAAATTGTATTGAGACTAAACCGTATCATGCAAACAAAAAAAAACGATCCGGTGAACGTCCGGAAACACGCACACAAAATTTCATAAAAATCTCTTCAGCTTTATGAGGAGTTTCATGCCATGCACTAAATTATGAACCGACCTGGGTTGTGAGAACGTATTTTTTCTGATCCCATATTATGTTTTTGTTCTCTGTAAATTTTTGCTCTGGATTACCTACATAGTGGCATCTGCAAAATACAAAAATATATATAAATCGTGTGAAATGAAACACTAAAATGCATTGCAGAGATATGGGTAAGGAAAAATCAAAAAATCAGAATCATAAATGATATTTATAAATAATGCTGGTCAGGTCAAACAGCATCATCTAGTTCCAAGCTAACACTTCTCAAAAGAGCATTTGCGCCGAAGGATTATACCTTGTATCTATGTAATAAATAACCTAATATTATTATAAATAATTACGCAATATTTTTTGGCCTGGGTGGCAAGCTGAACGAATTCATAGCTCAGCTGCGCCACCGCATCTATACGATACGATACGATACGAATATTCTTTATTGCACACCAGATAAAAACAGAAACAGGCAAGGAAAGACAAATACAGATTTATGTACAATGGGCGACCTTATCGCTATGAGCGATCTCTGCCAGGCAACCTTTGGATGGACAGGAAGTGATAGAACAAGTGTAGACGGTGGCGTGTTTAACAGAATAATATTTAGTTTGAACATAATTTAACAGATACTGATAGCTATAAATACATGTATTATAAATATGGTATATATATATGTGTGTGTGTGTGTAAATAATATAAATATGGTGTATATAAGTTCTTTATTGACAAAGAAAATAACAATCAAATAATATAAAGAAATTAAACTAGTATTTACAATTGAAACAATTGAGCTAACTGCAGACTGTTGCAAACAATCTACAGATAGCTCAACTGGTCCATATCAATACCAGTCGGAAGCGTCCCCACGACGCTGGCTGCATTGCCCCGCTGTATGGCAATGCTAATGCGTAGGCTCTGTCGAGACCTGCATATTTGCGCCTCTTGAGATCCTCGGCCAAATCTGCCGCCGAACCAGCCCTCACGGATGTCCTTGAAAGATGGGAAGGCGCAAGTGTGTCGACACATGTAGCGTCCCACACAATAGGCCTGCCCAGCTCCCAAGGGACTAAAGTCATGTATATAAACATATTAATTAACAGTTTGATGTTGAGGTAAGGAAGTATTCATAGACCATACGTTTGAAAATAGGGAGAGACTTAGCTTGTCGAATAGAAGTGGGTAGAGCATTCCACAGCTTTATGGCATGTACGGTAAAGGATGAACTATAGGAATGGAAGGGGCGGAGAGTTTTTAGTTGAAGAGTATGTGTTGAGCGGAGGGAGCGGCTATGGGTTTGGTGAAGGTATTCAAATCGTTCCTTGAGGTAATAGGGTGTGTTTGGGACGAAAAGGATAGAATATAGGAGTGAAAGGAAGTGTGCGTCCCGGCGAAGACGGATGGGCAACCATTTTAGCTTTTCGCGGTACTCAGTGATGTGGTCATACTTTCGCAGACCAAAAATGAAGCGTAAGCAGAGATTTTGAAGCCGCTCAAGCTTATCAAGCTGTATTTGGGTTAGATCAGGATAGCTGGCGTCGGCGTAGTCTAGGATAGGGAGCAGGAGTAACTGAGCGAGCGCAATTTTGGTTGATGTGGGTAAAAGATTGCGCAACCGTTTGAGCGAAGCCGCCGATGCGAAGATCTTTCGACTAACTTCTGCCAATTGGGGCCCCCAGGACAGTTGATTGTCTATGAGAATACCAAGATTTTTGACAGTTTTGCTGATCTCAATTTGGACATTATCAAAGAGAATTAGGGAATATGACTTGCAATATACCTTAATAAATAAATTTGGTATATTGCAAGTGGCCAACCCGTTTGAGTTTGTAAAGCTCTGCTAACTTTGGGGCTAGATACTGTGTGGGTTGTCCATCATAATTTATTTATTTAGGTATATTGCAAGTCATATGTATAGATGCGGTGGCGCAGCTGAGCTATGAATTCGTTCAGCTTGCAACCCAGGCCAAAAAATATTGCGTTATTATTTATAATAATATTAGGTTATTACATAGATAGAAAGGTATTATTCTTCACCGCAAATGCTCTTTTGAGTAGCTCGATCCCTTATTAGGAAATTATTTTAATGTGTTGCCAACCTTGCCGCAGCAAAAACTAACCAAATAATATGAAAATGTAATCGGCGAGCGAATAGAGCCGCAATGGCATGGTTTTGTATTCATTGCAAAACACTGCACAGTAATTTTAATGGCTTTCAGTGAAGAGGCTGAGCCTGTTACTTATTTCAATTAAGTTGCCGATACAGGTAAAAAGTGGCTCGCTTCACTCGCCGTTTTGCTACTGTGTTGTATTCCGCGCAAATGTTCTTTTCACTAGCTCGGCGCGTCAAATCGAATGAAATATGGTTTTTGTTTTTTTGCTCAGTTTAGTGAGTTTTAAAGTAAGAAATCAAACTATCGTAAAATTAATATCTGCAAATCTTAGGTAAATCTATTTCTTTCGATCATGGTACCTACTATTGGAGCATTTGGTAATATTATTATTAAAATTATATATACTACAATACTACCTACATATTAGAATGTAAAAATATTAAGTAACAATTCCGCGTAGATGTCTCGTGGAGGGACGAAACTAGTTGACTTACTTTGGAAGGATACTATCAGAGTAGGATATACGCGGAATTGTTACTTAATATTTTTTACTTTCTAATATTTTGCAATGAACTTCCGCAAAGTAACGCCTGGATCTATTATTATATTTATCTTAGATACTACACTACCTATCACAAAAAGTTAACCATAGTAGCCAGAGAAACTGAATCAGATTTTTGGAAATGTACCTAATTCATTGCTGAATACTTATTAACAAAATTATGATAATTACTAGCTGCTGCGTTTTATCGGGATAAAAATTGCCTATATGTTATTCCAGGTCCTAAACTATACCCATACCAAATTTCAGCCTAATCGGTTCAGTAGTTTTTGCGTGAAAGAGTAACAAATATCCATACATCCTTACAAACTTTTGCATTTATAATTTTAGTAGGATAGGATGTCATTTGTTGGTTTATTATAATGTTTTTTTTTATTTGGTATGATCAAGCGTTTCGCCACCATCTCACTTTTAGCTCAATTATTTCAATTGTAAATACCAGGTCTAATTTGTTTCTATTATTTGATTTTCTTTCTTATGTAAGTGAAGATGTTGCCTAAGATGAAGCACGGTTTCCCGAAAGGAACTTATTCACCCTGGATTTTGAAGACTCCACGATCGTACTACAGGTTAACTGTGATGACTGACCATATAAGTTCTGTGGTCACAGACTTAACTACCAGTCCACAGACCGTATGTGGTCGGTTCGCCTATACAAATTCTAAGCTATCTGGAGCTGTAGACGTAACGAGAAAATCTCTTATTTATCGTGTACTTAGCAGAACATAAGATTATAACAAAAACATTATAAAAATAAAAATTAGTTAGATTAAAAGGTTAAATTAGAATTTTTATAAAACTATAACGGGAGATTTCCACTCCGGAGCCTGGACAGTTAACCTGTTAACGCGAAAATAGATAGTAGGTACTTACTTGATATTAGTTAAATTGTGAACTTTATTCGAAATACTTTTTATCACAATAGTGAAAGGTCGGTTAAACAATAAAGTCGCGTTCTTTGCCATTGCATTACCATTATCAAATTCAATGTAGATCATTCCGTCAGAATTCGAAGCTGAAAAAAAAAAATTGTAGCTTTTTCTTTTACAATATTTTACACTACAACTTATTTACAGGTATTTTTAGGCCTGTAATAAAACATAGGGTTGTTTCCCATAAACAAAGATTTGTTATTCCATAAATTAGTTCTCATGGGATATAAATAACCTTTAAAAGTTTCCAAAGGAAAAAGGCGTGCGAAACCGGAGCGCAGGGCAGACACAAATAACCTATAAATAAATACCTATCTGTCTGCAGTTAGCTCAACTGTTTCTTTAGTTTCCATTCTTGAATAGTATTTTTCTTTAAGGGCAACATCACGGGCTGGCGCAAAATTCAAATTTTCTTGTGGTTTTTTAATATTTTCTGATTTTTACAAAGAATAAACCAAACGGAAAAATAATTTGGCGCAAATCGTGAACTATTTTCTATGAACCCGTCATAAAATTAACTTCAATTTATTTGTATTTTGGGTGCATTCTGCAAAATGTAGATTTTTTACTCAAATCTGTTATTCTCACAAATGCTCCAAAACTAGCAATGAGCTGAAGTTATTTTTTTCATAAATTAATTGACAATGGTTTACGATTTGCGCCAAATTACTTTACCACTAGTTTTTTTAAGAAAGTAGATTAATTAAACACTACAGAAAAACTAATATCGGGCCAACCCACGACAATTAGCCTCAATAAGATATCTACAATACCAAAAAGTAAAAATTCAATAGTATAACAAAAGAAGTACTCACCAGAACTTTTGCTTGCAAAAAATAACAATAAACATATCACAGCACGCACCATTTTCAGTATTTAATGAATGATTTTTTATTGTATTTATTTATACACGGAGTTTTGTCACACGGCGAATAATTCACCCAACATTTAAGAAAATAATTCAATTATTTTGTACATACCCCATGTACGTTATACATATTAGTAATGCCACTTGTTATGTTGCTAATATTTTTGAGGATAATTCCTGTTGCTGTTTTGGTTTTTCCTTAGTTACATCTTTATTAATTTATATTATGTACGTACATGTAGGTACACCATGATAACTTATTTTTTTTTGCAGCCGAGTGCTTTCGATTCCATTTCCTTTTGAAATGAAAACTCCGAACTTCCTTTAGAACTTTAATTTATAGTTATATTGAGTTATCTTTGCGGAAAGGTGGTTTGCAATTTTCACAAGTATTTGGCACATGAAACTTCCCCGGAAAGCTACAGTCTGGTGGTTGTGCAGATAACACATATAGTATATCTAAATATATATTATTATCACTTGAGGGACGGACGCGGGTTCGAGTCCCGCCGAATTCGATTTTTTTGGGATATCATTTAATTTCTTTGAAGAAAGAGTCAATGGTAATTAGGTAAATATTGCCATGGTATTCAATAGTTTTCATGAATTACCGTCGTAAACAGCGCATGCACAAATATCTTTATTTTCTCTCTGGACCACGTTACTAATCGGTCACTATTACTTTGCATAATTAGAGGTAGTAGGTACATTGGTAAGGGAAAGGGAGAACTTATTTTTATAGTGAAAAGCAATAAAGTATTATAGTTCGTATATGGGCCAGGTTGTCTGGCAGAGACCGCCAATTGTCACATATGTTGTTATTGGCTCATTTATAAACTGTTTTGAAGTTTTAAGTGTGCAAAACAAGTATTTTCTATCTTCTATCTATATTCTTTTCAATAAAAAGTACAGGGGCAGCTTTAGCGGAAGTGCACACGGGTATCCGGACCGGATCACCGGATCGTTGCCACCGCCCCGACGGCTCAGCGCTGCCTCAGAGTATGCGACGCCATTGAAGGCGCCGCAAAATTATGTTCCGTGTTTTTAAAAAATGAAAGAAAATTTTCGCTCTCGTCGTTATTTTCTTTTGACATTTCGAGATTTTCTTACAGATAAACAATGTTTTTTCAACTTTATTGCACCTCGACGCCAACTATGGTTAAGATTGCATTGGTATGGTACTTATTCCCTTTTGATCGAGCTCTTAATAGAGGGGGCCGCCTCGCCTGGGATCTAGTGCCCGTGTGCGATCCCAGGCGAGGCGGCCCCCTGAGCTAAAGCTGCCCCTGGAAATGTTCTTCATAGAATTTTCAGTAAATCTATACCTGGTTCAACGATCTCTTTAATAACAGGCTCTTTGTTGATCTTCACGGGAAATCCTAAGACAATTGGTGCTGGTCCAGTCTTATTAAAGCCTTGAATATGACATGTCCAGTTGCCATTCATATTACCAGCTGCTGATGGGACCTAGGACAAAAGCCAACCTTTTATTATCCAATACTAGTGAATCGCACGCATTGTTTTCTGGGTAAAAAGTAAACTTTAGGTACGTTATTTATAGAAATTAAATGGGCTTGAGGCGTATTTATCGTCACTGATAAAAGTCACAGGAAAATTGGCGGTATTTTACAGTGACAGAAACTAAATATATCTGTGACTGTCTCACAGGCAGTGCCAGTTTCACGAGTGCACGATATTATATCGTTGTTAGGTAACTATGCAATAATCACTTCAGCTAGATAATATCGCTTCTATATTCTCTCTTTAATAGTATCACTAAGTCAGAATGAGACACACCTAGTATTTTATACTTGGAAATTTGAAATGTATACCGCAATGTAACAAAGTTTATATACATACAATTCAAGAGGAATTTTCTTTACGTAGCGGTACTATTGCTTCAATAAATATATTATTCAATCAGTCAAACAATGAAGTTGTACGTGATTGGTAGAAATACTAACTAGTATTTTGTCACTGGTATTTGTCACAGATATTTTGAAGTCACAGTAACGTAAGTCACGGGTATCGAATTTTGCCTAGTATAACCCAAGACTAAAATTAAATAACATCCCATAAATTTACGATTTCAACGGGAGTTGGAGCTCTGACCTTACCTCAGTACGGGACTGCGTTACCCAACTGCGCCACGAAATCAGGTAAGTACCTGACAAGTCGAAAACTTTGGGACTTCCTACGGACTCTAGCGCTGTTGGCTCCACATAATATGGGATACATTTAAGAGCGTATAGTACCTCAAATTGCTTATTTTCAATTTCACCAGATGTTCATATCTTTCAAACTTCTTAATATTTAACTTTGAAATATATACTTTCATCATCATCATCATCATCAGCCCATACACGTCCACTGCTGGAAATAGGCCTCGCCCGTACGACGCCACAAATAGCGGTCCTGAGCCGCCTCCATCCATCGACTCCCTGCGACCGCTACGATGTCGTCGGTCCATCGAGTGGATGGTCTCCCATGTAGGGGGGGATTTGCCATAATCACCACGCTTGGCAGGCGGATTGGTGATCGCAGTGTTGGTGTTTAAAAATACTCAGAAGGAAGCTGCTGCCCTTCCTCTGGTATGTTCCCTGTATGTATACTTTATCATATGGTATAGTTCAGGACTTACTCTATCATTCATAATATGTTTCGAAAACAAGATGTCATAAAATTTTCTCGACAGAAAAAAAGATCCGAAGTTTTCTCAACTGTACAATAAATCGTCGCTAATCGTCGCTTTTCAATCAATACTTTAAAATAAGCCCTGTACTTTGTACAGTAAACAAACAGAACATAAAGCAGACGTTATTTGTTTTAGATTTTCAAAATTACTATTATTTTTACCGTAAAAAACAAAAACATGATTTATGATAATTTGCCGGTCTGCTCTGACCCGCTCCTATGAACGCGAAATCCTATGCCTATCCTTTTCACACAATGGCGAGGTATTGTAGGTCCTTAAGTTAATAAGAACACCGAGGGAAGGTCGCGGGTTCAAGTCCCGCCGAAATCGTAAATTAGGATATCATTGAATTTCTTTGAGATTACACCAAGTGCGAGGGCTTACAGACAGTTCACTATAAGTAGTCTCCTGCCTGCCATAGTTCCAACACAACGTTAGGGGACATCTTATGGTGAACGGTCTATCCACACTATGTCCTAAACTTTACTTAGGTTCGTAAAAACCTCGTTAGGGGATGGAAGGTTGGTTTTGATCCAACACGGTGGATGGGCGGGTAAACATCGAACCTTACCTACTTAGGTTCGATGTTTACCCGCCCATCCTCATAATCGACTTTAATTATTCTTAAAACTCACCTTAGCAATGTATTTAGAACTTGCGTCATGCTCTAGCGCCTGATTTACATGAATTTCTGATGGTTTATTCTCTTTGTAACAGCTGAAAGAAAGAATTTTGTTTGAAAATGTTATATTTTTCATATAAAAATAAATAGAACTTTATTTTCCAACACGCTATAATTGATGACAAATTATAATTTTTAATTTTAATTTCCATGATCACCCATATCGTCACCCGGTCCTTTGGGAGGAAGTATAACATTATACTTTTTATCAATTTTTAAAAATTTTTTTTATGGAAGGGTGAATTATGAAGTTAGTTGTTTAAACTAGGAATGCTGCCCTTGAAGAGGTCATGTGTACATGTGAACAGAATAAATAAATAACTTGAAATTAATGTTAATTTGGATAAGGATATTAAAGTTTAATACTATGTATATCTACTATATACTTTATCACATTCACTACTCAGCCTCTGTTCTAGAAGCCGGACGACGTCGATTTGCAATCTTGACGTAAAAAACCTACATTTCAATTATCCGAACTACTCTCGGTCCCAATTCGTTCGGATAATCGATATTCTAATGTAATTAAATGCCTATTAGGTATTTTTCTTTCTTTCTTTTATCCTTTTTCGACCAGTAGACTGGTCTCCTTCAAACTCTTCCATTTCCTTCTACTTTGGGAAGTTAATGTCCAGTTGCTGCAGTTGCTTTTTGGTGTCGTCCTTCCTTCCATCTGATTTGTGGCCGTCCTACCGGTCTGTGTTTCCCATGGTCTCCACTCATAGAATTACTTGCACCATGATGTCTCTTTGCGGGCTATGTGGCCTGCCCATTCCCACTTAAGTCTTCCAACTCTATCAATGATGTCAAATACTTTTAAAAAAATTGGTATTTAAAGTATTTATTTATTTACTCACGTTATTTTCTCTGGTTTTATTAATTCCACTGCAGCTTTCACACTGATTATAAAGCTTTTGTTTAAAATAAGTCTGTCATTTCCGGTAGTGTAGTGCATCATTTTGCCAGTTTTTTTATTAATATATAAGAACATGTCAATGGATGCTGCAAAACAAATAATAGTTATTTTTAGTTCCAGCCGATCTTCCTGGTATTTTAACCGAAAACAGAAACAGCTAGATGAAATAAAACGTACTAGCAATCCATCGCGTAATAGTCCGGCTACACGCTCAAACATTTGTGCAATCATGCATGCACAAATATTTTGAGCGTGTAGCCGGGCTATAAGATCGCCGACAGATTATCCGTTCAATGTGGCGCTAGTCTATTGCCAAGCGATATGTTTGGGAACCAATGTATAAAACTTTTATTTCAGAGCTCCATACATTTGGAATTGGAGGTAAGATGCCGTATCGCCCGATTAAGGCGGTTCCCTAACCCAAACTAGCGCCTATTTTATCGTATTATTACGTTTAACAAAGGAATCTTCAAAAATCCCTTTGCTCGTTTGTGATACATATCTTTTAGTAGGAAGCAACTTACATGCAATATTTTGAAATAAAAAATTTATAACATTAAATTTTTTGGAGTAGTTTTATTATTAATGTATGGGATTCTTATATTTTAATAACAAAGGAATAGAGTAGGTACTTTGGGAAAAACCCCTCTGGCTTGCTCCGCTTTCCGTAGAAGAGTATTAGATATTAGTGGAATAAATAAATTGTGTATGTTTTATTACCGCTGAATGTTATAAATGTTGTATGAAGGTACTTACGTTCGAGAATCTTGATGTTCCGTCCTTCCTTGTTGATGGCTGGTGCTTGTGACCCTGGTTCTGCTAGTAACGAAAAAAACTTACTTTCATGAAAAACGTGAATTAATTTTTTTCCCTGTTTTATAAATAAGTAAATACTGGATTTCTTTATTTCTTCTAAAATTATCGAGTTGAACAAAAGGGAACAAAATTAGTTGCACAAAAGGGGGGGCCAATGGCCATCTCTTTATCTTATTTTGTACCTGCATAACGACTTTCTGGGGAAGTTGGTGTGGTGGTTTCCCCTTGCCTTCCCCACCAGTTATTTTATAGTCCGGCTACACGCTCAAACATTTGTGCATGCATGATTGTACAAACCAGTTTGCGCAAGCAAGATGAGCCCGGCCACACGCTCCATCTTGCTTGCCCAAACTGGTTTGAGCCCGGTCACACGCTCCATCTTACTTGCGCAAACTGTGTTTGTGTGCATGCGTGTTTGCACAAATGTTTGAGCCGGGCTATTAGGGGTTAATTAAATCCCAAGGCTTGTAGCAGCTTCGGGATTTAATCAGTCTCTTCTGTACAGGAAGTTCAGTTTTAAGGCGCCGAAGCCTCGCCTGTTGCCCTTCTCCAGTTCTCTACTACGCCTCGAGGCTTGAGATAATGCATGACACTCGTGAATAGGCGCAATATTGCCCGGGAAGCACGACGTGGACGTTGGCAGATCGGACTAGCTGGTGGTGCCCTCTGGAAGCCTTGTCACACAGGCCACTATGTGCCATACATGGCATTACTCGGCACTTTATAGGCACTGGCTGTACCTAGCCAGCGCCACCGAGACCTTCACCAGCTTCGACTGTACACGATGTTATTGTACAGTGGTAGGAGATTCCTGACTAGGGTGATTAGGGAGTCCCATAGGGGGGCCTATGGGACTCCCTAATCACCTAGCGGTATGAAATTATGCTTTACAACATACTACTCATTATTATCTAAGTATGTATTGGGATTTTAAGTAAATTTCTATGATAAAAATATAGAAATTTGCTTAAAATCTCATCAAGTCTTACTCTTAGTTACTTATGATAGCCCTATCACCATTGTTTTTAGTTTAATTTCATGTCATAATAGTCTAGGATTAAGTTTATCGTAAATAATGTATTAGCTATTAGTAACGTTCTTGAACAATAAGTTTTTATTTTATTTTGTTATATATAACATACCAACTTATATACATAAACAATTCATAAAAATCGGTCGAGCCATTTCGGAGGAGTGCTATCACGAACAAAGTGACACGAGGTTTATATAATTTAAAAAATATGTATGAATTTTATTAATATTGTGTAAGTCAGGGACGAGGGAAATTTTACTCGTCGATGGTGTAACTAGGTAAAATTCACAATACCTACACTCACAAGACTTGACGAAATGTTATAAAATATTAAGTAATGGTACTTACGTTCCCAAGTATTGCTTTTCCATATTTCACTGTCGTTCGGTGGTGGCCCTGGTTCCGCTAGTTGTGCTAAAATCAAAATATATTTTTAGAAATTTTCTTCAGACTGCAATACAATTTCTAAATATAGCTATATGTATCTTTCAGAATCGAACGTGTCAATGGAACCTAATCGAATACGATATCCTCTGTAAGCCTAATAGCCCGGCTAGACGCTCAAACATGTGCATGCAGATTCCACTAAAACGTTTTCGCAAACTTAGGAATTAAGACCCTAAAAATATGTTTTAAAAAAATTGTTTATTATTAAATATAAGATGCTAAAATGTGTAAAAATAAATTATATAATTATTTTTATGTATATCAATCGCTTATATCGTCACAGATTAGGTAATGTTACTTCGTAAATATCGTATCGTCACAAAAACGTCCATAGATGAAAGAAAGAAGTCTAGATAATGCGTGCGGTACTATTTCCACGGAGATATTGATAGAAAGGCTTGGACCTTGACCAAGCTTGACAATTTTGACACGCGTCCCTCTATCTAGTAGTTACTTTCATCAAAGGTATAATGTCAAAATGCGTCATTCGACGACGATACTATTGTTAAGGTGAATCCTTATTAATAAACCTTAGGATTTAAGACGCTATTAAGGTGGTTCCCGGATCCAAACTAGCGCCACCACCTATTTTATGATTAGCGTTTGCTTGAAAATTATTCAAAATAATCGATTTTCGTTTTCCGAGTATCCGTACAGCAGCATTGTCAACTGTACTGTGAGAGATGAATCAATGATGTTATGCAAACGAGCCCCGGTTAGTAGGTAGAGAACGCGCAAATCTTTATGAGCTCTGTGAAGTTGGCTTCAACAGCTGCGCACTGAACCGTACGTAAATAAGGCGTTGAGGCGAAAGAACGTGGTGAGAGGGGATCTCTCTGTCAAAGCAGGTTTGCCAGCAAGAATTCTGGCGTATTTATATTTTATCTAGCACATTTTGTTCTGCAAAAAATTGTTTTCCAATTCAATATTTATAGAAAATATAAAAACATCTTACACTCAATGACAGATTATTTTAAACCTAAAATGTTAGAATAAATTAAACTTTTTATCTAACACAATTAACCCAAGTTTGAAAATAAAATAATTACCTACTGTGTAGCTAATTGATTTATAATCTAGTGGACAATACTGTCGAATGAATGCTTTTGAGTACAATGACGCAGCAAAGTCTTTGACGCTTGTCCGGTTTTCGTTTCATTGATTTGATGGTTTGTACTTGCGATTTTGTGTTGTATTCCCTGTTAATAGCTGTTTCTCTTAAACGTTACATATGCTTCGCGTGCGGTTTAACGTACTGTGTCGTCAAACATGGAAAAAGGTGTTCGATGTCATGAGTTTCATAAGAGAAGAAACCAATGTATGTGTCGTAATTCAACCTCAAAATGGTACTTTAGCGGACTGCAGATGCAACAGGTGTGTCTATTAGCACCATAAAAAGAATTTCTAGCCGAAGCCCGGATGGGTCGCTAGTTGATAAATATCACTTTTCTATTTGATTGTACTTGCGCAGTTTTGCTTCCGTGCCTAAGTTCACAGAGCTCATTAAGTTTTGCGATCACTCTACAACACTTATTGTCTTCGGGACACTTTCTGATTAATTAATTTTTGGATGGATCAGTTGAGCTAACTGTAGATTGTCGAACAGTCTGTTAGCTCAACTGTTTCATTTGTAAATACTATTTCTAATTTGTTTTTATTTGTTACGCAAGGCTGATGTATGGGGATCGCTGCACTTGCACCAACCTCAATACTGCATGGACTTTGAACGTTATGCTGTGTCGACGGCTCCCTATTGCTGTATTTCGTGTACGTTAGATTTAATTAATTTTTCAAGATTTTTCATCCGGAAAAATATAAGCTTAGATTAGGTAAACCTAGTAGGAATAGAGTAATAGACGAAATTAGACAGATTTTGAGGAAACCATGTCTGAGGATAACGCCGCGCGGATCATTGTCACTAAGATGGACATGATCTACAAGTGCTTAAGACTTGTGCCAGATTTCGACGGCAACCCCCATATTTTATGTATCTATCTATGTAGTGTATTATATTAAGTATATCAGTTATCTAGTACCCATAACACAAGCTCTGCTTAGCTTGGAGCTAGATAATGTTGTGTGAATTGTCCAGCATTATTTATTTATTTATTTATTTTGACTAGATTTAAAATTTGTGTGACCAACTCGTGCTAACATATTTTAGTACGGAACCAGGTAGCGAGCTTCCAAATCAGGCTCTCATAAACGGTATTTTAAATAAAGTATCGGGGTCCGCGGCTAGATTGATTAATTCGAACAGAATCCCAGAGAACTGGCACGGCATAAGAAGCGCGCTAGTAAACAATTTCGCTGACCATCGCGATGAGACCGCTTTGTATAGTGATTTATCCTTAGAGACGCAAGGATCTAGCACACCGCACGAGTTTTACGAGAGGTGCCAAAATTTATTTAGCATCATAATGACCTATGTCTCGCTTCACGAGAGAATAGGCACGACGATTGAAGCAAAAAGGTCGCTATACAGCAAACTGACCTTACAGGCGTACTTACGGGGACTCAAGGATCCTTTAGGCTCGCGGATTCGTTGTATGCATCCTGAGTCTATGGAGAGGGCCCTAGAATTTGTCCAGGAGGAACTTAACACCCTCTACATGCAAGAGAGAGAGAGTGGTGGTACAAATAAAAAGGATTGGCAACAACCCGTCCTTAAGACGCCCCAATTTAACTTGCCCCTGAACAACTTTTCCCCACGTCCTTCTGACGGCCCTGGATTAGGACAACTGTGATCTAATTTTAATATGCCTGGCCCATCAAGGCCAGCCCTGCCTCCTCAAGGCTGGAGACCTAATCCTGTGCCCCAATTTAGACTACTACAGGGTCCTTCACGCACTGTACAGATGTTCCGCGCCCCGCCGCAGAACTACAACCCCCAGGGTAACGCATTTAGAATGCCTCAGCCTCAACCCCAACAATCGTTTAGATTTGGCAACCCTCAGCGTCCGACTCCCATGAGTGGTGTTAGCCACTACGTAGAAAAGCGACTACCCCTGACTGGACATGACTAGCGTAAGCACGGGAATCCACCCCCTACTATTTTAAAACGCGTGAATTAAATTTTAATGAGTTTGACGAAGGCTACGACAATAGTTACTATTGGGATTACAACTTGTGCCTCGACTCTGCGATTTACCAAGAGGATTATTATTATCCATGCGAACCCGAATACTACCCCGGGCAGTATTCCTATTCCGAGTCGCCCGTTGTTGAGGAAGTGAAAGAGGAAAAAGAAGAAAATTTTCAGAAGGAGTCCAGTTCCCAAAAGCCAAAATAGAGGTCAACTTGCATATTCAAAGGCAGCTAGGGTACATTCAGATCGCTAATCCACCTTTAAATTTTTTTTAATACAGGAGCGAACCAATCGTTTATCGTCCTGACGCGATAGCGCGATAATTTAGCCGCATTCCTTTGAATTATGATCCTTTCGAAGTAACGAATGTACATGCGACGAGTAAAAATAACTACTCTATCACATTGCCTTGTTTCAAGGAATTCAACGACCTTAATGACGTGACTTTATATATATATAAATTCCACAACTACTTTGACGGACTTATAGGATTTGACTTATTGAATTCATGGGACTCTAACATTGATTTTAAAAATAGGTTATTAATAACCCGTAACACACAGATACCTATTCAAATGTACGATTCTAGGAACGTCAACTTATACGAGGAGATTATTCCAGCTAAATCTTCGAAGCTAGTCAGATTGCCGGTTAATTCACAGGATGGCGAAGTTTTGGTGGAAAACCAGGCGATTTGCAATTGTTTTATTTCAGATTGTGTGACGACGGTCCAGAATAACCGCGCGTGGGTGGAAATTACTAACCCCTCTACTAACGATGTAATTTTTTCTATGGATCGTCCTGTTGAAGCTGAAATATTTTATTTTGAATGTGACGGTACTGAAATTTTATCAGATCGCGCGAAAGATGTTTTATCTTGCCTTCGAACCGACCATCTTAATCCCGAAGAACTCGCTAACTTGCGGCGACTGTGTGCTGATTACGCGGATGTGTTTTATCTGGAGGGTGAACCCTAGAGATGAGGCCGGTATTCAATAACTAACTCGGTACCTGTTAGCATGGTCCTAAAATATCTAACGGTATTGTAAAATCCGCATATCGCTAGGGAATAACTGTGCAAAACGAGCATCGCGCCTAACCGACCGTGAGCCATAACTACCCAACGCTTCAATACCTATGCGTAGATGATAGTTAGGTAACTATCATCTACGCATAGGTACTAGCGAACCGTTCACCCGTAAAGTTATGTAGCTGCAAACAAGTATTTGGTATTTCTAACCAAATTGGTTAGAAATATATTGGGTGTATTGTAACGTTATTGGGTACCAGTTGGTACTAAGGTATTGAAACAAAATACCCAACTAATAACCGTTAGCCGAAATATCCAATAACTCCCATCCTTAGTGAACCCCTTACATTCACCAATCAGATCAAACATAAAATAAGGACAACTGATGAAATTCCAGTACATACTAAAAGCTACAGGTACCCTTACGTTCATCGACAGGAGGTCAGAGATCAAATTAATAAAATGCTTGACCAAAACATTATAAGACCTTCAGAGTCAGCCTGGAGCTCTCCAATTTGGATCGTACCTAAAAAGGCTGATGCTTCTGGTAAAGTCAAATGGCGTCTTGTCGTGGATTTTAGGAAAGTTAACGAGAAAACGATTGACGATAAATATCCGATCCCTAATATAACGGATGTCTTAGATAAATTGGGTAAATGCCAATATTTTACGACCTTAGATTTGGCGAGTGGTTTTTACCAAGTTAGAGATGGACCCCTCGGATGTTCATAAGACAGGATTTAACGTTGAAAACGGGCATTATGAATTTTTAAGGATGCCAATGGGGTTGAAAAATTCGCCCTCGACATTCCAACGAGTAATGGACAATGTCCTTAGGGGTCTATAGAATGAAATTTGTTTAGTTTACCTGGATGACATCATTGTCTTCAGTACATCCCTTCAGGAACACATAATTAATCTAGACAAAGTATTCAAAAGGTTAAGAGAATCTAACTTCAAGATTCAGATGGATAAATCTGAAATTTTGAAGCTGGAAACTGAATTTTTAGGCCATGTCATCTGCAAGGATGGTGTAAAACCAAACCCCAATAAAATTAAAGCTATACAAGATTACCCACTCCCTAAGACAACTACTGAAATCAAACGTTTTCTCGGACTTTTGGGCTATTACAGGAAATTTATTCCAGATTTTGCACGTCTCACGAAACCTCTTACTCAATGCTTAAAAAAGGGTTCTAAAATTAAACTCGATCAAAAATACGTAAACTGTTTCGAACACTATAAGACTCTCTTGACTAACGACCCAATCCTACAGTACCCTGATTTTAATCGCGAGTTTATTCTAAAAACCGATGCCTCGAATGTAGCTGTAGGCGCAGTTTTATCACAAGGGACAAAAAGCTCAAATAAACCTATTGCGTACGCGTCGCGGACTCTTAACTCTAGCGAACTTAATTACAGCACCATCGAGAAGGAGCTTTTGGTGATTGTGTGGGCAACCAAGTACTTTCGACCGTACATATATGGCAGGAAATTCCTAATCCTAACAGATCATAGGCCCTTGCAATGGCTTGTCAATCTCAAGGACCCTAGTTCACGTCTCACTAGGTGGCGCCTAAAGCTCAGCGAGTATCATTACAGAGTCGAATACATCCAAGGCAAAATCAACTCTAATGCCGACGCGCTTTCGCGTATCGAGGTCAATAATGAAGAGCTTATATCGATTGTAGTAAACCCGTCGGAAACGAATCCGAATGAGAGTTAGACGAATCTAGGACCATTACAGCTACGGAACCTGGTGATGATTCTAGAACCGCTACCGTTCATACGAATAACGAAAGCCCCATCTTAGAGATTCCTATTTCGGATGACCCCTTGAATAGGTTCTCTAAACAGTTAATTTTAAATGTCGTCGGTGACATTAAAGGAAAGCCTCAAGTCACTAAGCCCTTTGATACGCACACCCGAATATCAGTACAAATATCCGAGTCGAACCTCGAGGAAGACGTAATAAACGCGATTAAGGAATATGTCCACCCTAAGATTAAAACAGGACTATTCATTAATCCTTACTTAGCTTTGTATACTATTATACCTATTATACAGAAAACTTTCAAAAATTCGGCTATGAATCTTACGCTTACAAAAACGGAAATAGAAAACGTTACAGAATATTTAAGGCAACAGGAAATCATCAATAAATATCACGATGGTAAAACAAATCATCGCGGTATCAGTGAATGTTACCTAGCGTTATCCCATAGATATTACTGGCCTAAGATGAGAAAACAAATCACTAAGTTTATTAATGAATGCACTATCTGTAGCCAAGCGAAATATGACCGGTCACCGATTAAACAACAGTTCCAAGTAGTACCGCCCGCTAGTAAGCCCTTCGAGCTAATTCACTTAGATTTATTAACCATTCAAAGTGAAAAGTTCTTGACCATCGTCGATTCATTTTCGAAATATGCACAGGCCTACTATCTAAGAGACGGCACAGCCGTAAGTGTAGTACAGGCCTTATTGAACTTTTGTACTCATCATGGTATTCCGATAACTATGGTTACAGATAACGGTACCGAATTCACAAATCTACTAGTTGCAGAATTCGTTAAGATGCATAAAATCCAGCATCACAGAATAGCTCCCCATACACCTAACGAAAATGGAATTGTTGAAAGATTTCACTCTACGATATTAGAACATCTTCGTATATTAAAATTAGGACAAAAATCCGAATCCGTACTTAATTTAATGCCCTACGCCCTTTTGGCCTATAATAGTAGTAGTCATAGTTTTACTAAGTGCAAACCGATAGATGTAGTTACAGGACATTACGACCCTCGAGATCCTTTTGACAGACCTTACGGCGCATTTATTACAACAGTACATGACTAGCCACAAGGACAAGATGACTAAAGCCTATAACGCGATTCATGACATGAGTACGACAACACGTAAAGATCTTACTGACCAACGGAATAAGGAACGGGAACCAGAGGCTGAATACTCTCCCGAACAACAGATTTTCGTGAAAAATCCGTTCGCTTCCCGACAGAAATTAGCTCCCCGTTTTACTCATGATGTCGTCATGGCAGACCTCTCTATTCATATTTACACTAAGAAAAAGCGAGGTCCCTTTGCCAAATCTAGACTTAAGCGTCTCCCTAAAAGCGCCCGATTGTTACAGGACTCACCTGATATTCCTCCTGCTGCTGGCCCCAGCTCTAATGCAGGAGATAAAACTTGAAAGCCTCGATGATGGACCTGGTATTTTACCCTTTAAACTTGGCCCCGCAAGAATCATTACTCATTACCATTCTTTTCTACAATACGTGGACCTTAATGCATTGCGACATAAAATTATTTCAGTTAAAAATCAAATCGATAATTTCAGCCCTCAGCTGCACAATAAAACTAACTTTTTATTAGAGCCTCATTTAATCTATTTGAAAAACAAAATATCGAATGTGCTAGATCAGTTGCAGACCTTCGAGATGATTCGTGTCAAGCGAGGACTCGTAGATGGCCTCGGATCATTAGTAAAAACTATCACAGGTAACCTTGATTATACAGATGCGTTGCACTATAATCAGGCCATAACCCGTTTGGAAAATAACGAAAATAAATTGGCAATTGAATTAAATAATCACGTAAGCTTAACTAAAAATTGGACTTCTCAATACTCTAAAATTTTGGACAGTGTTGTAGATAATCAGAATAAGATCCGTATCTTAATGCGTAAAATAGAGCAAGCCGAGGCTTCTCAGGACTATGATTTAGTCAAATATGCACATTTCGCACAAGTACTTATGGTACTCTCAGATAACGCAATCTCAACTGACGCAATTCCCATAACTTCATCTACCTACTTACCGCACTCTTCTTGAGGATTGCCAGTAGTACCATTTGGGCAGGAGCAATGGACTTTAGCGTCTAAAAATTTGCACTCAGCTCCTAATCCGCAAGGGGTATTCATACATTGGTTATATACGCAGCCCTGGTACTCATAATAAAGGTGATGGTCAGCACAACGACAATGTCCACTTTTGTCCGGAACGGTGTTTTTCGGACAGCATCTATAGGACCCAACGGTATTCCAGCATGTGTAATCCTTCGCACAATTAGAAATGTTCATTTGGCATTCATTGATATCCTCACACTGAAAATTGGAAATCAATAATGATTTCTAAGAAATTTAATAAAATCCCAAAAAAAATTACGACTTCGACGGGACTTGAACCCGCAACCCTCCCTCAGTACGGGATGCGCTACCAATTGCGCCACGAGGTCATGTGACGTAGAAGTCGAAAAACTCTGGGACTTCCTTCGGTGTCAAGCGCCGTTTTCTTAGAAATTATCCCCAGTGTGAGGCTTACGCACTAGAATAACAAAAACAATACCTAATGATTTCACAAAAAATGCTCGCTTATATTAAAGTTTGTCTCATGCTGTACTGTTTTACTTGGATAATGTTATCATTGTTATTTATTTCATCATCATCATCATCAGCCCACGACACGTCCGCTGCTGAACATAGGCCTCCCCCTAACGACGCCACGAATTAGCAGGCTGAAGTGGCGATGGGCAGGCCATGTAGCATATAGCTCGTAGAACCGATAACCATTGGGGAGTAAAGGTTCTCGAGTGGCGACCGCGATGCATTGCGAAACGGAGTGTGGGAAGACCTCCCACTCGATGGACTGACGACATCGTAGCGGTCGCAGGGAGTCGTTGGATAGAGGCGGCTCAGGACCGCTATTCGTGGCGTTATTTTTCATGAACAATTATTTACACTCGTATTTGAATATTTTAGGCGGCGAAGAGATTTGAAATTCACTAGTAAGTAGGCTCTTCTACGCTTCATTCTACTCGCACATAGTATAGTTCCATAAGAAAGAAAGAGATAGCACTATCCCTAGGAGGCGCCACAGCCTACCTCTAACTTCATTAGGTTTAGAGTAAAATATTGAGGACCCCAACATTGATATGGGATACCTATAGAAATCGGGTAGGGAGGGACCTTAACTCTCTTCGCCGAAGACAGGACAATAAAGATCGAACTTCACTTGGTAAGTTCGTTTGATCATTTAATTGTCCTGTCTTCGGCTTCGAGATTTGAAATTCACTAGTAAGATGTTCAGAGAACAAAAACAATGTTGGGGAAAAATAAATCAAAATAGAATTGGTAGGTAATACCATTAAATATATACAATTACTTGACATAAATATCAAATATCAAAGTGCTTTATTTCCTTTAGACCTTACAGGACCCTTGGACACGTCACAAAATTAAAATTACATAAGTAAAACAGGGAAATAAAGTGATCACTTTGATTTTTTGTTCACTTCAATCTTTTTAAGGTAAAGTAAAGAAGCGAACAAGAAACCTTTACCTTGTTAGGTTGTTAGTTTTCGAGTTGGAGCAAAAGTCGTCCCATGCTTTTTTATCCTCTAGATAATCTGATATTTTGTAATAAGCCTTTTTACAAAGGATATGTTTGATAGTTTGTTTGAATTTATTTATTGATAATTTTTGCAAGTCACTCGGAGTTTTGTTGTAGAAGCGTATACATTGCCCTTTAAAAGATACACTAATCTTGTGCAGCCGAGTTTTGGGCAAAGCGAGTTTGTTCTTATTTCTAGTATTTACATTATGTATGTCGCAATTTTTATGGAATCGATCGATATTTCTATGAGTGTACAATAAGATTTCATAAATATATTGACATGGTACAGTCATTATATTTATTTCTTTGAATTTATCACGCAGGGATTCTCTAGGACCCATGTTATAGATAGCACGAACAGCCCTCTTCTGCAGCACAAATACGGTATTAATATCTGCAGCGTTCCCCCACAGTAATATGCCATAAGACATAATACTATGGAAGTAGCTGAAATAGACAAGTCTAGAAGTATCAACGTCTGCAAGATGACGGATTTTTTTGACTGCATATGCTGCAGAACTAAGTCTCTTCGATAGTTTATCTATGTGTGGGCCCCATTGAAGTTTACTGTCTAAAGTTATTCCTAAGAATACGGTACTGTCTACAATGTCTAAAGTTTCTCCTTTTACATATGTAAGATGTAAGAAGTCCTTTTACATAAGGTGTTTTTAAATAAGATGTAGCTCCTAAATAAGATCTTCTTAACCCGTTCACTGCCCATTGCGACCCACAAGGGCGCGCCGTAGTAGCTCTCGAGCTAGAATACAGACATTACGTAGGGGCAGTGAAATGTTAATTACTTAGTTCATAAAGAACGCATTATCAAGTTTAAATCACTAGGTATTATTTGTTGAAAGTCTGTTAAAGAAATTTGCAAAAAAAAGCTGACTGATCGGACCAGCCAACTTTTCTAATAGCATCCTCGATGAGCTACAAAGAAAAGGCCTGAGCAATGAATACAATATGATCGATGTCACTGGCTGAAAAGATTTTATTTTATGCATCGACGGATTGTTTGTGATGAAGATCGACGTTCTATAGTCAGTAAAAGCCTACCAAAGGTGGTTGTTCTATTCCCGGTTGTCACTGTCATATAAGATGTACATAAGTGTAGGTATGTACATATCTGTTAGGCAAACACTTGGGCTATGAACAAAAATAAACAAGATATTGGTTTTAACCATATCCGAGTAGTAATCAAAATTCTATCGCTGTTAGCAAATTGTGTTAGGCATTTTTGTTGATGATAATGTCCGAGACCATTTCCCATTATCTAGAAACTATAAAACGAATTGATTTTAGTCATTTTCTATACTTAAACAGTCATCCATCAGGATACAAGTTTGTTAGTTAATTTAGTATGATATTTGGATCCCATGTATAAACACTTGAATACTTGGGGAAGGTATGTTCAAAAAAGGTTTGAAAGCGTTCATCGTGCCCACCTGATTTCTGGAAATAAGGGATGAAGCTGAACCATGATTGTTAAATCCATGTGAATTACCTTTTGTAAGCACACCGCGAAAAAATGAAATAAATCATTCACCTGAATGAACCGATCAAATGAACAGGTGTGATTATTGCTACAATATCCCCCCATAGTTTAAAGCTAGAATAATATTATGATCACATGAAATATGTATATCGAAACCGTGTTATTAATTATTATACAAGGAAGCGAGATTCGCTGTCTGGTAATTTGGTTGTCATGGCAAGCATGAAAATATGTATGTATAACAATGCCAGTTTCCTGGTCATTCATGATTTTTTATGAAAACAGTAGAAACGCTTAAAAGGAATCTACGATGTGAATACAGGGATCTCGTTTTTTTTTTATACAGTCTCGACGCAAAGAGATTTATTTCTAGTTGGCCTTTCTAATAATATTTCTAGATGCATCGGAGTTTAATTCAAACTCCATGTTGAAGTTTCTAGATTCTGAGGCTTTACTATTTAAAGATGATTTAATATAAGAAACGAACTCAAAAATTTTACGTTCCTCTCACCAAAGGCATATTTTTTGAGCACTCCTACCATTTTATTAATATTATAGGCAATGGTCATTTTATTCTCAATACTCAATAGCACCCATGTGAAATTGTGGGCGACTATGAGCAAAATATTTGAAGCCTAAAAGTGCCGCCAGAAGATCTTAATAATTTATGTGATGGGCACGTTCACCAGAACACCAAGATCCGACTGTTGTTCCTCTTTTACAGGCTGTACCCCAACCGAAAGAATAACCATCGGTTAAAAATCCAGCATCCAAATTGTTTATTTGATTTGATTGCTTGATAAAGGAATATAATTACTACTGAAATAAGATAATTCCGTATAAAACATTGAAGCTTCATAATTCGTACATAATCATCGTTATGCAACTTGGATCATAAAGGAAAGGAAGTGATTTATTAATTCGCTCCCCTCAGCAAGAACTTATGCGACACTGCTTATTCTAAAGATTTTGGTGTAAATGAGGCCACACTAATTCTAAAGATTTGTGTAAATGCGGCCATAAGTGACCACAGGACAAGCCATCGACAGAGTGCTCACATAATTAGCAAAGGTACGAATGGGAAGGCTTACTGTTTCAATCATTATTTAGTTGGTGAAAGAATATCACTTTTCTTTCTATCAGGTAGTTCTAAATTGAAGTAGCTGACGATTTTAGGATATACTCTAGAAAGGACAAGATTTACTTGCAATATAATTATTCTAGTTATTTATTACGAATATAAGAAAAGTATTATATATTTCAGTGTTGCGTTTAGATGTCAACAGTCTTCATAATTATCGCCAAAATAGCAATTTCGTCTAGATAAAAAAAGACATAACGCCGGTGAGACAATACTAGTTATAAAAGTTTTCTAAGCTCAAGGTCCGAGCTCAATCATAAGAGGACCTAAAAACTCATACAACCCTCTAAACAAATTTTAAATATTTAGAATAGATATTGAAAAATATGCTTTTTGATGTTCCGTTGACCACAACAATTATACGTAGGTATTATTAATAACTATAAGCTGCTGTTCTAATAAGCTCCATATTAATTAAGAATAAGTCATCTTTTCTCCGTTACTATAAATGAAGGACTGTAAAAATACCATGGATTTAATAAGTAATTATGGCCGGAGGCCGTACCTATAAATTCTTTGAAAAATACTAGACACAAATTGGTTTGTCATAACGGAGAGCTTGAAAGCTTATCAGATGTGCTATTTCCTTCCTAAGAAATACCATGACACCCTTGGGCCAAGATAATTTAGGGTATGATGCTGGGTCCTGAACCCGCATCTCAATAAATTTAATTCTATAACTTGAAACGGCGTCAAGAACCAATTTATCGTTAGTAATATTCTCCAAGCTTTGAGGAAAATTTAAGCGACCAGCAAAACATGTACCTGTGAGCTTCTTGCTTGGAGCGCTACAATGTCGCCGGCGGCAGTGGCGGCGTCGGCGCTCGTCGGTAACGGCGGCGCCGGCCGGTCGCAGCTGCTACATGGTAGGCTGCGGGTCGGCGGCGGCGGTACGCAGGGGCGTTCTCGCCCCGCAACAGCCGCGGTTCAGAAGTCGTGGCCCGCTGTACTGTATTTTGTGCACGCGGCGGCAGCGGAGGGGCAGCGGAGTTTAAATTACCTACCAGAGCTTAACTGTAGAAGCTGTCGGTCTTATGTATGCCACATAGAGTTTGATGTAATCACTCAGTTTCTATCCATATAAGTGTCCCTCTTCTTGTTTTAAACAGTTCGATAAATGATTCATCAACCATCGGCGTGACGAGAGACTGGTTTCTGTCTCTGAACAATGAGTATGGGCTATTATTTTGTAGAATCGTAAACATTCCGATGTACTTTCGGTGAAGTAGATTTAGTGAGCCTCTGTCCTGCCCAAGACAGTGAGGGCACACGCCTGCTGGTTCTGCTTTATCAAAATTCGAACGACTCTGTTCCGAACTGGCTCGATCAAGGTTTTATCAAGGAAATAAGTAGGTATCTTTTCGAAAATATTCGATTACGTTCGATTAGTCTTTCAGACCATCTTTAAGAATAGGTTTGTGTAGGGAGCTGTAGACGCAATCATGGATGCGGGCGCAGGCGCGTACGCGTGCACATCCGCGGGCTCAACCGGCTGTTTCGTAACTGCGTGTGCAGTTGAAGGTAGGACGTGGCCTGCATCAGCTTCTAACATGTTAGTATTGGACGGCACGGCGCAACTAGGTACTACCAATGTCAATGCTCGCGCCGTTGACTGCGTGGAGCTCGACATGAGAGGCGATGGCTCATCTCAAACATCCTCATCGTCTCGATGGGAAAATAAGAAGTATCGGTTAATATCTCGTATTAACTCTTAAAAATTGCTTATTGTCAGTATCTCGTACTGACTCGAAGCTTCATAAAGAATTCTACAGCCTAATATCACGTATTAGATCAGAGAAATTGCCATTTGCATACAGCGGCATATAATTATATTGTAGGTAGGACTAACCGTCACAAGAAAAATGTGATCACTTCTCCGTGAATCTTTTCTGGGTATTTCCGTATCTTTTGACGCCACTTTTCTTCTTTGTCACTGTGTTTTCTTTTTGACATGATTTTAAAACTTTGGAAGTTCGGAATAGTTAATAAAATAATTTTATTGTTCACTACGTGCGGTATCCATGAGCGCGCAAAAACGCTAAGGAAGTTAGAGGTAGGCTGTGGCGCCTCCTAGGGATAGTGCTATCTCTTTCTTTCTTATGGAACTATACTATGTGCGAGTGGAATGAAGCGTAGAAGAGCCTACTTACTAGTGAATTTCAAATCTCGAAGCCGAAGACAGGACACTTTAATTTCTAGTTGCTAACAATCTACCTACCTGTAGATTGTTTGCAACAGTTCTGCAGTTAGTTCATTGTTTCGATTGTAAATAATAGTCCCATTTTGTTTCTTATTGTCATTCTCTTTGTTAATAACGATTGAAAAAGGTTTAATTTCTTAGAGATTACCCGAAATGCGAGAGTTTACGCACTATAATAACAAAACGCACGATTACAAATTAAATAACAATAAAATAAATAAATATTATGTAATAATTGTATTCATAATATCTTTAGACAAAAAAGGTTAACAATTAGTACATTGTACACCTAGGCGAGAACGTGCGTAATTCCTATCGAGTGTGTCATTTGAAACATTTGAACCTTAAAACACACGAGGTAGGAATCGCACTTTCTGCCGAGTGATACATAGTTCTTTATACTACACCTTCGAGGAAAATAAAAAGCAGAATAAATATTTTATTTCTGGCGGTGTCATAAAACTTTCACTATCACTCGACGACTTTCTATAGAATTAATAAAATTGCCTACACCAAATTCAAAATTAGAAGAACTTCCCGCGCCAGCCAAAAATTTGGGTTCTTTTTTCAAAATATTGTTCGGAAATCAAAAGAGACAAGCGGACTTGGAGTAAAAACTTTTTGTCGTTTGACCTATAATTAAAATAACCATAGCTACCGGCCGATCTTTTAGGAAATTAAAAAAAATAACACGTCAGAAATGGATTTCCATACAGTTTTCCCTCCCGCTAAAACGCGTGAGAAATGAAATTCCATAGAGTTTTTCCTCCCGGATTCCTATACGTCTGCAATGACTTTCTATCATAAATTTGGAAAAGAAATAGGCAACTTTCCGAGCAGGTGTAGTATAAAGAATAATATTAACTTATATTTAATAATAGTACGATAATTACAATAATAAATGAAGAAGCAGAAGCTACTAAATCTATTTCTTTCAACCATTTACTAACCCATTCTTTAGCATATTTATGGTATCCCTGTTTACAATCACAGAGATAGCTCCCAGCAGTGTTCTTACAATAGCTGTTACTGATGTGTTTACAAACTTGCTGATTTAGACATTCATTAATATCTGAAAACAAACAGAAAATTAATAAAATGGGAGTGTGTCCTTTTGAATATTTTTAAAGTTACTCAACTTCATTTCATTTCACTTATTTCCACCGTAGGTATTTCATAATATACACTTGATGTCGGTAATTGCTAAATTAAAATACGACTCCTATAATATTAATACACAATTTATAATCAAAACAGGAAAAAAGGACACACACAGCCAAATCTTAAGTACACTATAATTAAAACTTTATAAGAGTTGGCTGTTAAAGGGCTGTACCTATTTATAAAATGACAATAATTAATAATATTATGTCAGAAATTTAATAAATTAAATATACACACATCAACATCGTCTAGGGATATTTTGTATAAAGTTCTTGAACTCTAAAAATACTGGCCGGTTTTAAAATCTTTTGAAGAAACCTTATTTTTTAGGCCTTTTTGAATGATTCCAAATTTGAATTTGAACAAATGAATAAAATACAAAAGATTTGCGCGGCATTGCTATAGCGAAGGTTGAAAGTTACAATTTATCTTCCATAGTTTATGGTATTTTTTTTGTGTCAAATTGAAGTTTTAAAACACGTTATTAATTAATTTCGATTTTATACTACTAAACGCATCATGCGGCGGCGCCATTTAACTAGAGATAAAATGTTAAGGGCAGTAGGTATGCTCCAAGCTGGGGCTACTCAGCTGAGTGTTGCTGAGGAGATTGGAACAAAACAAAACGTGATCTCAAGGTTATGGTCACGTTATCGTGCTACCGGTGAAGTGGCTGAAAGACACCCAGGCGGGAAGCGCATAACCACCCAGCGACAAGACCGATTTTTGCAAGTTTCCGCTAGAAGACAACCAAATGTTACGGCAATGCAGTTGGTTCAAAGGCTCCAGTCAGAGCACCAGTTGCTGGTGAGTGACCAAACTGTGAGGAGAAGACTGCATGAAGCCAACCTTCATGCTCGCAGACCGCTTCGTACTCCAGCACTACGCCGCGGAAATCGTGGACGAAGATTAGAGTGGGCTCGTGAACATTTGCTCTGGGAAGAGAACCAGTGGTCTGCGGTGCTGTTTACCGATGAGTCCCGATTCAGTTTCCATCCCGATTCAAGAAGAGTACGTGTATGGCGAGTTCCTGGTCGTGAGAGCCGTCTGCAACACCCTCAGGAAGTCCATCCATACCGCGGTGGGACAGTTATGGTTTGGGCGGGAATACGTATTGGTGGAAGAACAGATCTCGTTTGGATCAGAAACACCATGACCGCTGAAAAATACCGTAACCAGGTGCTAGTACCAATAGTCTACCCCATCGACTACAAATGGGCCAAGAATTCACGTTCATGCACGACAATGCCCGTCCGCACACAGCGCGAGTGGTGACCAGCTGGCTGCAGGAGCACTACGTGTCGGTCTTAAACTGCCCTGCGCAATCGCCAGACCTAAACCCCATAGAGCATGCATTGGGACATGCTCCAAAGAAGGGCTATAAACCATTTTCCTGCAAACATCGCGACTGAAGAGCAACTTTTTCAGCAGGACCTGGGACAATATCCCGCAGCAAGACTTTGATAACTTGATTCAAAGCATGAAAACCCGTTGCAGGACCGTTTGTAACGTCATGGGTGGTTTTACTGACTACTGATTTTTCGTATAATTGAAAAACAGGAAATTTCGCATAATTTTGCATTTTTTTTTAAAAACACTACATCCTAAATGTAATTTTTTTTCATATTTTGTTTTTTATTGAATAAAATTTTATTTACACAATAAAAATATTTCTATTGTATTCGAAGGTCTAGTCTACTAAACGGGCTTTTCAAAAATATATACATGTTGCATGTTATTTATAACAAATTTTGAGTAAATTGAGAAAATATGAAATATCCCTAGACGATGTTGGTGTGTTACCATCTGAACACATTTACAAGTACACGTACAATTTAACGTGTACAGTTTAACGTGTAACAATTACTATTACAATTTAACGTGTACGGTTTAACGTGTAACAATTACAAGTACAATTTAACGTGTACGGTTTAACGTGTAACAATTACAAGTGCAATTTAACGTGTACGGTTTAACGTGTAACAATTACAAGTACAATTTAACGTCTACGGTTTAACGTGTCACAATTACAAGTACAATTCAACGAGTGTTTATTGTGTTTCATCGTCGTTTTGTCTTATATTCTCATATCTGAGGATCATGATTTCCCCGGTAAAATTATGTTGTCATGGAAAATATTGCGCCAGCTGCATTTGCCCTTGGCGACGTAAAGAGCGTCGTGAAAATTCGACTGCAGACTCGTACGGTCTGACCATCTGAATGGGCTGCGTCCTCTAGGACCCGTTTCCCGGTGACCATTAACTGTTCGAGATTGTCACCGGATTTCCTGGCATCTGGCCAAAGAACGTCAAGACTTTGCACAGGCACAGAGGACAGTCTCTTCTTCAGCTTCAGTTCCCGTAAGATGAAAACGTTAGTGCGGAAAGCTGTCTATGGTATTTACAAAATCCTCCCTCCAGAGCGTCTATGCGGTCACGGTAGTGTTTCAGTGCATAGTAAAGGATGGTGAGATCCCGTTTATTAATCTATTTTTCCCGACGTTCGTTTCAACAGTTTTGCACACTGTCGTCACTAGATGATGAGTAATCCCGTGACCATTTCAGTCTGTAATTCTAACTAATATTATAAACGTGAAAGTGTGTTTGTTTGTCCTTCTTTCACGCACTAACTAAGCAAACAATCGACTTGATATATATAAACGTTACTTTTTGTCCATTTTTCCATGGGATATTTAAGAGAGAAACAAAATTTTTATCCCCCTAGAAATGTGAAATTCGCATTTAACGCGGTTGAAATCACGGAGAACAGCCAGTAGGTTAACGCGATAAATACCCGTTAAATTGTACTTGTAATTATGTGCGCTTATGAGTAATACTTTTTGTTTTTGGCGCAAATTACGATATACAGCGTAACCGCCCCGAGCGTGACGGTTCAATTCCCTGGCCATCAAAGTGCGCTGAAGAAGTTATCATTTCAAAAATGTGTGGCCCCTCTTGGCTAATTTAGGAATTGGCTGGTGTTACTTTTGGATGAATTTTCATTAAGAGCGGCGGTGGAAACTAATTTTTACACGACTGGCCAAAAAAGGAGTGTAATGTTATCAGCCACTGTTTGTAGGTTAACCAAGTTTATTTTTCCCACGTTACGTCGTTAAAATAATTACATCGACCCGAGTAACTCTGGCTATAATTTTACTTATACTTAGTAGTCAGAGTTTAGAAATGTTTATACACTGTATATACACTGTTTTTAAGTTTTGCGGGATAAATGTATATAATAGGACCACCCGGTATCATTTTCTATACAAAACCAAAAGAATCATCAAAATCGACACACAATTCACGGGGAAAACGGCTTAGGGTCAACCCTGGATAGATGCCCCACTTTTTGAATGGGCCTTGTAGTTTTAAAATAAATAATTTGTCATGAATAATTTCTATGAATATACTCGTACGTATACAATTTAATCTTTTATCTCGCATAACTGACTGGTGTTATTTTTTTTCGTGGGCATAAAGCAGATATTGACAAAAAAAATTTGCAAACAAATAATAGAAATAAATTAGAAAAAAATATTTACATTGAAACAATTGAGCTAACTGCAGACTGTTGCAAAAATCATCTACAGGTAGCTCAACTGGTCCATATTAATACCAGTCGGAAGTGGCCCCAAGACGCTGGCGTTATTGACTTAACAATTACTGATTATTCAGGAATTGAGTTTTCGCAGACACTTATTACAATATTAGAAGTCATAAAACAGTAAATATAATACTCCTGTACAAAAATTTTACGCGTTTGTTGCGTTTACCACAGAGATCGCACATAGGAGCGGGACGCATCTGATTCATAAGACGACCTGCTGGGGAAGAGGTGTGCGGTGCATACGTTCCTTATTTAACCTATTAGTTTTATGTTGTGACTTTGGGAAGTTATGTTTTTCTAAAATGAGGCAACTATCCCATTGCGGCATCTATCCGGGGTTTACCCTACATACATTACAAAAACAGACACAGCCGACCACCTACTCTGTTTTCAAAGTTGGTTAAAAAGTTTATTTAAGGCACAGATTATTTTTGTGAAATAAGCTTAAGCTTTGAAAACTTTAAAAAATCCAGTACCATTTCGGTTATTCACTGAATTAACATAAACATAAAATATATTTATCTATATCTGAAACTTTATGGAATGAATAAACACTACAGTCATTTAAAACGCGATATTTACCATGATTTGAGTTTTCATCAAATCAATATTTCGGCACAGTTTCATGCGCCATGATCACGGAACAACTGAAGTAACTGCGAGTTAGTTTTTATTGGCAGATATACCGATCTACCCTCATTCTTTTTACAAAATATTACAGAGCTCAAAACTCAAATCATGGTAAAAATCCAATCATAATTAATTAGACACTTATTATGTAGAGGTAACATTATAATGGCTTGCCGTGGCGGTGGCTTAGTAATTGCGGCCAGGTCACCCGCGATGGAGCTAAGAGGAACCCATGGGGCCGTGCCAACGCAGACGACGACACGGCCAGCCCCGAGACGGACTGCTCCTCTGGGTTTTGCCCTCTAAGCCTAGTTAGAGCGGTAGTAGGTTGCGGTGTCGTATGGTAGGCACCCCAACTGAGGCGGGCGGCTATGCCGTATGGGCGGCATGACCGCAGAGAGGTGGAGGCCGCGGCGGGAGAAGAGTGCCGGTATACCTGCCTTCCGCGGGCGTGGCAGGGCCGCCAACGTTTGATGGCGGACGCGGTGGGGTCACAGGGGAGGAGGAGTGTCGGTATTGTGAGGGCTGCTCTCCCTATCCTCTGTGACCGTGTGGCAGGCGGCGGGGCTACTCGACTGACCCGACGCAAGGGGACCAAGGGGCGTTTGAACACGGGGTCGTCTGGCGCCCATTTGGCAAGGTAAGGACCCGAGGTGGTCGCGGCGCATCATGTGTTTCTGATGCGTCGCGAAGGTGGTGCTTCACCCCCCAGTCAGGCGCCCTCGGGGGGGGGGGGGGGATATCGGGCAGCCGCGATGGGTTCGCGGAAGAAAAAACGTTCCCGTGTTCCCACCACAAGTGGCAGAACCGAACACCCTGAGGGTTTTAGTAGAGTTAAAGTCTCACATAATCGTACTATCTCCCCGTGGCAGTACGATATGCGAGAGTATTTCCATCAGGCTAATAAAAAAAGGTCATTACCTGTGCAAGAGTTGTAGTAATCATTCCAAGTAGGAGTATATCCTTTGGCACACTGACATCCAAAACCACCAATTGTGTTGACGCAAATCATAGAGATATGGCACAAATTGTAAAGGCATTCATCCACATCTAAAATAAAGTAAGGACTCAGAGCGCGCGCTCAGCCACGGCGACTTTTTGTAGCGGTGCTGTCGCGCGTTTACAAATCGCGCGACAGCATCGCGACTGTATCGATCGATACAAACTCGCGACCGTCTCAGACGACATCGGGGGAACGAAGAGTGGAGGCAGCATTACCACGCTGTACGATAATAAATATAAATAAAATAAAAATTATTTATTTCGGATAATAAATGTGTAATTATTTGACACCGGTACTGTCTTGCGTTCCCGCATAGGCCTCCCCTAAAGCTTGCCATTCCCTCCTGTTATGGGATATCCTTCTCCAAATAACTCCGGCTAGTTTTTGGATATCCTCCTCCCATCTAAGACGTTGACTCCCTTTCCTTGTTTTGTTTTGTCTTGGACACCATTCTGTTACGTCCTTAGCCCATTTTTCTTTGTTATTCCTCATCATATGTCCTGCCCATCTCCATTTTAGTTTTCTTATGTGGTATGTTACATCTTTTATTTTTGTTTGGTTTCTTAGTGTTTCCAGTTTTACCGCTGGCAAGGTTCCATTTCGGTCAATACTTTAAACTAATTGAAGTGAAAGTTTCTTATGATTTAAATAAAGTTTCATATTCTTGTGATAATGAATGCTGATACGCTGCGGCAGATACTGCTCTCGGATCACAATGAAGGAAGTGCTAGAGGCCGCTTCTGACATGAGAACTGTGTGGCTGACAGTACTAAAGCCTGAATTTGAAAAATGGGACGAATGCGGAATGAAATCACCTCTGAATTTGATTTTCCGTCTGCTTCCCACTTTGGTCCGAAGCGAGTGGGATGATACGGAATAACTCACTTTTTCTGTCCTGTGTTTTTGTTTATTTGGTGTGCAATAAAGAATTTTTGTATTTAAAAGTAACAAAGGGCCCTTGTGAAAAAAAATTGGGGCCCCTATCCAAAAACCTATTGATACATAAGCGATAATTGCTGCCCAGAGTTGCTGTTTGCTTTTTATGAAAGTACCTCATAGGTAAGCAAACTACGGGCACAGTTTATGGACCCCTAGCCACGAATTAATTTCGACTTGGAGTCAAGGGATAGACCTTACCCCGAAGTGCTAAACGATATAGGCGAGCGGAGCACACAACAATAAATAAATATGGTTTTCTAAATTTTAAAAGTAATAAGTAAAAGTAAAAAGATTTATATTTCCCAGAACAGATGAGTAATATACAGCAAATTAACCTTAATTAAAAAGAAAAACTGACAAAATCGGACTCCACTCAGCATGTGCTATGGTAGAGCAGATCATATCATAGCGCTGGTCTTCCGTGAAGACCGTGGTGCTCAAGGCAGCCTTACAACAAAACAGAACAATTTTTTAGAATTATGGTGTAATTTGTTTGTGTCCATACATAATGTGACTTGAAAGCACTGGACCATGGGCAGAACACGTAATTATTATTGGCAAGCAGAGCGACGACGAAAAAATCTATGATGAATTCTCTGCGGAGGTGGGTACATTGACTTCAAAGGATCGAGCCCGGAACCACAGCCAGAAGAAAAAACCGTTATCGGCTTGAAGAGTAAGGTTTATGTAAATATGGCAAAGTGAGCTAAATTTGGGAGTATAGCACTGGACATTAAGCAGAAAGATCAAAAATATATCAGCGATCGGAGCGAGCCGCGAAAATTTAGTGGTTTAGAATACCTATATAATCAAGAGTTATGTTCTGTATAGGGTGATATATATTTTCGAGAGTTCAGCTTGAAGTTTTCTGATTGGCAACCGAGGGCATGCCCGCTGAGCTTGAGGGCCCTTGTACACCGCAATACCTTGCCCTTAGGTAGAGCTACGCCCCTAAAGGCACTCCTGTTATTTTATTGGCCTTTATCATTAGGGGGATCACCTGGATATAAAGAGCTGGTGATATACAGAGATACAGTACCCAATGATATACTGATGTGTAATTATATATTCTTAGGTATGGCATTAACGCGTCCCTGCGAATCGCACTGCAGAGAGGCTGGGCAGTGGAATATACGTAGTACAAGTCGCGTCACGGTTTACTAGCCAGGGTTACCTGTAAGAAATCGCTCTCAGTGTTAAGGTCGCCTTTTGTATCTTCTCTTCTCTTTGGATCTTTTATTAATGTATTTATTTTCTAGTACAATAAAGTGTTCATTCCTTAATTAATTCATTTTACTAGCGCTGAGTTTGAATGCGCAGAAGTCGATTTTTAGATCCGTTTGGCGGGAGGAGTGGGGTGCGACTCGCATTTTGATTGGAGCACACGTTTCTAAGCGCCCGGAGTACAGTCGCGCATATAATTTTCTTACGTTCAATAATAATAACTTTTACGTGTCTGAAGTAAAAGATGCCGAAAAACAAGGCAAGCTAGAAATATGGTGAACAATTATATAAAAAAAGAGACAAGAAAAATAATTGGTAATTTAAAACGTGTTAAACTAACGACCGTAGTAAAATAAAAACTACTTACTTCGTATTATGTCATGTTTATTTATACTACCTTCATACCCATACTCATTTATTCGCCGTAGGAGTTCAAGCCGCACATAAAAAAGATAAAGTACACATTTCGAAACAAAAACCTAAGTAAATTATTAATAAAATGATTTAACATACACGTCTAATAGTATATTATCCGCCCGCCGCCGGTGGCGCGCCATGCGCCACCACTCTCCGTTAGAACAACACTTTATAATTCTGAGCGTGAATGTACATCCGCACAGAACGCCCCTCCACTTTCGCCGAGCGCTATTAAACCGTGACGAGGGCTGTACTAAGGTGTAATAATATAAGGTATGGTCACGTGGGTTTCCCTTGCTTACGTCATCATAGTATCGAATGAGAAGACGAATCTCTTTCTTGTAGCTTAAAATCGTAAATCCCCTAAGTGTCAAGGGGGTTCCTTGCCACTCTCGGAGGATCAGACCAGACCTTGTTTTCTTGGATCATGCTTAGCATGCTTAGTACCTAATATTCTCGCAAGTAGACGTAAAATAGTAGTTTACCTACCTTCACATTTGTAGCCGTTGCTTCTATGTCCTGTAGGGCAGACGGAGCAATAATAGCTACCAACTGTGTTGGTACAGAGTTCTGCTTCGGCGCATGGTGTTGGATGGAATTGACATTCATTCACATCTGAAATAAAAAATGTATGCCATCACTGATTTTAAATTGAACGATTCGAACCCAAATAATTTACCTATATACTATTATGGACGTAATAGTATATAAATTCCTTGTTCGAACAATGTATATAAAATTTCAAATCTTAGCTAATATTATAAATGCGAATGTGTGTTTGTTTGTTTGTTTGTCCTTCCTTCATGCCCTAACTAAGCCACCCATCAACTTGGTTTTTAACCTTAATTCCAGACGGATTACCCGATTAAGATTTACTTTTAGGTATGGTTTCATTCAGAAGTGAATTTATTTATAATCAGCTGTTCCCCGCGGTTCCACCCGCGTTCAATTCAAATTTCACATTTTTAAGGGGATAAAAAGATCTATTTTTTTCTCATAAATCTCCCATGGAAATTTGATGTTTTACCAGGACAAAAAGTTGCTTATATTACTCTCCGTTATTTCAACTAACTCTATGCCAAAAATCAAGTCGATTGATTGCTTCGTTAGGGCGTTAAATAAGGACAAACAAACATACTTTCGGATTTATAGATAGATAGAAAATACTTTTATTGCACACACAGTTTACAAATTAGACAATAACAACATAAGTGACAATGGGCGCGTCTTATCGCTCAAGAGCGATCTCTGCCAGACAACCTGGACTTATAATATTAGGGTTATTGGCTTTGGTTCAGGATATTATTACCTTTGCACACGCGGCCGTCACCCGCATAGCCCTGAATACATTCGCATGTGTAACCTGACCATTGGTTGATTATGACGCAGTTTGCCTTTTCATGGCATGGGTTGGATTGACATGGATCCGTAATAGCTGAAAAGGTAATTCAATAATATTAAAACACAAATAACAAAAACAAATATGCAAATATTTGTCTCGGGTGTTCTTGGTATTTTCTGTGTATAGTAAAAACATGTCATATACTGTATTATATGTATATATCAGTCATCTAGTACCCGTTTCACCCACGTTAAATTAGTATTTCATATTTCTAGGGGGATAAAAAGTATTTGATTATTTATAATGTTGAATATATTCAGGATGTTTGCATCGCGACAGATTTTCGAATAAATGTCTATCATGCATAAAAAATCGCTTGAAGATGACTCGATTTGGTGGTCAAAATTAGTTTCATCATCATCATCATCATAGGCCATACACATCCACTGCTGGACATAGGCCTCCCCCGTACGACGCCACAAATAGCGGTCCCGAGCCGCCTCCATCCATCGACTCTCTGCGACCGCTACGATGTCGTCAGTCCATCGAGTGGATGGTCTCCCATGTAGGGGGGATTTGCCATAATCACCACGCTTGGCAGGCGGATTGGTGATCGCAGTGTTGGTGTTTAAAAATACTCAGACGGAAGCTGCTGCCCTTCCTCTGGTAGGTCCCTTAGTCGGCTCTTACGACATCCACGGGTTGAGTTGGAGGGGTCGATATTCGTACGCCGCGGCCCCACGGCAAATTTAATTAGTTTCTCTCTCATTTTAATATCATTATGTTATTTCAAAAACTAAGCCGCTGCAAACATAGCTATTTATCATCTGATTACGTATGGACAATTTCAATAAGATCGGGGACGTAGTTTCCAAATGAAGCGGAAAGTACGTTTGTATGGGGAATAAGGCTATCCGTTCCGTTCTTAATTGCTACTGCTTAGTATTCCTATTAAACAATCTTAACGTTGGTGTTCTTCCAACACATTATTTGTGTTTTTGTAGTTTACCCGCTGACATCCTTAATGATATAAATAAATTGAAATTTTTCGGCTTTGGTTCAGTATAATACGATTACCGTTGCATGCGTGGCCGTCACCTTCGTAGCCATTATTACATTCGCATCTGTAGACGTCAGGCTGATGTCTGACACAGGTGGCCATTTCATGGCATGAATGAAATTGACATTTATCAACAGCTGAAAAGGTAAGATAAAATAAAATAAAAATCATTTATTTCGAGCGCATAAACTCATATATAGGTAAAATTAATTAAATTAACTTAGAAACTTAGGAGGTCTACTTTGAATAATAAGTCGTGTTTTAAAAAACGATAAACCGACTTCAATTTCTCTTACTTTTACACTTATTTTAAGTTTTGAGGGATAAATACTAATCTCCTGGAGATAAGGTTATTCAAATGAAACTTAGCATGATTTAAGTTTATATTACAGGAAAGGGCATTAAATACTTTTCATCCCGGAATTCAGAAGGGTTCCCTTGGGAGAGAGGATGGAAGTGGAATTTTGCGCGTTGCAGACTGGCGCGCGGGGCAAGTACGGTAGAGAGCGATAGCCCCCCCCCCCGCAGTAGGGTAAAATTTCTTGGCTGCGCATAGCGCTGAAACTACTGAATGTATTCAAATGAAACTTGACATGATTTAAGTTCATACTACGAGGAAGGTCATGTAATACTTTTTATCCTGGAATTCGTTCCCTTGAGAGTGGGGATGAAAGTGACATTTCTCGGCCTAAATTGGCCTAAAAAAACTGCTGAATGGATTCGAATGATACTTAGCATGATTTGAGATGATACTACGAGGAAGGACATAAAATACGAGTCCATACCCCAAAACCAACCAAATGATTACAAAATTGTTATTAGTGCCGATAAAAGATCTACTGGACAGCATCCGGTTGGTACAAAGCTCTCGCTACCAATGATGTTGCCGTCGTCGTCCTTTTAGATCAGCACTGTGACGGGCGGGACATTGTGCTGCGTACCCGGGATGACCGCTTGCAATGCATTAGCGAAACGCACCAGGCATTTGATGCTCTTCAGTCTCTACTCGCTTATATACCTATTGTCGTGGCGAAGACGGATACAACTTTGATCTTCGACATGTGAATCCAAAAACTGACGAGACTGGATACAAAAAAAGTTTCCGCAATGCAATTCTACGCCTAGATACTTTTTATCAATAAGAGAAGGTCGCATTGCTCACCCGCAAAGGTTTCGAGGTTTGTTCAACCGTTTTCTGGTGAACACTTACACCAAAATTAAAACGGAGCGTTTGGTATACATCCGAAAAGAACAAATGGGAGAAGACTACGCGCTCAGAATTATGTATGTAGATCTGCGAGATGCCATGTATCAAGATAGGAATTGTGATGATTTAGGATGACTGGTGATTCTTCCTTCCAGTTTTAGAACTGGATAATAGATGTAGAGTGCCCTATTCTCCAGTTAGGTACTATCAAAAGCTTTTGAAACGCATAATATACCTAGGTAAAAATGGAGCTGTGTGACGTCCAGTCAATAAAATCTAGGTATATGTAAATCTATACTATACCTACTACATTAATAAAAATAAGTAAGGTTTGTGAGGTTGTAGGGAAAATTCTTTCACCTATTGAAAACCACGTTATTTGCGAGTGTTATAGGCTATATATGTATGTATATAAACAACTAAAAATGTTTACCGCCCAACGAAGTGGGCACGGGTCAGCTAGTTTAATATAAAATAGTAAGTACATAACAACTAAATGAAATTAAATAGTACATAATAATAAATCAACTAAATGCTTATATTTACATTTGAGACATTTTCGCAATTATGAAAATTTATTGTAAAAATTTTATTAGGATGAGAGATTGTTGTAGATTTCATATTCTGCGTGTTTGAAATTATGTCCGACTTTGGCTCATATTGAGGAAAATGTAACGGTGAATCTCGTTGTTTGGATGTAGATGGGCACGGCGACAGTGGCATGGATGGATTAACTGAAGGTTGCAGTTTAATGTGTTGCACAATGCGTTCACATGTTTTCGCCTTGTTCTCAATGGAATCTTCTATATACCCCTCTGCTACAGCACTCGACTTCCATCCTCCATGTCGCTTGAGAACAGTTAAGTCCGCTCCTGAATCTGCCAAAAGGGTAGCAGAAGTACGACGAAAACAATGTCCTGTATACAGCTTGATATCTGGCAACTTCAAATAAGTAGCGATTTCTTGTGGCATGATAGAAATTTTATTTTTTCCCATAACTTGTTTGAAGCATTTGCCATTTTGATAACGGATGAAAAACCGATTGGTCTTCATATCAGCAGGACGCAGGTCCATGTTTTTCTGTACAATAGTTTTGTATTTTGAAGGATCGGTCAATTTTTGTTATTGTTTCTGTCAGCTTTACTGACAGTAAATCATCCGAGTGATTTTCGACATCATCAACAGTTATGTTTATAAGTTCATTGCCACGACAAGCTCCATGTACTCCGAAAATTAAAGCCACCTGTAACAAAACCGAATGTGAATAAGACAAGTATCTATCGAAGTAAAGTTTACAATAAAATGCACATTTTAAAACACTATGGTTATACTTTACTAATCCACCATACATAGTCACTTACTTTTACGGCAAGAAATACTTTGTCAGGTGCCTCATTAAGGAAAGTCTCCACGTTTTGGACTGAGAACACTGGATTTTTTAGGTTTAAATCCATCAGAAATCCTCTTCAGATACACTATTAATTTCGAATATGTGTCCAGTTTTACGTCGTTATTAGAACTGACTGTTTATTTTAGCATTGAGTAGGTACTCCAAAGAGTGGAAGGTTATTTAGTTTTGGCTAAGTACTGGAAGTAGGCCAAAAACACTGATTCTGAAAAATTCTTGGCGCCTCTTGCATTTCTCCATTCAATAAAATTACCATAGGCTTTCATATATTTCTCCCGGGATTTTGCAGGTAATATTGGTGGATTATCTATCACATTTCTTGCCTCAGTTCGAATACTTTCAGGAGTTAATTCTATTTCACTGTCACTTGCACTCATTTTTCAAAACAAAACCGAATCCGTGAAAATTTACGAAAACGCGGGCTGTAGTTCGCGCGTTTTTTATTTTATTTCTTTTTTTTCATTTAGCCGGCGCGGCGGCGGCTGCGACGCAATATGGTACGTCGCGTCATACCAGCCAGTATTTATTCAAACAATATTTGCGTTCGATTTTGCTGGCGCTGAAAACTAAGACGTTCCGAATTCAATAACTGCGCGGCAATACACTTTTCCGCGCACTTTTTGAATAAGGAATTTATAAAGAGGAATAATAGTAGATTGTTACACAAGGGTTGTAAGGGAGCTATTACAGAACAAGATCCAATTTGGCGCCAGTGCGAGCTCAGCTCGCAAAGGGCCCTAAATTGGATTGAGTGCACCCGAGATATTTAGACGCCCGAGCGAAGCGAGGGCGAATATAGTTCGAGGGTGCACTCAATACAATTTCACTCGATCCATTAGCGCCCTTTGCGAGCGCTCGCAAGGGCGCATGGATCGAGTGCACCCGAGAACATAGTTCGAGGGTGTAATAGCTACTTGCAACCGAGGTAAGCATTCTACTTTACATCATAATGGCGAGGCAAATAAAACATTTATATACTTCATCATCATCATCATCATCATCATCAGCCTATACACGTCCACTGCTGGACATAGGCCTCCCCCGTACGACGCCACAAATAGCGGTCCTGAGCCGCCTCCATCCATATATATACTTAGGTATAACGAAATGTAATTTTTATTAGAAAAAAATATTATTTAATAAAAGATTTTGTACAACATCTTCTGCTTCGAGATGACAGAAATCAGGCGTGCAGACCATCTTCAGCTTCATCTGATGAAGTACTTGACATACTTAACTACCCCTTTAAACGTGTTTATTACAGTTTTAACTTTTAACTTTAGTTTATTACAGTCGCACAAATCAAATCAAATGAAAGGCCGCCATTTCCACAGTTTTTTTTTTCAGTAAAAAGTTTTCTTATCATTTTATAAGAAAAGAGATTGTTTCACCAAGGTGTTTTGCATAGCTTGAACTGTAAAGTCTTTACAATTCAAACAAAGTGTGACGTAATGAGATTTGAAAACGGAATTCCTATAAAAAATGTACTGTGTTGCAAATACCATCTTACACAGTCTCTTTGCTTAGTTTGTAAAACCTTCTTGCCGAGCATTATGATGTAAAAGTTCTTTTCTGCCCGCTAAAAGTTCCTTAAAGAAAACACCACCTTTGGGTGCACATAAAGGCGAACAAAGTCGTCTTTTTCGAATAGATGGGATGAAAAACTTTATTGAATGTATATGTTTTGTAGAGATGAGTCCGGTATTCAATAACTAACTCAGTACCTGTTAGCATGGTCCTAAAATATCTAACGCTATTGTAAAATCCGCATACCGCTAGGGAATAACTGTGCAAAGCGAGCATCGCGCCTTACCGACCGTGAGCCATAACTACCCAACGCTTCAATACCTATACTCACCTAACTATCATCTACGCATAGGTACTAGCGGACCGTTCACCCGAAAAGTTATGTAGCTGCAACAAGTATTTGGTATTTCTAACCAAATCGGTTAGAAATATATTGGGTAGAAATCAGGACAGGTATAGAGTATTGTAACGTTATTGGGTACCAGTTGGTACTAGCGGTATTGAAACAAAATACCCAACTAATAACCGGTAGCCAAAATATCCAATAACTCCCATCCTTAATGTTTTGTATTTAAGGTAATTTTATCTAGTTTTTTAAGTGTTCAAGTTTCTATATCATATATTCAGTACCTACCTGCATATATATTTTTGTTTTGTATAACTTTCTTAATTCTCTTTTATCTCATTAATTTCCTATCTTCACCTGTAACTCTGCAATGTTTGATTAGTATGCCCATAACTTGAACATGCTGTGACACCCTTTATTTAAAAAAAATACTAGACATAAGACCATTTACTTGTGTTGCGATGTTTCGCTTGCTATATTATTTTTTGTTGGGAGTCCTTAAATAAATAAATAAATGTTAGTAAAAAATAACTAAAATTATGTTTGTTGAAAGAGGCTGCGTAACATTCACATTAGTTAATGGTTTACCTTGACAGTGTGTGCCGTTGCCTTCGTACCCCGAGAGACACGTGCATTTGTAGCTCCCAGGTATGTTAGTGCAGTTTGCGGTAGATATACATGGATATGGGCTCGCATTGCATTCGTCCACATCTGTAAAAGTTAAGTTAAAAAGTAAAAATATCAAATATGAGTGCTTTCAAAGTATTTTAATGTATTAAAAAAATAAGTCTTTATTCACAAAGAAAATAACAATCAAATAATATAAAACAAATTAAACTAGTATTTACAATTGAAACAATTGAGCTAACTGCAGACTGTTGCAAACAATCTACAGATATATCAACTGGTCCATATCAATACCAGTCGGAAGCGTCCCCAAGACGCTGGCTGCATTGCCCCGCGGTATGGCAATGCTTATGCACTGCGCCAGATACTCACCAGCTCTCGGGTCACGCGTCGCTTCGACCAGACTTTCAAATTAAAATTATTTGTTTACACAAGTTAAATTGTATGAAGTATTTGTACACAGATGTGAAACGGACTGTGGGAAGACCTCCCTCCATAGACTCTCCATCGACTCGATGGACCGACGACATAGTAGCGGTCGCATGGAGTCGTTGGATGGAGGCGGCTCAGGACCGCTATTCGTGGCGTCGTTTGTGGGAGGCCTATGTTAACACAGTGGACGTATACGGGCTGATGATGATGAAAAAAATACAAAAAATACAGTTTTGTGCCTGTAATAAACAGTTTTTTTTATTAATCTACGAATAATTAATTATCGCTGCAAAAAAGCTAATCGATAAAGGAAAAAGGAAAAAAATTGCAGCGGACACTTATGTGTATTATTTGTAATTTTTTTTAAACTTTACCCGATTCGCAGTTTTGCCATGCATGCGAACTTTTAACCAAACGCCTGCGTATTTTTACCCCACTTTAAGGGGTAAAGGTACTCTGACCAATTCACGGTTTTCTTCAAATATAAAAAACTATTTCAGTTATCGCCAAAAACTTTATGCACTTTAAAAGTATAATAAATGTGCTATGTTAAATGCATATTTACATAAATTCTTAAAATCTGGCAAGATTGTCTTTCGTTTCTATACAATTTATTTATTCACGCTGGGAACACCGCTGACGTCACGACTTCAGGCTTTTATTAATAGCGCTCGGCGAAAGTGGAGGGCGTTTCTGCGCAGGTGTAAAGCGGTGTAAAAATCTATTTCTGCTCATCAAGGTCAGCGCTATTAAACCATGACGCGACCTGTAGGTACCTAAAGTAATACGAAACACAAAAGGTGATCGCGCCAGATTTTAATATTTATCTTATGCCAGCTGACCTGCCAAACATTGTTTTGCCTTCAACCCTTATCACTTAGGGGTATGGAAAATAGATAGTAGCCGATTCTCAGACCTACTGAATACGCATATAAAATTTGGTAAAAATCGGTAAAGCCGTTTCGGAGGAGTACGGTAACTAACATTGTGACATGGACATTTTATATATAAGATTATATTTTCTTATTTATCTTTTATGATCATAATATGATTATTTCATCATCATCATCAGCCCATACATGTCCACTGCTGGACATAGGCCTCCCCCGTGAGTCGCGACGCTACAAATAGCGGTCCTGAGCCGCCTCCATCCATCGACTCCCTGCGCTACGACCGCTACGATGTCGTCGGTCCATCGAGTGGATGGTCTGCCATGTACGGGGGGATTTGCCATAATCACCACGCTTGGCAGGTGGATTGGTGACCGCAGTGTTAGTGTTTAAAAATACTCAGAAGGAAGCTGCTGCCCTTCCTCTGGTAGATTCCCTTAGTCGGCTCTTACGACATCCACGGGTTGAGTTGGAGGGGTCGATATTCGTACGCCGCGGCGTCACGGCCTCCGCGACCCCACGGCCATGATTATTTACTCACAATTATTTGCTCATAAATTATTGCAAATTTTAACAAAATTTTTGAAAGCTCCTTACCGATGTCGACTTTAAATTCGAATTCTATGTTTGATCCGCCTTTATAATAAATTCTGCACTTCCATTTATTTTTCATTTTTTCGGTGATGATAATCTGGAAGAATTACATAAAAAAATATATAATAGTAAAGAAAAAAACCATTTTGAAAATCTTTGGCAATGTAATAAACTTGTGTTTATTCCCTATCCCTATTCCCTATCCATATTATGGATAGGGAATCTATAGCTACGGCCAGGGCTACAGGATGTTGTTAATGACGATCAAATGCAAACTGCATCGATTTGAGATGAAGACCCTATAAGCGTAAGAGGGGGCGGTCCGCCCCGGGTGCCAAGCTCCAAGGGGTGCCATCTTCGAACCCCTTAAGGGCTGCCAATTTGGAACCCCTTTAGGGGTAATAGAGACAACGCACACGCTTAGACGTCTCCTCACGTTAGTAACGTGAAGCGATCGAGAGCGTGGTTCCACGTCCGCACGATAGAGGCACTGTACCAAATTGTATGGAATATGGAGACGTCTAGATCACGTCTCGTTACTAACGTCAGGCCAGACTAAAGATGCGCGACTGTGAATGATTTCATTCGAATTATTCGACTTGACAAGTCATTCGAACGATTCTAATGACTAGAGCAAATTAGTAACTAATTTGGTTAGTAATCGCGAGTCGTTCGTTCGACTGCCTGAGTCGGTTTCGATTCGTTATTCGACGTGGATAGTCGCCCCCGCTCGAAGTTAGAGAGAGATAGTATTATACCTATATTTCATTCAACTCCGGGTTTGTCCGCTGCCGCCACCCAACACAACCACCTTAACATAAAATATTTGAACAAAGTTATCATATAAAAGGTATTATTGAACTCACAGTGAGCTGTGAATAGATAGCTGGGTATCTGTAATAGTTACATTACCGGATTCAACATAGAACTCACCAGCTGTCCACCACACTATAACATTTACACTAAAACCATATTTACACTAAAAGCTAGAATATTATACTTGAAAAACAACTCATCTTATCAACCGCACAAGAATGATAAAATTAGTTACTAATCTCCATTCAATCCCCGCAGGAGCGACGATGGTTTTGAGTGATGAATGAATTATTATTCATCACTCAAAACCATCGGTCGACTAACAAAGTTGAATCGGAGCCATGAATGATCCATTTGTAGAGACATTAGTAATTACTAATTAGTAGGTGTCATTCGACTTTGAAGATTAGTATATTACTAATATTCAAGTCGAATAAGGAAATTAGTAGTTGTTCATCATTCGACTAGACAGATAATTCGCAGTCACGCATCTTTAGGCCAGACTCACCCCTCTGTACTGTGCTATCTATGTACTGTCGACGTTCGTCCTGTGCACAGCTCTGTCACCATTGCATTTTCGTGTTATTTTCATGTTCCTTAGATGAAAAGTACGAAGTGTTGTTTTTTATTGTGTAAAAAATACTCGGATAGATATTCTGTAGGGTTTTTCGAGGTTTTCGAATCAATACTATAAAAATCAAATCATTTCATATTACGTATTTAATTAAGTCATTACGGAATTAGGCCCCTAAAATTCGTAATTAGTACGATAAGTAATTATCATGTCCGTAATTTTAGAAGCCCTAAACGTAACCTGAAGAGCAGCTACAGAAATATTCAAGTCGATCGATAGCATAGATCGATGTTGATCGATGCCGGAGATGTGGTGACTATCGATCGACGTCTAATCTATTCTACCATTGATCGCTGCCAACGATCGACGGTAGATCGACTGGTGTGGCAGAAAATATCGATCGACGTCGACTAATCCATTACGTAACGTCAAATTAAGTGATAAGTGGTAAAAAAGGTAGTTCTTACATTATTTGATGTGTAGACATAGTTTTTTTCTTTTTTCAGTAAATAGTTTGAGTATGGTAATCCACCATATGAACACCTGCAATGAAACATAATGATTTTAAAAAGCACGAAAAAGCTGGCACATTTTGTTGACGTAACGTAAATATACAGGTAAAATCAGATCCCTGAAAACGGCAATAATGATCAATTGCGTCTATCAACCCCTTTTCTCAGGAACGCGTGGAGGTATCTAGTTACTCAGTTCCTTTATTCCTTGGAGCCGTGATATAAATTAAACTTCTAGTCAATGTAATCAAAAGTTACAGCCATTTATGCCCATTTTTTTTTTTATTTAAAGGTGAATTATATCCACACAAAACTAGTACGGTCCTTCCAGTCGACCTAGAATCATAAAATTTGGCAAGAAGCAGGTGTTATAAAATACGGAACCCTGGGTGTGCGACTCCGACTCGCACTTGACGTTTTATTTGTATACAAAGGGGTTACTAAACCCAAGAAATATTGATGGAAAATATTTAATGACATGGTATCATCACAGCAAAGCAGACTTGCGAGATGATAGTGAATTGTTATTTGTAGGTGAATAAAAAAAATGCTGTACAATTCACACAGCATTGTCTAGCCCCAAGCTAAGTAGAGATTTTGTTATGGGTACTAGCTGTATCCTTAATACAATACACTTTATAGATAGATATTTTTATCATACATAGAAAACTTCCAAAACACCCGGAACAAATATCTGCTGATCGTATAAACATTTGTGCCGAGGCGGGAATCGAACTCGCAATCTCCTGCGTCGCAGGCGGACCTTCACCCGCCGCGCCACAGTGGACCTTGAAACAATTTTTAGTTTAGAAAAGCTTTCATTAATCATTTAATTGATATCTCGTTAGTTTTAGAATAAAAATAAGAATTAACAATTACTGATGGATGGCATGGATTTATGACGTCAGTCAGCGCGAATAATTGTATGAAAAAACAAAAGACAATCGCGCCAGATTTAAAAAAAATATCTTTAATTAGTACCTAATGATAAATTTATTTAATAATCAAATAATATAAAGAAATTAAACTAGTATTTACAATTGAAACAATTGAGCTAACTGCAGACTGTTGCAAACAATCTACAGATAGCTCAACTGGTCCATATCAATACCAGTCGGAAGCGTCCCCAAGACGCTGGCTGCATTGCCCCGCTGTATGGCAATGCTAATGCGCTGCGCCAGATACTCACCAGCTCTCGGGTCACGCGTCGCTTCGACCAGGCGCTCAGATAATTTTTTGAAAACCCGGAGAGCCTCGGTACCCCACGGACCTAGGGTCTCGACTCCAAGGGGAGCAAATGCGTAGGCTCTGTCGAGACCTGCATATTTGCGCCTCTTGAGATCCTCGGCCAAATCTGCCGCCGAACCAGCCCTCACGGATGTCCTTGAAAGATGGGAAGGCGCAAGTGTGTCGACACATGTAGCGTCCCACACAATAGGCCTGCCCAGCTCCCAAGGGACTAAAGTCATGCCGTCGGGCCTCTTACCATCGTCACGCAACAGACCATTCGGTTCGAGAATAGCTGGTACGTTAGCGGTGACAAAGGCCCGCCGGATGATGTCGTTAAGGCTGGCATGGCGAGATATCCGACCGGCAGCCCTAGTACACGATAATCCGTGATGACCAAGCTGTTCGACAACAGTACCGCACTGGCATTGATGAGGCGCGCAACACCTTGCACCCAACCGAAGACATGTTGCTATACGGAAAGTTACGGGATCCAATAGAGTGCCAGTATTATATGAAGGAAGTGCTTGCAACCAATGTCCTGACTCCCATTTAGAAACGGCCAGGAGACGGGCACGATCTGCAGAGCTGGAGCACGTTTGTAACAAACAATTCCGTGTCAACTCACACAGAGGCCCGTCCCATTGCCGTTGGGACAAAAGAGATTTTGGGGGAGCAGCATCAGGGCAAGCACTATGCCAAGCCATTCGAGCCTCGTCTAAGAACGAAATTTCGAATGAATTTCCAGGTGAGACCAAAGAAGGATTTAAAATTTTTTCCACTAAAGAACTAGTGCTGTAGACGGAAGACAAGAATGCTGGCAGGGCTACACTTGAAATTTTGCGGATACCTAAGCCTCCCAATTTGACAGGCAGGGAGGCCTGCGACCATGCCTTGTCATCGAAACAGATATTCAAAACCGATGATAAAGTATTCTTTATTATGTTGTCTAAGCCTTCCAAGAGCTACTAGAGTACCTATACATACATTTTACGTACTTACCCAATGGTCTCGGATAATTCCGCATCAGAATGAATAAGAAAATTGAAAGGCTGATTTTCCGTGAGCCATACAGTATGGTCAGTTGACATTGCAGAGCCATCCTTTTTACTTACTTTTATAATAATAGTATCTAGCGAAGACGCTGAAAAATAATAATAATAATGCAACAGTATTGAGAGTATGGCGTCCATAGGCATCCATAGTCTCCCCAATAGCCAGATTACCCAGTCCATCCATCACAATAACATGGTTTTTTATCACTTTCATTATCCTTTGCAATAGTCTCTACACCTGGCCATTTTTCCCAATGCGGGAATCGAATCCGCAACTTCCTGCATCGCAGGTGGATCTTCGCCTGTCAAGCCACATCAGTCGTCAAAAGCCAAATGTATTGAACCACCGATGTCTGATACAGGGTGGCTTTTTGAGATGGGACTGAATGACCAAATCCATGAAAGTTAGAGTGAACACGAAACTTCAAATTCCTCAGTATTTACATTCTTTTTTCAACTGACTTCAAAAGGCGGAGATTCTAAATTCGTCTGTATGTTTTTTTTTGTATGTATGTTACGCGATATCTCCGCCAATTATGGACCGATTTAGAAAATTCTATCACTATTTATTTATTGTTTATTTAATTAATACGATTATTAAATCAATTACATTAATTAAAAGAAAAACAATTACATAAAACGGTCAATACAATTAGAGGATATAAAATAATGAATTAATATACAGATAAAATTATTATAACGTTCACAAAATAAAAAACATTTTCTCATTAATTTAGTCCAGCTGTCAGCGAATAAATCAACATCGGAGCTGTAATTCAGGAGAGCGTTGAGTACTCGAGGGATGGGTGACATTGACCGAGCTGTCGTACGGCACTGCGGCACGTCTAGCAATCTATGTTTCCGGCCCCGGCAGTAATTGTTTGGAACGTAGAGGACGACTCTACGTTCCACAGCTCATCACTCAGGTTTGAGGTATCAATAATGCCGTGGAGGATTTTGCACATTGTAACTATTTGATCGTTAGCGCGCCGGACCTCCAGCGTGTTATACCCTAGACATCCGAACAGAAACTTAGTGGGGTAGGGGTAGGTAGGGGTAGTAACCGTAGCAGCGACTGTAGATTAACCGCAAGAACTTCTTTTGCACCTTCATTCAAGCATAAGGCTATAAGTAACCTCGTGCGGGTTTCATACACAAGCACCGCTTTCCAGCTTGCTCCTAACAAGTGCAGAAAAAACACACATGTAGTTGAGGAGGCCAATATTTCCGCGTATCACGTGATAATTTGAATTTTGACGAGTTACTCGATATGTCATACGAGAATGCAGTTTTTGGCGGTACTCGAGTACAGTGCAGAAACACAGTATAAAAAAAATTATCCCAGTACGGGATAAATTTCTCGATATTTATCATATAAAATGATATAAAATCGAGTACCGCCAAAAACTGCATTCTCGTGCGATTTATCGAGCAACTCATCAAAAAAAGCCCTCGATTAATATCGTATTGCAGACTTTGAGAATACCTATGCTTCTTTGCTACGAAGCAAACACTCGATATTTAGACAGTTCTTGTCAAAATCTAGTAGATTATAGTATTCAAGTTTTTATTTTCCAATCCTAATATATACAGTGAGTGGTTTTAAATATTTCACTTAGGGGCTAGGTATTAGGAGCCCTGTTAGGGCGGGATGCAACTTGAGAGGTAGCTTGTATAATAAATAAAGCTTAATTCTATAAATATTGCACACATTATATTGTAATAATTTTAATATAATATTTGTACGATCTGCAAATATTTGTTCCGGGTGTTCTGGTCGTTTTCTATGTATAGTAAAAAATGCTATTTATGTAATATATTCTATTATGTACAGTTATCTAATACTCATAACACAAGCTCTGCTTAGCTTGGGGTGAATTGTCCATTATTATTTATTTATTAATAGCAGTAAGAAAAGACTTAGAGATACTTTACAATGTATGTCATACGATGACACAGAAAATTTATTGACTGTTCTAAAGTAGGCCACTAATTGTAAGCACCTTTATAATTATTAAAACTAGTTTAGCATAGTTAGCATAAGTAATTTTATAGTATGCATTAAGGATGGGAGTTATTGGATATTTTGGCTACCGGTTATTAGTTGGGTATTTTGTTTCAATACCGCTAGTACCAACTGGTACCCAATAACGTTACTCTATACCTGTTCTGATTTCTACCCAATATATTTCTAACCGATTTGGTTAGAAATACCATCTAACCGATTTGGTTAGAAATACCAAATACTTGTTGCAGCTACATAACTTTACGGGTGAACGGTCCGCTAGTACCTATGCGTAGATGATAGTTAGGTAAGTATAGGTATTGAAGCGTTGGGTAGTTATGGCTCACGGTCGGTTAGGCGCGATGCTCGCTTTGCACAGTTATTCCCTAGCGGTATGCGGATTTTACAATAGCGTTAGATATTTTAGGACCATGCTAACAGGTACTGAGTTAGTTATTGAATACCGGACTCATCTCTAGTATGCATAGCATTTGTTATCGGATTTTATTGTTTGTTTATTATGAGCACTTTCTTTGCCTGAAAAACAGGTTTTTACCTAGTTCAGGCACATGTACTATGTTATCCCATAAAATCATAAGATTAAATAGTCTTAGTCTTTGTTATCCTTTTAGCCCTAAGTTAATTTTGAATAAATTATTATTTATTTATTTATTATTGTCAGAATAATTGCTTTTCTGGTTCCCTCGTTAAGAAGCAACCCTGACTGCAGCATCAGGTTTATTATTTTCGTCATCGTTACAGTTCCTTTTAGCACCCACTGTTGGGAATAAAGTTCTCTTTCAATAGGGATGATGACAGTAATATAAAAATCAAAATTATGTAAGAATATAATATAAAATAATAAGTAATAAAGCCCATAGATTATTTTTAAGTTTAACAGGGAAAGTTAGTTGAAAAAACTAAAAACTGACTTAGAATCCCTTAATTTTACACTGGTGTTAAGTTTTGCGGAATAATATCCCAAAGATTTACGACTCCGGCGGGACTTGAACCTGCGATCTTCCCTTGAATACGGGACTGCGCTAACCAACTGCGCCACGGCGACAAGTACCCGACTAGTCGAAAATCTTTGGGACTTCCTTACGGATTCTAGCGTCGTCGTTAGCTCCATCTACAGGGGAATGTTTCCCCTGCAGGTGGAGCTAACGGCAGTTCAGGCTAAAGATACATTTAGATCGTTTGACGAGAGGTATCGCCGTTGCTCAATTCTAAGGTTTTTGTTATTATAGTGCGTAAGCGGCGCTAGAGTCGATAAGGAAGTCCCAAAGATTATCGACTAGTCGGGTACTTGTCTCCGTGGTGCAGTTAGTTAGTGCAGTCCCGTATTCAAGGGAAGATCGCGGGTTCAAGTCCCGCTGGAGTCCTAAATCTTTAGGATATTATTGAATTTCTTTGAGATTATCCCAAGTGCGAAGGCGTAACACTATAATAACAAAAATATTTATCATAATCCCTTAGGAACCACCTTAGCATCATTATCTATATAATACCGAAAGAATTTTGAAAATCGGTCATTATGACAGAGAAATCGACGAACATAATACACAGGTACATAATAATTTGGCGTGTTTAAAAAACGATAAACCGTCTTCAAATTCCCTTACTTTTACACTTATTTTAAGTTTTGCGGGATATATGTACACTTATCCCCTTTGGATAAAAAAATTATGGAACCCCTTCGGTATCATTTTCTATACAATAGTGATTTTCAAAATCGGTCCATAATTGGCGGAGATATCGCGTAACATACATAAAAAACAGACGAATTGAGAACCACCTCCTTTTGAAGTCTGTTTAAAACATACATATAGCCGAACAAAGAACCTCCTCCTTTTTTTGAAGTTAATTAATATTGATAATTAATAAAACTACGGCTTACCTGAGTAAATTGTGAGTATCAATTTTAATATTATTGTTCGTGCAAGCAACATTTTTCACATTAAAACACTGTTAGCAAGCTACTATTATGTGAAAATAATTATATTTAAAGTTATCCTCTCAAACTAAAATGATGTAATAAAGGTAAAGAGTTCGGGTGACCAGGACACGATCTTATGAGGGAATTTATTTACTTACTAGCTGCTGCCGCGCCTTCGTTTTATCGGGATAAAAAATAGCTTAATGTTATTCCAGGTCTCAAACTATCCCCATATCAAATTTCAGCCATCGTTTCAGTAGTTTTTACATGAAAGGGTAACAAATATCCATACATCCATCCATACAAACTTTGTCATTTTTAATATTAAGTAGGATTACGTACAAGCTAACCCGGGCGTTTGGCTGTAAAAATTTTTACTTGTTAATATGACACTCACAAATAACATGTCTTTTTTCTTTTGTCTATTGGTAAAATAATTTTCAAAATTTGTTTTGTAGATCCAGACTTTACAATCTCACAAACTTTACCTCTTTATAATATAAGTATAGATATTCTCCCATTGTACCTACTTGTGTCTTATGTAATGACTTTTGTATTGTATTTTTGTTGGCGTACAATTAAGTTTTTTGTATTGTATTGTGTTCCCCGGTTGAAATGTGGACGATGCGATTTCGGGGCCCAGCGTTGGTGGTGCTACCACACGCCATCGTCGTGGGCGATAAAAGTGTTAATATAGTACCTAACGAGAATACTTTTCTTACGCGTTTACTCTAAAAAGCTGTTATATTGACATGACAAACATAGCACTTCACTTTTTTTTATTCTACAGATTGTGAATAAGATATTTTGAACGTAAATGCAATGGCCCATCCTTATTTTACGCAAATGATTGCCTTTTCGATGCAGACATAAAAAAAAACTTTTTTGTCTGTGGCCCAACTCTGATGTTATGGTCACCCTATAGTCATCGACAAGTTTGGTTTTCCTGTTACATGTATCAGAGGAAGTATGTACAAAACAAGGAATTTATATACTAATAGTACCTATATAAATTCCATGGTAGAATATAATTATAATTGATGTTAATAGTTATAATTATAATATATTTAGTTATAATTGATCCATAAATAAATCTATAATAAGGTGGTAACAACACCACCCTGGGTCACGAAGTCATGGATAAATAAGCTACTCGGGCTTATTCTAATTCTTTATATTTTTCTTTATTGGTAAATCATATCTTTTATTATGATATACATTGATAACTTATAATGGAGCAAGAAAAGATTTAAACCTTAATACTAAGTAAATAATGATAATAAAAATAATGGTTATTCTAGAACGCCAAATTTCGTGGTTTTATGGCCAATTGTGTACTCTTATACACCGAATAACAATCAAATAATATAAACATATTAAACTAGTATTTACAATTGAAACAATTCAGCTAACTGCAGACAGTTGCAAACAATCTACAGATAGCTCAACTGGTCCGACCAAATTAGAGTACCAATTCGCATAATAAAACTAAACAAAATGATCGATTGCGTGTTTTCGAGAATTAAGAATAGGTCTTTGACTCAGGTGCGTTTTCGAGGCTCAGGAATAAGCCTCGAAAACGTAGCAAGTACTCCATGATTATCTTCCAAGAACCACGAAAAACAATCCCACTACAATCCTACTAATATTATAAACTTCTAAGTTTGTAAGGATAGATGTATGGATATTTGTTACTCTTGCACGCAAAAACTACTGAACTGATTATGCTTCAATTTGGTATGAGTATAGTTTGGGACCTGGAATAACATATACCTAGGCTATTTTTTATCCGGATAAAACGCGGCCAAAGGCGCGGCCAGCAGCTAGTTATAAAATATATTTATGTTTGTAAGTGGATGTTTGTTCCGCTTTCACGCAAAAACTACTGTACTGATTGGGCCGAAATTAGGTATGGTTATAGTTTGGGACCTGGAATAACATACAGGCTATTTTTTTATCCCGATAAAGCGCGGGTGAAACCGCGGGGAACAGCTAGTACTTTATGAAATGAGTTACATTTTACTCCTAGAGAACATAAAATGGCGCATAGTGACATATAGTGATGTGACACTAGCGCCACTTCTTCGTTTTTTCTTGTATTATCGTTATGGAAAAGAATTACCAAAAGTTCTCGATGCCAATGGATAATACGTCAATGGATAGTACCCAGTATAAACTATTTTTAGATACCTCTGTAATAGTTTTTTTTATTTCGATTAACAGAAAAAACTTGTTAAAACGGGTAGGTAGGTACCTAAAGGTAAAAATAACGTTCAGGCTTCACAACTTTATTCTGATCAAACATTGTACAATTCACAAGCGCCATCTTGAATTTATCAAAAATGAGCAAATTTTTAAAGGCATTTGAATTTATTTATGCTTAAGTTATGTTCATAATCTTTAAAAAATTTGTAATAAGGTCCGAATTGATAAGTCCCTGCGAGCTAAAGTTTTAATATTACAGTCTGTAGATCTGTATCTACAGTTTTTATATTAATAAGTTTTAATATTACAGTCTGTAGATTTGTATCTACAGTTTTTATATTAATAAGTTTTAATATTACAGTCTGTAGATCTGTATCTACAGTTTTTATATTAATAAGTTTTAATATTACAGTCTGTAGATCTGTATCAACAGTTTTTATATTAATAAGTTTTAATATTACAGTCTGTAGATCTGTATCTACAGTTTTTATATTAATATTTTTTTTACCAATTTTTACATTACTTTAACATGATTACAATATAGCTCAGGTATAAATATTTTACTAAAAATAAATTCGGTGCACGTAAGTCCCATATCTATTGTATATCTATAGAAATAAATATTTGAGCGAATTTATATATTGTTATATGATTTATATATTATTATATAATTTATATATATATATATATTGACAATTACATAATATATAAAATTATGAAAGAAAGTAACGTTACTAAAAAAGTTTAAAAAACTCGAATAAGAACTAATATTTACAATTGAGCTAACTACAAACTGTGGCATATGAAAGATATAATATTATAATATTTATACTGTTATCGCACTGAAAAAAATCTATATAAAACAGATGAATAGCACGATTTTAATGTCTTACAAAGTTGACATATTATATGACAATAATTACATTAAAATTTTTAACATATCTTTTTTCATTAGCATTGTCTAAATTGTCATCTACATAATATACATTTATGGCCGCAACGTAATGATAATATTACACTTTATTTTCAGGTTTATTAGGTCTGATTTGCTTCAACTTTGTCGATTGACCGTCGAACTTTATATCTACATCAATATCGCTTAGAGGATGACTTATGCTAGAAGAAGAATCCATTTTTTTATCAGGGCTTATAGGAGTCACAAATCCACTATCACTTTTCTCATTGATATTCAAAGAAACAGATTTCCTACTTTGAAATATATTTAAATCTTCAATGTAAGGTGATTTTGTGTCTAATTTCTTCAAATTCTCATCAAAATCGTGTTTTAACTGCTGCTCGAAAAGTCTTTCCTGTCGAATTTGTTCATGCGTGTTCGCGAAGTAGCTTTTCCTTCCCAGTTCTTTCAAGTTTTCTTTAATTTCGTTCTTCTCTTCTAACACCTGAAGCGGTTTAACGTTAGGAGCTTTTAAACCTGAATGTACTGATAAAGACTTCTTCATGACAAAATTCTTTCGTTCTTTCTCAGGTGACTCTAATTCTTTCCTGAACTCCTCTTTGTTTATCTTCGCGAATAAGTTAGGTGTACTGACTCCTGTTTTTGGTATTTTCTCTTCTTCGTTCCCTGTGAATTTCGTTGAGAATAGTTTCGAGCTGAAAGAAAGTCTCTTGCTATGTGTTTGGACGATTTTCTTCACTTCTGCAGGCATTTCTTGTCTATGGTTGTTGATGAATCGACAGAGCAGAAGAAGTTGTTGTTCCATGGATTTGTTAGTGGCTTCTAAGCGCGTTTGGTTCTTCTGGTAGTTTGAGATTGCATCCATTGCTGACTGTAACAAAACATTTTTATTAAGATGATTTTCTTTTGAACACGCCCAATGTACTGAATGGCTCGGACTGTAATTTTGTACGCTTATTATGTAAGTAGTATATACTAGGCAGGCTACCATTATAGACTTCAGGTATTCTGTTCTTTTCAGTGAGAGAAGCGAGCCGCGACATTTCCTCGTGGGATTTCTTGAAGTCAGATAGTTTGGGGGAAATGTCTTTAAAATTGCCTACATCTACTTCAGCTTCCATCTTAATTCATTCTGTATATCACTTGTACCTACCGCTTTGACAAAGCGGTACAAATGCTATAGTAAAATATATAGCTCACTTCGCTCACTAAACAAATCAGACAGATCAAATAGCTTCCAATGTTTACATCATGGTATAAGAAAACAAGGTCTGCTCTTACGAGAAACGATAGTCACGTGGGTGTCCCCAGGCTACGTCATCGACGCCATCGGCGAATGAGAAGACGAATCTGTTTCCTGGTGATACCAGTAGCGTAAAATCGTAACTTCTCGAGCTCTTGTATGAATGTGATAAAACTATGTGGTTTTGTATTTACCCATTATGTATCACATTGACTTTTATTTAACTAACGCTGTTTTGACTGATTTAACAGACATAATTGACGATTGTAATTTTTTATTGATTTTTCAATTGATCCTTATCACATTTGTTTCGCAACTTCTACATTTTGTTGAAATAAAGTGGCAACTGGACTGTGACGTCACCTGGCGACACTCCCGGAAGATCAGACCTGTTTTCTTGGATCAAGGTTTGCATCAAGTTCGTCTGACATCCTTGCATTGTCAGATGTCATTTTCATTTATTTCACTAAAAACTAAAACACAAACTTCAATAACGCCCCATGTGCAAACAATTTTTAATTTGAATTCGAAAACGAACTCAAATTACAAGTAAAACGATAAATGAATGCTTTCCATATTACATTTCAATATTTTCAATCTTCTATGCTTTGCTTCAATAATATAAAAAATACAGAATAATTTATTTGCCATTAAGATTAACAAACACATGACTTAATGTTACCTCATCATCATCATCATCAGCCCATACACGTCCACTGCTGGACTAATGTTACCTATAGTAAGGTTATTTTACGGTATTATTTTTCACAAAAAAAATTCATGCTCTTTAAGTCTATAAAATATAAACTAAACTAAACTAAATAATGAGAGAGCACAACAGTTAGTGTCAATTAGTTACCAGTCTCAAGTCTGACTTCCTCGATACAGGCTCAGCCTAGTGAGGAAGTCGACGAAAATCACCTGTAAAATCTACTCAGCAAATTACAATATGTTCACAACAGTAATGTATTTTAAGTTAAGCTTCGTTTATTTTTATTTAATTTTAGATGTAATATGATAGTTTAAATAAACTTTGCATTTGTTAAATAATAGATTCAGGCGTTACTTTGCGGAAATCCATTGCACAATATTAGAATGAAGAAATATTTAGTAACAATTCCGCGTATAACCTTCTCTGATAGTATTCATCAAAGTAAGTTGTCTACTAGTTTCGTCTCTCCACGAGACATGTTCAGGACACCACAATACTCGACCTTGACATGGCGCATTGGCGCGCGGAGCTCGGAGAGGCAACATCACTGGCGGGACTCTGTCGGTGTTGCTGTGCTGACCAATCTCAATGTCAAGATCGAGTATTGTGGTGTCCTGAAGATGTCTCGTGGAGAGACGAAACTAGTAGACAGCTTACTTTGATGAATACTATCAGAGAAGGTTATACGCGGAATTGTTACTAAATATTTCTTCATTCTAATATTTTGCATTTGCTACAAATAAAAAAAAATTGTTACAGTTGTGTGATTTTACATAAGATTTTATATAAGAACATTGTTACTCATGGTCCCCGCACTAGGCTAGGCCTGTTTCGCGGGAGACAGAGTCTACAGATGGATCAATGTCGTTAAATATTTTCCACTAATATTCCTTGGGTTTTCTAACCCCTTTGTATACAAAAAATACCCAGGTTTTTGAATCGGAATATACTCCATCGGCTTGAAGGATATATTTGCATACTTACATCAAGTTCATCTGACATCCTCGCATTCTCAGCAGTCAGATATCGGTTCTGTTCAGTGAGCGAAGCGAGCCGCGGCATTTCCTCGCGTAGTACCGCATATTCGACCGCGTAGTCTGATAGTTGACGGGATATGTCAAGTGTCTGGACCTGTCAGATAAATAAATATATAATATATCAGAATCAATAACTTTATTTCTTTAGGCTTACAAAATAAGCACTTAGACAAGTCAAATTTTATACTATAAACATAGTATTATAAAATAAGAAATAAGGTGTTATTGATATTCTCTTCACTTCAATTTGTATTATATACTATATATATTGGTTGAGAAGAAAGCTTAGAATGATGGTAGATGCATAAGAGGTGCATCCTAGATTATTAAAAAGCTTGGTATTAGCATATGAGTAGAAAAGAACATAGGTAGAGCGGAAACTTCGGCCCCGGACCGGCTTAAGTTCGCGGCTACACGATAAACAGGCTACTCAGTCTATCTCAGTCGGGCTGTCGGCGACGCCCGCGAGCCCGACTGAGATAGACTGAGTATTTTATTCGCGACCTTGAGCCGGTCCGGGGCCGAAGTTTCCGCTCTACCTATGTTCTTGTCTACTCATATGGTATAGTAAATTAAATATTTTGTTACAAAAATGTCATCCTTATGTCACTTCTGTATCATATTACCGAGGTTTCGGGCATCATGCGGCAATTTTGTGTAGATAATTTCGCAGATAAGATTTTTTCCCTAAGATATATCAAATATCTCAAATTATATCTGCTAAAAATATCTCAAATATTCGAAAAACAATATACGAAACAAAATCTCACAGCGAACAACCGTAGTAACTGTCGAAAGCGTCACAAGAGTTTGTGCACAGTAGAAAATAAATAAGAAATAAATAGTCTGTGCCGTGGGGAATATCGACCCCTCCAACTCAACCCGTGGATGTTGTACGAGCCGACTAAGGGAACCTACCAGAGGAAGGGCAGCAGCTTCCTTCTGAGTATTCAACATCAACACTGCGATCACCAATCCGGCTGCCAAGCGTGGTGATTATAGCAAATTCCTCCCTACATGGGAGACCATCCACTCGATGGACCGACGACATCGTAGCGGTCGCAGGGAGTCGACTTACCTTCTTCATAAGCGAGTTATACATCTGTGGCGACGTGTCAGGAAGTTTGTGCTTCAAGTACTCAGCCGCTTCTTCGCACGACTCACAGAGCATGAGGCCGTCGCGGTGCCACGAGAGGATCCCCAGAGATATACTGAACATTACGTCGAGAGAGTCCAGGAATATTAGATCTGAAAGGTAGAAATGGTATGGAGTGGTAGATATATGAATTATTTTAAAGAGAATGTAAGGTCTCTGTTGTCTATATCATATTTGATTGCCTGGAAGAAATCGCTTTAAGCGATAAGGCCGCCAATTCTTTTACCTTTATACCAAACTGTTTAGTTATAAGTTTTTCTGAATATAGCATTATCTTTCTATATATATATATATCGTCGCTGTAGAGGGAAAATTATATAACTCTTTTTTTTTGCGAAATCTACATTATTCCATTTTATAAATTCCTATTCAAGCTGCATCTTTCTATCTGACTAAAGTTTTGATATCACCAAATATGGAAAAATAGATAGGTATGTATAGATGTCGAACCAAAAAATTCTGCTCTACTTTCATAATAAGCACGGACAAAACTCGAAATGTGTGTATGATAAGATAATGCAATGATACGCGTTAGAGTATAATGTTGGAGTTTTCAAATCCAGGGTGAATAAGTTCCTTCTTGCGTGCTCCATTTTAGCCACATAGTCGAAGTCATTGATAGAATCATCACTTATTTATAGACGCTATATTTAGTACGAGACTGATCATGTTTGGAGAATTTATCATCCTCAATTCGTCTAATGGATAATATGGACATGGAAAAATCGTTACTGGTTCATGATTCGATAGTAGATTTATTGTTAGTTTCGGAAGGATAGACGTATTATGTTTCGGAAGGATATATACGAATGAGGGATTCAGTATATCACCGTGGGATTAAAAAACGAATTGACGAACGAAACCTACCAGTGGAATTTTACTGGTAAAGATAGTTATAGCATCCATGGGGGCGTAGAGATCTGGAGAAACGTTAATGGATTCAGAGTTTGGCTGACTTATAATTCACTGAAAGTTTTTTATTAGTCTCCGAGGGATTTATACGAGACTTATTAAGGAATTCGTTGAGCTTTCGAAGGATTTACTTACCAAACACTCTAACGACGAAACCCAGTGGAAACTGGCTGGTAAATAAGGTCAGCATCCATGGCGCGGCGTACAGGGCAGGCGAAATGTCGAGGGATTCCAGTTTTGCGTGCAGCTCTGGTTCGTGATCTCGAAGTAAGCGAGATAGTTGGTATAACTAGAAGAAATATAGTATTTCAGGGCGGTACATGTGAATGCATTTTGCTGGATCTTATAAGAGTAGGTTGTACGCGGAATTGTTACTAAATATTTTTTGATTCTAATTATCAGTTATTTAGTACCCATAACACAAGCTCTGTTTAGCTTGGGGCTAGTGATGCAATGTGAATTGTCCAGCATTATTAATACCTACTACATATTACTTATGGACAAACTAACTTGCACTTGTAAAGCGACCATGTCAGGTAGGTATTGCTTCCTCAAACCCTTTCTGAACATCAAATGTCGTAGGAGGATGAAGGCCTCAGCTTCTTCCATCTGAAAGCAATGGAACACATGCCAGTTGAGTAACATATTTTGAAAATTTTCGTTTCTTCTAAAACGTGCGTATTTTAATTATCTCACATGAAATTGCGTGTTTCGTTTCGGTCCATCAATGTGCTCTAATAAACCGTAAAAATTTGCAAAAAAAAATGATAAGAAAAAAAAACGATTGCGCATTTGGTACAAAATCTCATCAATTTTTGTTTTTTATACAATACGGCAACTACGGTACCGATATCCACTGTTAGGGTGAGATAGAAAGTTGTTGCAATCCTTTATTAAATGAAACAGAGATTGGCGCTACTAGCTTAGATGATAAAATCAAGTTTTATGAATGAAATTAAAAAAATATATATTAATTTTCTATAAAAAATTTACTTACATGTAACAGTAGGACCCCTGCAACGAAGCTTAGTCCCTGGCAATACCCCACATCCGGATCTAGTAGAGAGTACGCCTTCAGAATGTTGTATAGAGAGAGTTGTCCCGGACCTAACGCACTGGCGAAGTAGCTATGCTTTGGGAAGGTGCGACCTGAAACATTATATTAGAATAGCATGATGGTGCTTAGCCACCGAAAAAATAAGAGTCCTGTGAGGTGTGTAAGGGAAGCTTATAATGTATGGCGAAGGACCAAAGAAATCTCAGTGATGTCTAAACGTCGTGATATCCAGCATAGAACCTTCCTTACCTTAATCAATTAGAATACCATAATGGTGCTTAGTCAGCGATGCAAGAAGATTCTTGTGAGGCGTGTGATAATTAAGGAAGTTGGTAATGTTTGGCAAAGGACCGAAGAGATCGATGTCTAAACTTGGTGATATCCAGCATAGAATCTTCCATACCTAAATCAATAAGTATGGCATGATGGTGCTTAGTCAGCGACGCTAGAAGAGTCCTGTAAGGCATGTGGTAATTAGGGAAGTTGGTTGTATCTGGTGGTGGCTGACGCAGACTGGACTGTTCTGCTAGGAAGTACCATACTGCGCCTCGAGATACTCTGGGGACACCTGTAAGAACAAGACAATATATTAATAAAGATGAGGTTATCTGTTTAAGTTTATTTGATTTTAGCTAATCGTAGAGTTAGATAATATCATATCATATTACCTACTTTAATATAAAAGCACAATTTAATAATTATATATATGTTTTTCAGCACCCCAACGGGGTTCACGTTTGACACTATAAGTCAAGTTTTTTTTGACATATTATAGTATCACAGACAGTAGCGAGTCCATCGGCTCCTGAACTAGTTCAAAACTGTGTTTCGGGAGCCAAATTATACTTTTTTTACCTTTGTAACAACCTAATAAATGATTTACAGTCTTTTAACTCACTAAGATAAATTAATAGGATGTTCTATTATTAGTACAGTTTTTGGAGTCTCTCTTATATTTAAATCTTTCACTCTTCTTGGAATGATCGTGGTTATGATCGATCATGTTGGCCACAGAGTAACTTTTATATATTGAATGCTAGTGCAATATGTAGCCTTTTGTCAGTTTCTGAAGTCTTTCTCTCTCTTATTTTTAGTCGTTTACTCTTATTGGAGTAGGTTTAGGTATGGGTACTCCCTTGTCCGCATTTGGACTCTATTTGGTCCATTATGTGTTGATTTTTCTAGCAAAGCCAACCTAACTCCGTCCAGAAGCGCAGAATCTTCCTGGGATCTTGTTGGAGTAATCGTGGTTAATGAGTTCTGTAAACGGCTACTAGTGCAATGTGTCACCATCGTTTCCTTTTCGTTGCGTTGTGGGAGCAGTCGGTCACGGTGGAGTGTGTCAGAAAAGTGATGAGGGCCGACCATCTAGTTATAGAAATACCGCGAGACCTCTTGTCTACATTGGACAAAAAATTGAAGTGAAGAGAATATCAATAACACCTTATTTCTTATTAGATATTAATAACTATGTTTATAGTATAAAATTTTACTTGTCTAAGTGCTTATTTTGTAAGCCTAAAGAAATAAAGTTATTGATTCTGATTCTGACATTCTGCCCTATCCTGTACCACCGGATGCTACATCAAGTCTGCCATTTTCATGGTGAGTGCTTTGTCTGTCTGTTTATCCTGCGCACCTTGTACCTATATAACAGCCTGTATGAGAATATCGTCGTTGTGGTGTGAAAAGTCACTAAATGACAGTTTAAGTCAAAATGACTTATTGATGTCAAATTATTTTTAAATCCGTTATGTACCTTATAACAAAATAAAAAGCTGTTTTTTTTTTGGGAGATACAAGAATGACCGAAGTACGTATATGCTTATTGAGCCAAAAATTAGTCTACAAAAAAGTACTAAGGGTATTTAAGTAATTTATTTCAATCGTTTACTAATATATTTTTTTAACAACAGGCACTGCTCATTAAAGTCCTACGCACCTTGTATAACAGCCTGAGTGAGCATATACGTGTCGACTTTTGTTATAGTTATTTTCATGGTCCTTATCTAGTTGTATAACAGCCTGCGTGATTATATGTGTCGTCCTTTGTTACAGTCACTTTGTTGGTCAGTACTCTGTCCGTCTGTTTGTCCTACGCACCTTGTATAACAGCCTGAGTGAGCATATACGTGTCGACTTTTGTTATAGTTATTTTCATGGTCCTTATCTAGTCGTATAACAGCCTGCGTGATTATATGTGTCGTCCTTTGTTACAGTCACTTTATTGGTCAGTACTCTGTCCGTCTGTTTGTCCTACGCACCTTGTATAACAGCCTGAGTGAGCATATACGTGTCGACCTTTGGTATACTCATTTTCATGGTCCTTATCTAGTTTTATAACATCCTGCGTGATTATATGTGTGTCGACCTTTGTTACAGTCATTTTGTTGGTCAGTACTCTGTCCGTCTGTTTGTCCTACGCACCTTGTATAACATCCTGAGTGACCATTACGTGTCGACCTTTGGTATAGTCATTTTCATGGTCCTTGTCTAGTTGTATACAGTCTGCGTGAGTATTATGTGTATCGACCTTTGATAAAGTCACTTTGATGGTCAGTACTCTGTCCGTCCGTCTGTCGTACGCACCTTGTATAACAGCCTGAGTGAGCATATGCGTGTCGACCTTGGCTGTGCGCTGCGCGGTGTCTCGCGCCAGTAGTGAGTCCCACATGAGCGCAGTGCCCGCTGAGTGAGCACCTAGCTCGCTGTATTCTAGTTTTATACGTCTAACAGCTGAGGATTCTTCGCTTTCTGAAAGAGTAACAATAATTATGTAAGGCGCTCAGATTTCTTAGTGTGTAAAAACACACATGTTAATGTAAAACTAGTAAAATAACTACTATACTACAAAAATAATGATAACATGATATATTTTTTTTTTTTTTTTATATTTTTCTATTCGCATTTCGGCGAAATAAATACAATCTCTGTAAATTATATTTTCACCGTTGTATGTTTGATTGTTTTGTGTGATAAGTTATTTCGTCCGTGACGACAAAAAAAAACGGCTCTATCAAAAGACCAGACGGCTATAACGTGTTTACAATCTATTATTTAATCATTATATGGAAGTTATTTTTACACTTTATAAAAAAATATTTTATTAAAAAAAAATTGTTCAAAAATTCGTCTCTTAAAAAAAAAAATCTTTCGAAAAAGAAGAAGCTAACAGAACCTTATTATACTAACCTCGTAGCCTAGTGTTCTCCTTCTCCATTCTGACCAGAAGTATAATCTGGTCTATTGCCATTTTCCACAGTTGTCTCAACTCTTCTTTGCTCCTCTTTCCCTTAGATGCTGGCTTTCTTAGCAGGTTTGTTGATAATTCTGAAAACAAGTTGTGTTGCTGTTAATTAAACTTTAGATACATGGGTAGCTTAAAGCATTCGGGATTGACTGCTTGATTCTGTGACTGCATAGTGAAATATATAACTGCTCGAGTGGTTCCGTGTATGTCTGGCAATAGAATGCTCCGTTGGTGCTCGCAACGCATCCAAACTACAAAACAAGTACTATATTTTATGTTTTGATCAAGATTAATTAGTATTTTGATAAAATAAAACTACAAAATACAGCAATCCGCCATGACACGTTGAACAATACACAATTGTGACGTCATCCCGCCACAATATGTAATGTAAAGGCACAGAAAAGCTTCTCTTGAAAATATTATGATCATTCTGTATCATCAGATTTTCGTGCATCTATGACGTCATAGACAGCCGCCACGAGTATTGTAGCGCTTTTGAGCGAATATGAAAATGCATTTTTTTAAAAGCTGTATTTTTCCTTCGAAGACCATTTTTTTACAGAAATATATGATTTATTTTGCATTCAGTTGATGTCTAAAAATATCACGGTGTACTTTCTTAAAATCAGTCGTCATGCCTATTGGCTACATTGCATGATAATTGCGTGATAGGTACGTTATTTTAGTGTGGACGGCACATTCTTTCATTTCATGGTATATTTCATGTTGTCTGCAGCATTACATCCAGTCGTCAAGTATTTGATAGATTACCTTCAGGGACATCGGTAGGTTTTAACACCTTCTGGTAGATAGCCTGCCTCCAAGTAGAGTCTGGTTCGGTACCGGCTTCTGTTGGAGTTGGACGGTTGTCGCTTACTTTTAGGAAACTGTGGAATAAACAAATAATTTATATGACTGGATAGGGGAATGTGAATTGACGTGAATTAGGTTACGGTAAAACCTTTTTCTCCGTAAAATTTAACGAAAAAGCTTCGAAAAAAAAACATAAATGAAAAATAAAATAAAATAAAATAAATATGCAACACAAGACAGGTTCTTATCGAAAATGAAATACCGAGGGAACTTTTTGCTTCCGACGCTCTGCTCTATCCCGCTCCTATGAACGCGAAATCATATGCCTATTCACAAAATCATATGGCTCACTCATAGTTTTGGGTCAGGTAAAATCCGATACCTGTGACTTACGTTACTGTAACTTCAAAATATCTATGACAATTTACCTGTGACAAAATACTAGCAGGTATTTCTACCAATCACGTACAAATTCATTGTTTTAATGATTTAATAATATATTTATTGTAGCGATGACTAAGTAGCATTTTGATTAAACGAATAAATTCAAACGGTATTTTCTTCAAAAACTTTGTTATATTGTGGTATACATTTCAAATTTTCAAGTATAAAATACTAGGTGTGTCTCATTCTGACTTAGTGATATTATCAAACAGAGAATATAGAAGCGATATTATATAGCTGAAGCGATTTATTGCTTAGGTACCTAATAAAATAACAACGATATAATATCGTGCACTTGTGAAACTGGCACTGCCTATGTGACAGTCACAGATATATTAAGTTTCTGTCACTGTGACATACCGCCAATTTTCTATATCTGTGACTTTTATCAGTTGCAATAAATACGCCTCAAGCCTACACTCATAACAATGAAAATTACTATTATAGAATATTACCTTGTATTATATAGTACAGGGTTCCCTGTACTATTATAATCTATATAATCAGCTACCCGAGAGGAGTAAATTGAAAAACAGCGCTACATGCATATTTATTTATTGCATGTAGTAAAAGCTGAATTTACTCCTTTTGCCTTATTTTTAATTTAAATTTTTTTTATAAATCAAACTGTAATTGATATTTATTATATAAGGCAATAAATGATTTTTCTATTCTATTATTTCTAAGTAGTTTAAATATATCTCTATTGTATGGTTTCTAATTTAGTTTTTTTTTTTAAAGAATAAAAATTAAGTATATGTATGGCTAATTATATAACTAATATAATTTATGTTAGGTATAATCCTCTTTTTGTCATTTGTTGTCCGTGTCCACACACACCGAAGGTCCTTCCTGAAAACCAGCGTTGCTCAACTTTTTGTGGAGCAACATTAAACTGAGGTGGTGCCTATTGGTTCACTGGGCATGCACTTGTTATTTTTAAGCTAGATTTTAAATTATATCTGAAAGCCTTTGTGTATTGAAATGTTTGCCATTGTGCATCAATAAATTAATTTTATTTTTTTCTTCCTTCTTTGTAAAGGCTGGTAGTGGGTAATGTTTTTCTTCGACTCATACTTACATATCCATCATAGGTGAATTGACAGGAGGAGAGTGTTCACCTTCCTCGTTCTCCCCTTCGTCTTCTAAAGTCGGGGTCATGTGTTTGGACGGTGAGATGGATTCTGAAAGGGTTAAGGTTCCGTTAAGATTTCTATAAGTATATTGTTATTTTTAACAGACTTCAAAAGGAGGAGGTTCTCAATTCGTCTGTATGTTACTTTTTTTTTGTATATATATCTCCGCTTATTATGGACCGATTTTGAAAATTCTTCCGCTATTGATAGCAAATGATCCCGAAGGGGTCCCATAAAATTTTTATCCCCAAGAGATTAGGATTTATCCCGCAAAAACTTAAATAAGTGTAAAAGTAAGGAAATTTGAAGTCGATTTATCGTTTTTTAAAACACGCCATAATATCAGAGATACATTCCTATCATATCAGCTAACACGTCCACTGCTCGACATGCCTCCCCCGTACGACGCCACAAATAGCGGTCCTGAGCCGCCTCCATCCAGCGACTTCCTGCGACCGCTACAATGTCCGGTCCATCGAGTGGATGGTCTCCCAACACTCCGTATCGCGTTGCATCGTGGCCGTCACTCGAGAACCTTTACTCCCCAACGGTTATCAGTTCTGCGAGCTATATAAGGTATTAGTCAAATTAGTGCACAATATTGCGGGGAGATATTCTGTTTGTGCCACAGTATAATATAAAATTAATAAACGGGGTCAAGGTCAATATTATACCTATCCAAAATTAAACAAACCCTTATTTAGCAAGTTCTGTATTATGTTATACTACAGTCCCTCCAAACAGATGATTGGCATACATTATGGAGGGCACTGACCGTGCGGCGCGGTCCACTCGCGCGGAATGAACTCATTGTCAGTCTGTTTCGTGATCACGTATAGCTCTGTCACTTTCGCATGGGGGCGGGGCCAGTGCGGCTACAATGACCGCAATGTATGAAAGAGCTGTCGCCCTATTTTGGGATGGCTATGTACGTAGGCGTTATTTGAGACAAATTAAAAATTCGGCTAAATAAAAATAAAAATTGCGGCTTACTTTGTTTAGTGAAAGTCAATCTGTAGCAACAGGTGAGTAACCTCCAGCGGTATTGTACACTAATATTTAGACCTATACTTTGGTCCTTCCATCAATTGCCTTCTGACAGAATCTGGAGTCATTAGTAATGAGCTCTTCTCCCCAATCATCATCATCCTAATTATGATGCGAACAGCAAAGCTGGACCGAGCTACTCGATGATCTGTGGTGAGCTATGGGCCTCTGGCCGGCAAGTATGCCCCTAGACCAGCTGCCTTAACTATTCTTCTTATCGTTTTGGTGCTTACTGTTACACTTGTTGAACTTCCTGCAGCTTATTTCGTACCTCTAAATCTGCCGTCCCTCTCTGTTGTTACTCTTTTACGAGCTTGTCCTGTACGTTTGATAAACTCTCTCGTCTGTCGGTATCGTTTAACATTGCGAAAAATCACAGACTTGGGAACAAGAAAATTATGTCGTTCTACCTTATTTTTGCATTCCTCTTAATTTATCAATGAGTGTTATATTGGGCACAGTGGGCGACCTATTAAAATGAGAATTGGTTTTGACGACACTAATATCTCATACACTTACCGCACTCTTCGCTAATGACGGCCGGTGAAAGCGACTTGCTTCTAGTCTCTGCAGGAACCAACAGTTCCGGGGGTTCGTTTTCTGGAGTTACCGGGGTAGGAACGGGAGAAGCCTCCTGTAGAGTAAAACAAGTGATTATTTAATCATCATCATATCAGCCCATACACGTCCACTGCTGGGCATAGGCCTCCCCCAAATGAAGCCACAAATAGAATTCATGAGTGATTATTTACAGCGAGGCAATGCAGCCAGCCACTTGGGGACGCTTTCGACTGGTACTTTTAATTTATATGGATTAGTTGAGCTACCTCTTGATTGTTTGAAATGGTCTGCAGTCAACTCAACAGTTTCAACTAGAAATACTAGTTCTATAAGCCAGATATTCACCAGCTCTCTGGTCAGGCCTCGCATCGACCAGACGCTCTGATATAAATTTGACTAAAATATTTATCATTATCACTACATTATTATAAAAGTTCTCCGCCGCGTCTGTCTGTCTGTTCGCGATAAACTCAATAACTACTTAACGTGTTTTCATGCGGTTTCCACAGATCTATAAAGTGATTTATGAGGAAGGTTTAGGTATATAATTTGTCAAGGTTTTGTGTAAATTGGTTGAAATATAACGATAATTATATAAATTGTATAATAAATTGTTGGAACTGTCAGAAAAAGTCAAACCTTCTCGGAGCTTTCATCGTAATGGATGCCTTATCCCTTTGAAATATAACAAATCAATTTATTGTGGGATTTCCTTTTTTTAAAGATCTAGAAATCTTTTAAGGATAGTTTACTATACTCATTATATCTTAGAGAGAGAGAGAGAGAGAGAGAGAGAGATAATTTATTTACCCTGTAAACATAGATAACTTATTAACTAAACAATACTTAAATCTAAATAGTTGGCAACACAGAAAATAAAAAAAAATAAAAAATGAAATAATAAGGGTAAAATGGGTCCCTGCCTCAGCATGTTGCAGTATTTGAGCATTTGCCCAATACTGCGCTGGTCTTAGGTTATAAAACATGCAGGCATAATTATGCTCTTGTACCCGTACGAAGCAAACAATGGACGAACACAGCTAAAGATAGAGACACCTGGAAATCTCTTGAGGAGGCCTTCACCTTCGACCAGAGGGGTTCTTGAGAAGGACTAAACCTACCCCAAGTGCTAAAACTTATAAAGCTAGTTTTAAGAAACCTTAGTTACCTTACTACCATAGTTAAGTAGGTTCGTGTTTTACAAATTGTTTGTAATTAATTACGTTTCAAGAAATAAAAGGCTTTATATTTTGATTTAATTAATTATACCCGTACGAAGTCGGGGCGGGTAGCTAGTTTGATAATAATATTGTTTAAAATTTTACGTCTCTTTGCGAGCCTAAAGAAATAAACCTTTCTGATTTCTGATTAATTGAGCACTTACCTTTTTAACATCCTGATGAAGTTCATCCCGACTGGCCTTCCGTTTCAGTAGATGATCGAATCCGCTTGAGAACGAGCGCTTAGCTAACTTCTTGACAAGGATCGCACCACCTCCTAGGAACTGGTTCAGGAATTCTGATCTATGGAGAGAAAGAAATAAATTGTTAGATTGAACTGTCTAATAGGTTGTTCAATCTATATATATATATATACAAAGAAGCTGTTTAAGGTTCCGTACCCGAAGGGTGAAAACGGGAGCCTATTACTAAGCTTCCGCTAGCTGTCCGTCTGTCCGTCCGTTCGTCAGCGGGCCAGGAAATGATATTCTAATATACATTACAATTACATACTTACATACATACATAGATAAATGTACCCATAACACAAGCTCTGCTTACATTGGGGCTAGATGATGCTGTGCGCCATACATTATTTATTTATCTTACCTGTTTTCTGCGGTATCATGGACGTGTCTTTGCTGTCGTCCCTCGCAGTGGGCTCGGAGAAGCATCATCAGGAACGCATTGTGCTCGCTTGTCTGAAATATAACACAAATTATATTTGAAGACCGATGTGAGGCTGCAGGCGAAGGTCCGCTTGCGACGCAGGAAGTTGCGAGTTCGATTCCCGCCTCGGGACAAATGTTTGTACGATCTGCAAGTATTTGTCTCGGGTTTTCTGGGTATTTTTTATGTATTATAAGAAATATCTCGTGTACAATATCGTATTAAATATATGAATTCGACTAAACAGTCAAAAATGCCCATTTCAGAGTTAACGGCCTTATAGTCAAGGGCCTATAATAGCTCGCCATTGTGTGAAAAGGATAACCATAGGATTACGCGTTCATAGGAGCGGGACAGAGCAGAGCGGCAAAACTGCAAAAATTATGTTTTTGTTTTTTTACGGTAAAAATAATAGTAATTTTAAAAATCGAAAACATATAACGTCTGCTTTATATTCTGTTTGTTATTACAAAGTATCAAGGCTTATTTTAAATTATTTATTGACAAGCAACGATTTACTGTGCAGTTCGGAGCGAACATTGGATTTTTTTTTATCGAGAAAATTTTATGAAATCGCGTTTTCGAAACATATGAAGTATAGAGTAAGTTCTGAACTTTACCATATGGTAAAGAATACATTTCAAAGTTAAATATTCAGTAGTTTGAAAGATATGAACATCCGGCGAAGTTGATAATAAGCAATTTGAGGTAGTATATACGCTCCTCATAGACGGCAGCTGATGGTGACAAACCTCGTAAATATGGTTGGTGCCGCCTTGGTACTTGGTGATGATGACATCTTGTTCATCTTCAGCTAAATGCTCGATTCGGCGAAGGATGAAGGCATGGGTCCTTTTGTCGTTCAGACCTGCAGTATTCAATTACAAATCTTATATATAAAATTTCCATGTCACAATGTTAGTTACCGTAGTCCTCCGAAACGGCTTTACCGATTTTTACAAAATTTTATATGCGTATTCAGTAGGTCTGAGAATCGGCTACTATCTATTTTCCATACCCCTAAGTGATAAGGGTTGAAGGCAAACAACGTTTGGCGGGTCAGCTAGTAAGATAATATATTTTCGACTTTATGTATATTATTGTTTAATCTTATTTTAGGTATGTATTAATGTTGTATAAACTCTTGCCTTTCTTAAATTGCAAATTTTCGATCCATCCAAAGGTTGCCTGGAAGAAATCGCTTCTAAGCGATAAGGCCGCCCATTGTACTTGTTTACGTTAAGGCCGTGGGGCCGCGGCATAGAATATCGACCCCTCCAACTCAACCCGTGGATGTCGTAAGAGCCGACTGAGGGAACCTACCAGAGGAAGGGCAGCAGCTTCCTTCTGAGTATTTTTCAACACCAACACTGCGATCACTAATCCGCCTGCCAAGCGTGGTGATTATGGCAAATCCCCCCCTACATGGGGCTACATGTGTTTTATTTGTCGTTGTGGTGTACAATAAAGAGTTTTGTATTGTATTATATTGTATTGTATTGTAAGATCCTGATCAGAAGGTCTAATTAGCTAAATGACCAACAGCGCGAAACGTCTAATGAGCCGTAAGTCTAATTAGCACAATATGGCGTGTTTTAAGAAACGATAAAACGACTGAAATTCCGTTACTTTTACACTTATTTTAAGTTTTACGGGATGAATATTAATCCCCTGGTGATAAAGAGACCCCCTCGGGATTATTTTCTATATAATAGTGAAAGAATTTGAAAAATCGGTCCCTCATTAGCGGAGATATCGCGTGGCATACATACAAAAAAAAAACATACAGACGAATTGAGAACCTCCTTTGAAGTCAGTTACAAATCACAATGTAGCAAATCCTCCAACTATCAAATTGTTTAACAAAAAGTCAGATCAATGCCATAGATTAGGTAATGCTAAAGAGTCGAAAATATATTATTTTCAAAAACTTCGATATGGCGCGGAGGGCGATGTTCCGGCTACGACGCAGGAGGTTGCGGGTTCGATTTCCGCCTTGGGATAAATGTTTGTACGATCTGTATAATATTAAGATGCTTATGTATAATACAAACATATACATACATCTATATATGTAATATATAGTATTATGTACATCAGTTATCTAGTACCCATAACACAAGCTCTGCTTAGCTTGGGGCTAGACGATGCTGTGTGGATTGTCCAGCATTATTTGTTATATTAATTATTATTAACTAAAAGAGCTTTATTTTTAACAATTTTTTATTTAACTTGCAATGCTTTTATTAGCTTTTATTTGGCTTATGTAAGTTCGGTGACAATGCAATGTCATGGTACCATCGAGCTGGTCTGATGATGGAAGCCGATATAAACCTTGTCATAGTGAAGCGATGCGTTAGCAGAAATGGGTTTTTGCTTCCTACTAATATTATAAATGTCAGAGTTTTTAAGGATGGATGTATGGATATTTGTTACTCTTTCACGCAAATACCTATTGAACTAACTGGGCTGAAATTTGGTATGGGTATGGTTTCGGAACTGGAATAACATATAGGCTTTTAGGCTATTTTTTATCCAGATAAAAACGCGGGCGAAGGCGCGGTCAGCAGCTAGTATACCATAAAGATAAAAGCTTACCTTCTATATCATGGCAAAGTCTATGGTACCACAGCATAGGACAATGCTCGCAGGTCATGTTTGGAGATTTTTCTTTTGTCTTCTTCATGAAATCAGCATGGTAGACGAATGCTTGCTTGATGGCTTGAAATAAGAACAATATATATGTCTATATATGTAAAGTCACAGACATGATACTAGCTGTGCTTATTAGATTTCTGTGGTGAAAGTAAGATAGGTAAAAATAAATGTACGTAAAGGCAAAATATTACCCATGGTATAAGAAACTCTTCTGGGAGTGTCGCCAGGTGACGTCACTGTCCAGTTGCCACTGTATTTCAACAAAATGTAGAAGTTGGGAAACAAATGTGATAAGGGTCAATTGAAAAATCAATAAAAAAATGACATTCGTCAATTATATTTGTTAGATCAGTCAAAACCGCGTTAGTTTAACACGAGTCAATGTGCTAAATAATTGGTAAATACAAAACCACATAGTTTTATCAGATTCATACAGGAGTTCGGGGAGTTACGATTGTACGCTACTGCTAACACCAGGAAACAGAGTCGTCTTCTCATTCGCCGATGGCGACGATGACGTAGCCTGGCGACAACCACGTGACCATCGTGTCTCGGAAGAGCATACCCTCGGATAACATACCTGTTTTCTTATACCATGATTCTACCTTTGATTGTTGTGTAAGTGTCTGAAATGTCAATGTCGGAGAGAAAGGCGGACATGTCATGGCCGCCCTTTCTCACTCACAGATACATTGTAAAATATGATAAAAAAACAAATTGAATGAAAATAAGCTTTACGAAAAGGTGTTTGATAAAGAAACTTAATTGTCGTTTCTTTGTGTTACAGAGCAACAACATTGTTTTTTATCAAAATACCAAAACGTAGGCTAATCACTGGGCTAACCAGTATATATAGGTAATTTAAAAAAAACCGCAGCGAAGCTTTTGGCGAGTTGTGGTGAGTAGTGACACCACGGGTAACGAGTGCTCCCGGAGAAGTTCCTGATTGTCGTCTCTCTTTGCGGAGTAGCGTCATAAAAAAGTGTTATAGTCAAAATAGTCCTTCATCTCATAAAAACATATTTTCACTAACCACACTTTTAATTTAAGTTATATTACGAGTTTTAAAAAAAAACTGAGCGTCTGGTCGAATCAACGCGTGACTCGAGACCTGGTATCTGGCGCAGCGCATTAGCATTGCCATACAGCGAGGCAATGCAGCCAGCATCTTGGGGACGCTTCCGACTGGTATTGATAACGAAAGCATCTAACAAACTGCCCGATGAAATTAACAAAGAAAATTGCAATCGATTAATAGAAACAAATTAGAACTAGTATTTACAATTGAAATAATTAAACTAACTGCAGACTGTTGCAACCAATGTACAGTTAACTCAACTGGTCCATATCAATACCGGTCGGAAGCGTCCCCAAGACGCTGGCTGTATTGCCCCGCTGTATGGCAATGCTAATGCGCTGCGCCCGATACTCACCAGCTCTCGGGTCACGCGTCGCTTCGACCTCAGATATATTTTTGATAACCCGGAAAGCCTCGGTACGAAGAAAGTTGGTATTGGAGTAGATTATTTCGAAGTATGGACACCCAGAACGAGCAGAAGTTTCTTGGATGCAGTATAAAATTCTTACCATTAATAACTTCTGTAGCCACTGAGTCACTCTCACATTTGAATACATAGCAGGCATACGTATCATTGGTCTCTCTGCAGACAAATCCAAAGTGATCCTTATTGCTTCTACCTAAGACGCAACTTGCGACGTCTTTGAATTCTCTGTGAAGTAGGATTTGTTTTCTGTCTGGGCTTATTAGGCGTAGTTCTGATCTGCCAACCTGGAAATCATTGAAATTTGCATCAAAATCATCATAAAAATGAGGAGTTAGACTCACTTCGGTTTTGGTTTTGGTTTAGCTTTGGTTGCCTGGACGAAATCGCTGTAAGCGATAAGGCCGCCAATTCTTTTACCTTTTTATCAAACTGTTTAATTTTAAGTTTTTCTGAATAAAGCATTTATCTATCTATCTACTTCGGCCACAAACAGTTGAATCGTGCAAGCCTAAGTGAAATATCAAAATATTCTTCACTTCGGCCCACTCGTCGTTTGTTATGAAGTAAATTGGAAGAAACCCTTTGTAAATTTTTCCATAACGGGTCCAATTTTTCTTTTCAGTTCAAAAAATTAGATTTTTCGTATGTTTTATTTTAACAGAATGTTTGCTGATTTTTCTGAGGTCACCCATTCACGTTACTGACCGCGCCCAATGTTGCTTAAGTTCGGTGTTCTGTATTGAGCTTGTTATGGATGTTAGCCCTCTTAATTATTAAATTGATTTTATGTTGTTATACTGGCAATAGAAATACATATTATCATCATCATATAAGCCCATAAACGTCCACTGCTGGAAATAGACTTCCATCCATCGACTCCCTGCGACCGCAACGATGTCGTCGGTGCATCGAGAGGATGGTCTCCCAATACTCAATTTCGCGTTCTATCGTGGCCACCACTCGAGAACCTTAGCTGTTAGCGCGGTTATCAGTTCTGCGAGAAATGCACACTCTGTAATGTTTGCAGTAAAGATATAATGTTTCTCTGCTTTTTATTTGTTTTTTTCCAAGTGTGCTTTTCGACATCTTCTTTCCATGAGTCCATAGACCATCCGCCTGCGGTCTCTGATTTTATCCAGAGTTATAATGGTACAATGGTTTATCTACCATAGACTACTACACACTCTGGGGTTATTCCAGTTTTGCCCCTGTGAAAATTTCTAACGTCTACCTCTTACGGTTTATAATTATGAGATACAGCCCGCAAACGGACAAACAGACAGCGGACGCTTAGTAATAGGGTCCCGTTTTCACCGTTCTGGTGCGGAACCCAACAAAATACATATAGCATCATCAAGAAAGTAAAGTTATAACCGTCACATGCTTTTCAGATACAACTGCTTCGTCTTCACACATTTCCTCGCCCTTTTGTATTAATGTTATTATTAGGATATGTTAAAGAATTTAATAATATCCCAAAAATTTACGACTCCGGCGGGACTTGAACACGCGACCTTCCCCTGAATACGGGGATGCGCTATCCAACTGCGCCACGGAGGCAAGTACCTGACCCCTCGACCCCCCGTATTCTTTAAGATTACCCCAAGCGGGCATAAGCACTATAATAACAAAAACCTTAGGATATGTTATTAGGATAGATTTGGTGCTTATGTCATAATTAAATTTAGAAACCTTGTGTAAGAGGGAAGACTAGTTCTCAGTACTATCTAATACTTTTTTTTACTAGGAACTTCTTATGACCCACATTAGAAATTTTTAATGTCAAAATAATCCTGCATCTTTTAAAAACATTTGCGCATTAACCACACTTTTAATATAATTTTAAATAAATATATTGGTATTATAGCTAAGTTTATTGGGTAATTTAATAGAACCTCTCGTTAGTACTGTATTTTACGAGTCGATTGATTTTATGAATTATGGTACTTACTTGAAAGAGCATAGTCCTGTTTTGTTCAATAACTTGAGCAATAGGTGTCTTGAGTGCAATAGTTCCTATAGATGCAGATCGATCTCTTAAAAACGGCTTATTTTCAGGCATTTTCCTGTTTTCATCATCCGGTCTTCTTCTTAACTCGTCAAAGTTCAGCTTTTTCTTATCACTAGAATCTCTTTTTTCACTAATTACTTCTCTAGTAACTACTTTATCACTTTTCATCACATCACTTTTTGTATCTACACCACTTTTAACACTTATGTCAACATTTAAAGCTAAATCTGTTTTAGAAAAGGGATTAGTTTCCTGAAATCTAACAGTATTAGGTCTAGTTTTGAGATCTTCATTCTTCTTGTCTTCGCAAAATTTATTTATACTACTTGCTGTTTCTGAAATAACAGTTTTAACATCTTTTTCTTCATCTTCTGTTACTGTTCCTAAGTTTTTGAGATTTCCTTTGGGTACATTAAGTACTAAGACGGAAGGTTCTAGAGCTATTGATGTAGGTCTTTTGATAGATACAGGTTTCTTTTCGACCCTTTCTTTTGAGAACATGTCAAATTCGTCATCCAGTTCTTTGGTATCGGGACGTTTCGACAGAGTTTCAACGCTCCTCCAAGCTCCTTTGTCAGGTTCTAAGGGTGTTGTGCTAGGATTTAGAGTAATGTTCTTTGTGTCATTGACCTCTGCCTTTTTTTCATCTGTTAGGTTTTCTTTTGAGTCGTTGCTGTAGAGAGATGTCTGAAAAATATATTTAGTTAATTACATTGGTGATAAAATCTTTACATTAATTTATTACTTTTTAAATATTTAAGAGACGATTTTTTAATGGTTTGTCGGGACGATGTAGTTGATAAACAAAGTCCTTTTTGGTAATAAAAAAAACACCACCATCCTAATCAAATTTGATAATTTTTTTATCCAAATCTAATCAGCCCTTCGTTTCTAAAATATGTTTTGAACTTCTTGATTTTCTATTCGTTGATAGACTTCGAACTAAATAGAGTTCGATAGTTTCAATCTTTTTCTGTAAGAGATTGGAAGACCATTCATTTGGGGCCCTGTTTAAAAAAGATTTTATAAAACTACATGACAATTATATTTGTTAATAAATAATTTTGTTTTCTTCTAACCTGATGTCAGAAGAAAAATATTAATTCTCCTTGTATATTTTTGACTTACCCCGGTAGAAGACAGCAAGCTGTGCCGCCTTCGAAGCGCTTTCTCAGCTTCATGCTGTGTAAACTTGTTCAATGCATCGTCTATAAGAGTTTCTGGGACCTTTCTTTGCGAAATGCGTACTTTGCCGATATATAGAACCTTTAAGGAAAAACTTATTTTAGATCATTGATCCTATTTAGGTACCTGGCGTACCTACTTAGTTTATCTTAGTAGCTTGCTGCATACTTTCACAGATATGACTAACCTTTTGAACATAAGAATATTCCCCTGAACTTTATTTATTTATTTATTTATAGAACATAAACATCATACATATTGTAACTATGACTGATACAATCGAAGAGGTAATTTCAGAATCAGAATCAATAACTTTATTTCTTTAGGCTTACAAAATAAGCACTTAGACAAGTCAAATTGTATACTATAAACATAGTTATTATTATCAAATAAGAAATAAGGTGTTATCACTTCAATTTTTTGTCCACTAGTGGAAGAAATGAAAAAGAAACCACTAGCACATTATAATATCACTTAAGTGTCTAATACATGTTTTCTAAATCTAAATTTAATACGATTTAGTTACATGTCAAAAATTTCCATAAAGCTAAACAGAACATTGAATTTCTTACATACTACTGTCAGTGCGGAACGGAGCGACATCTGGTCAAGCATTAACATCATTGATGTAATCATCTATGGAGTAAAAGGCCTTCCTGATAAGATTTTGTTTAATGTACTGTTTAAATTTACGAATAGGGAGTTCAGTTGCTTCAGATGGAAGCTTATTATAGAAGCGCACGCAATTGCCCATAAATGATTTCCCTACCTTTCGTAATATATATGCTGGGATGTGTAATTTGTTCTTGTTTCTTGTATTTCTATTGTGAACATCACACTTTTTCAAAAAGCTATCTCTATTTTTGTGCGTATACATAAGATTTTCATAGATGTACTGCGATATTACTGTCAAAATATTTATTTCTTTAAATAATTCTCTCAAAGAGTCGCGTGGCTTTAATTTGTAAATTGCGCGTACCGCTCTTTTCTGGAGAACAAAGATAGTCTGGATGTCAGCTGCCTGTCCCCAAAGCAAAATTATTCTAATACTTATGTTTTTTTTTTTTGCATTCATAGCATTTTCCACTTGACACTATTTAAAAGATTTCCAGTTCAGTAGTCAGAATTAGAAATATATTTATTTTAAAATTTATTTCTGATTCTAACTATAATTTCTTCCCCTGTCTCTAACACCCTGAACCTATTATATCTGTATCATCATCATCATATCAGCCCATACACGTCCACTGCTGAACATAGGCCTCCCCCATACGACGGCACAAATATCTGTATATACTCCTTTAATAGTGTGGGTAATCCACAGTATAAACAGAATATACTATTCTGGCGCATCAGGCCAAAAGTATAAATAACACTCTGATACAAAATATCGCCCAAAGCAAAGTATTCGTAGGCGCTGGACTTCTGTCCCGGGAACTGAGTGAAGGTATTTATCGTCTTCCTTTTACCTCTATCGATGTCTTGCTCTTACCTCGAAGAAGTGAGATTCCGCTGGTGACAAGTCTGCCGAGAGCGATGTGAGTGCGGATGCATTGCTGGTACTACGAACCAACCCTTGTTGTTCACTTGACCTGCAATGTTTTTTTGTAAATTTTAAAATCTGCTGAAACGAAGATTTTTTTTCGTCACATGTTGTTTGGCAAGACTGCTCCAAGGAAGATGGAGCAAGTATGACCGAAGCATTTGAACGACGACGGTCTTCAGGTCCCAAGTCTCAGTGAAAAGATGAGGACCACTAATTAATTGGAATTTCGGTTCCCTGGCAAGAAGATAGCTGGACTGCTTCAAAGCAGATGCTTGGAGCTTGTCTGGTTTGAGAAGCCGATGCCACAGATCCGTTAGCACAACAGAACTGGTGGAGCCACGAGGGGCTAACGGCTTACACATAAACTTCCAAAAATCTATTACCAGTCTCGGGTCCGCCGGAAACCCATCCTAAAGTGATGCTCTACCGGACCCAAATCTTAGTAAAAAGATGATGAGCGCTTACAAATTGGAATTGCAGTTCCCTGGCAAGGAGATAGCGGGACTGCTCCAAGGTAGATGTTCGGAACTGGTCTGGTTTGAGAAGCCGATGTTCTTCGTAACAGATCCGTTGGTGAGCGAGCTGTTGGAGCCTCGAGGGCTAACGGTGCCAGGGGACGGCTCCCGCATTTGTGTGAGGAGGTCTGTCACCTGAAAACGGATAAGTTTCATCAAGTGGTCACAAAGAAGATCACTTTAGCGCAGTGACCGTAGGTGCCCTGGGACACAGAAGGTTGTGGATATGACAAATATGTTTTTTTTATAGTTTATAGAATATAAACCTTCGTTTGACCACAATCTCACCTGATGAAAAGTGACAATGTGGTCGACGGTGTATCGCAAAGGTCTAGAAGACACCTATTCACTCTTGTCTTAAAATATCCAGATTGTAATTGGCCGAAAAAACAGAAACAGGCAGCGAGTCCCATTCCTATTAGCGGTGCGAATGATGAAGGGGGAGGAAAACCGCTTAGTATGAGTGGATAGTACATATATCCACCAGATAAGGGTGGTATTGTGATGATGGTCTGCTTGTACTGGAGTGGAAGGGAGATGGTGGGATCCGTCATGAAATTCCTGGGAGCATTCATCGTATGATTTGCAAGTGGTTTCGGCTCTGGGTGTACGAGTATTATGTTGTCATCATCATTATCATCACCCTGGGATAATCCATTACTGAAATAGGCTTCCATTCGCTTCTGCCAGCCTCCCCTGTTCTGCGCTTGTAGCTCTCACCCAACTGAGTAGGTATGTATGTATGTATGTAAGTCATCAATCCCAATTAGCGTGAATAACGTTACGATAATTATAGCGTGATTTAACGCGTTTTGAACGTTTATTTCTGTATAACTTAAATAAATTATCACTCTTAACGCGTTATTCACTCTTATATTAGTGCAAAAAGCGGGGATGATGTGCGTTACGCGTTATGTTCTGGTATGGTTAGTCTGCTGCCTACAGTAGGTGGGTAGGTACATGTATTTCCATTCTGATGGAGGAACTATTTATATTCTCTTTGGGAGGATCGTTTTGTATGAATCAAGTTGAGTGAATCATTACTACTGACCTATTTTATTGATCAACAGAATTGGAGACTCGTTTGAAAGTCGAAGTATTTTGATAAAAATACCTGCTTTGATTTTACAACCTTGTAAGTAATAAAGGATAAAAATAGATTGTTGAAATAGTGATAAAATCAAGTAACATGTGAATGTGAGGTTTTGGAACAATGAAACGATTCTGAAAATAAAACCAAGGCTTGCGATTTTTGCGGTCTTTCAATTAAAACATAAAATTTGTTATAGGTTTTTGGCAATGTTAGTTGTTGAGAATAACTATAGGCCTCATTCATAAGCTCAGAGTCGCTCAGCGGGCTATGGAGAGAGCTATGCTTGGTGTTTCTCTGCGTGACAGAATCCGGAATACGGGAATCCGTAAAAGAACCAAAGTCACCGACAGCTCTCAAAATTAGTAGGCTGAAGTGGCAGTTGGCAGGTCATATAGCTCGCAGAACTAATAACCGCTGGGGAGTAAAGGTTCTCGAGTGGCGGCCACAATGCAATGCGAAACGGAGTGTTGGGAGACCATCCACTCGATGGACCGACGACACCGTAGCGGTTGCAGAGAGTCGATGAATGGAGGCGGCTCAGGACCGCTATTTGTGGCACCGTCCAGCGGCCTATGTCCAGCAGTGGATGTGTATGGGCTGATATGATGATGATGATGATGAGTTGGAGAATAATAAATATAAAAAAACAATGCTGGACAATTCACACAGCATCAACTTGCCCAATCTACGCACAGCTGGTGTTATGGATTAGATTCAGATACTGATAAAACTTAACAATAAAACTATACTTCACGTACCTACCTACCTAGATATTTTTTTTATACTAGGGAAAGCACCCGGAATGAATATCTGCAGGTCTTACAAACATTTGTCCAGAGGCGAGATTCAAAATTAAAACGCCTTCATTTTTCGGATAGCTTAACTTAACCAACTTTTTTTCCGATTTTTAATAAAGATACATTTACTGTCTAATATCTGCACATCTCGATTGATTATAGGTGATTTTTGAAAAACACATTCTACTAATACTATAAATGTCAAAGTTTGTATGGATGGATGTATGGATTGGCCTGTTTCTTCTTTTAGCAAAAATTCTATTAAATATGCAATAGCTACCACACTAAAAAGCTGTTTTAAAACCAGTTTTATAAAATCTATTTATGTGGGAATAATACAAAGCAAAGGTTATAATTTATGGTTCTACTATACAACATACCTGCCTATGTAACTACTTTAACCTCATCTGAACCACATAATAACTAAATACAACTGGCTGCTGCCCGCGCCTCCGCCCGCGTTTTAGATAGATAGATAGAAAATTCTTTATTGCACACTTATTGGCAAGAAACAGAAATAAAATAAAAACTATTTTAAAACTAGGTTACAAATGGCGGTCTTATCCCTCAAGAGCGATCTCTACCAGACAACCGTGGACCGGGATAAAAAATAGCCTATATGTTATTCCAGGTCCCAAACTATACCCATACTAAATTTCAGCCTAATCGGTTCAGTAGTTTTTGAGTGAAAGAGTAACAAATATCCATACATCCATCCATTCAAACTTTGACATTTATAATATTAGTAGGATTTGTCTAAGCTTTGCATTTGGTGGCTTGAGTCATGTATAGTAAATAAATCATTTATTTGCCACATAAAATTACAAAGTGATAAAACTTAAATTATTATTATTTGTAGCGTAGAACAGGTAATTTTGTGTGTTGCACCGTGACAAAAGGGCCATGGCCCAGTGTTTTTTTTTTGCTGAAAAGCAAAAACACTGATTTTCAGCCAAGACCCGATCGAGAGCGAGCAAAACGATTTGCAAGACAGTGTAGGTGTACCTCACTATGAATTGTTGTGGTTGTGTAGCAAGTACCTCATCATCAGCCCATACACGTCCACTGCTAGACATATGCCTCCCCCGTACGACGCCACAAATAGCGGTCCTGAGCCGCCTCCATCCATCAACTCCCTGCGACCGTTACGATGTCGTCGGTCCATGCAGTGGATGGACTCCCATGTAGGGGGGGATTTGCCATAATCACCACGCTTGGCAGGCGGATTGGTGATCGCAGTGTTGGTGTTTAAAAAATACTCAGAAGGAAGCTGCTGCCCTTCCTTTGGTAGGTTCCCTTAGTCGGCTTTTACGACATCCACGGGTTGAGTTGGAGGGGTCGTTATTCGTACGCCGCGGCCCCACGGCTTAGTACCCATGAATTTTAAAATTAAGTTGAATGTAATGTATATTCTAGAGGCTGCTAAATTTTTAAAAGAACATTCGAATGTATTTACTAAAGCAAGGGATAAATACCCTAGATGTGTAACACAGAAAGAATTGTTCTGTCGAGGACTCATAAGACAGCCTATCATAAAAACTGTCATGCCATGTGTGACTTTATATTTAATAAAATCCCTAGTGAGATCAAAGACTTACAATTAAAACTATTCATTCATAAAGAAGTTAAAATTATGGCTTATTGAAAAAGCTTTCTATATTGTTAAGGAACTCATGGATCTAAAATAGAAACATTAGTAGATACCTAATCAACATTACTGAATTTATTTAATTATATTTCAATTATATAGGATCCTACTTTTAAGAAATTTTGCATGCCAATGTGTTTTGATGAAGTATGTGACACTATTCTAATCTATAAGAACTTGTATTAAGACCATATTTCTTGCAATAAATGAATTGAATCCTTTCCATGGTGCCTACCGTAAGTCCATAGTCCAGCCACCCCGTTAGTCAATTGACAAATTAGAGATGAGTCCGGTATTCAATAACTAACTCAGTACCTGTTAGCATGGTCCTAAAATATCTAACGCTATTGTAAAATCCGCATACCGCTAGGGAATAACTGTGCAAAGCGAGCATCGCGCCTAACCGACCGTGAGCCATAACTACCCAACGCTTCAATACCTATACTTACCTAACTATCATCTACGCATAGGTACTAGCGGACCGTTCACCCGTAAAGTTATGTAGCTGCAACAAGTATTTGGTATTTCTAACCAAATCGGTTAGATGGTATTTCTAACCAAATCGGTTAGATTGTATTTCTAACCAAATCGGTTAGATGGTATTTCTAACCAAATCGGTTAGATGGTATTTCTAACCAAATCGGTTAGAAATATATTGGGTAGAAATCAGAACAGGTATAGAGTATTGTAACGTTATTAGGTACCAGTTGGTACTAGCGGTATTGAAACTGAATACCCAACTAATAACCGGTAGCCAAAATATCCAATATCTCCCATCCTTATGACAAATTGATATATAGGTAGGTAATATAAAGGGCCATATCCATAGGCACCTATCACCAGCGCGCGGCGTTAGTTTTTTTCATATCACTTGATAGCTTTTACTCACCGAGACTTGACTGGAGTTTGTATAGCTTTAATATTGTTTTTATAATGCTTACCTACATTATAATTCAAAAAAGGTGATCGAGTGGATACCACGACAGATCGAGAGAAGTAGAGGACGACCACGGAAACGTCGGGAAGACTTGTTTAGAAAAGAAATCGGACCAGAATGGATGAGACAAGCCATAGACAGAAAAGCATGCGGGATATGGGGGAGGCATACGCCAAACAGGCGACTTCTACTAAAATGTGAGATTAATGTTTTATACCTATAATTCGATGAAATATAATATTATAATTAATAATATATTTTAATACCTATAAGTCAATTGACATTTTATTGTTATATTTAGTAGTAGAATAAATGGTTTATTTTATTATATTTTACATTATAATTGAGAGGGAAAAGCCGCGATTGATAGGGCATTCCCATCGCACGTAGAAGCGAGTTGACGATTAAGTAAGTCGTACCTGCTGAATGATGGTGGTTGTTTCACGTCCCGGCTAGGTCGATTTTTTTTGGTATTTTAGTTAGGTAAATTCGATACCCCGTCAAAGGGTTTCCGCCTTGCCGTGGCGGGGGGCTTAGTAAACGCGGCTTAGTCACCCGCGATGAAGCTAAGACGAACCCATGGGGCCGTGCCAACGCAGACGGCGACACGGCTGGCCCCGAGACGGACCGCTCCTCTGGGTTTTGCGCTCTAAGCCTAGTTGGAGCGGTAGTAGGTTGCGGTGTCGTATGGGAGGCACCCCAACTGAGGCGGGCGGCTGTGCATGGGCGGCATGGCCGCAGAGAGGTGGAGGCCGCGGCGGGAGAGGAGTGCCGATATTGAGGTGCGCCGCTCTCCCTGCCTTCCGCGGCCTTAGCGGGGTCGCCACCGTTTGATGGCGGACGCGGTGGGGTCACAGGGGAAGAGGAGTGTCGGTATTGCGAAGGCCGCTCTCCCTATCCTCTGTGACCGTGTGGCAGGCGGCGGGGCCACTCGACTGACCTGTCGCAAGGGGACCTAGGGGCGTTTGGACACCGGGTCGTCTGGCGCCCATTTGGCAAGCTAAGGTCCCCGAGGTGGTCGCGGCACATCATGTGTTTCTGGTTCGTCGCGAAGGGGGGTGCTCCACACTCCCAGTGAGGGGCCCGATATCGGGCAGCCGCGGTGGGTTCGCGGCAGAGAAAACGTTCCCGCGTTCCCACCACAAGTGGCAGAGGCAGAACACCCTGAGGGTTTTAGTGGGTTAAAGTCCCACATAATAGTACTGTCTCCCCGTGGCAGTACGATATGCGTGCGCATTTCCCTCAGGATAATAAAAAAAGGTAAATTTGATAAGAATTTTAACTCTAATACATTAAGTATTGGGTAAACCCAATAATATAGGTAGGGTTGGGTAGGGTCAACAAGTAATGACGCGTTAGACCCGTAAGACGCATTAGCCCCGTAAGACGCAATAACATACATACAGTCTACATTATTTCAATCTACATTATTGTAGATCAATTTCAATTTCAAAAAGCCGTAATTAAACAATTCTTACATCTAGTTTATTTACATCATAAATATTTAATAGATAGGTATGTATTAGACATCATTTGCAGTACGCAATAATAATTTATATTTAATTGACGTTATCGAGATTGTTTTGCTTTTCAGCATAGGCCTCCGCCAGATTCGTCAAGTGATTTTCTCCTCGAATGTATGCCCGCTGTAGATTTGATGTCATCTTCCCATCGAAGAAATGGTCTTCCCCTCGCTTTCCCTTCTCTAGGATACCATTCGATAACATCTTTGGCCCATTTCTTTTGTTTGGATCTTAGGACATGACCAACCCATTTCCACGTTATTGTAGATGAAACAGTTTAATTATATAATTTCAAAGAGACGCGTTATCCCCATAAGACGCATTTACCTTAGTTGACCCTATCCCATAACACTGTATAAAGTACCTCCCTACGTTATGGTTTCCTGCTACCGGATTTAATTAAAAGTCAGTATATAACTACATTAACAAAACAAGCTAATTCTGCTCAATATTCCAAAACGTGACACTCCAACACGAGCAGAGTGGAAGACGATTGTTTATTACAATAAACGAGTCTGTTTACATTCATCCAACCTTGACTCAAACCACTTGTTTACGACGCGGGTCAATAGATGGCGTTGTGCCTGATTTTATAGAGGTTAATTGTGAATAAAATCTCGGGAGGAATTGATTTATGAATGGTTTCATGTTATAAGGACTCGTGACAACTCAATAGATATTAACGCTGTAATATTTTTGTGTGGAGACACGCTTTAAGAGTTGTTATACAACGAAGAAAACGTCGTCAGTAACGCCAGTGATACACACAGCTGTGGAGGTGAACCCTTAGGACTTTGTCCGAAGATATTAGTATCATCGTTCCATCTCTAAATGTATTGTAATGAAATGAAATATAGGTATTGTAGGTAGGTCCTACAATACATACATATAATGGATAATTATATAATGGAATAATGGAATGCATATTTTCCAAGATTAATATACATAGGTACTTAAGTAAGTAACAATGTAAATTAATCTTGGAAAATATGCAATTTATTTCAACAGGAGTATATGTACCTACAGATAAATATTAATAGATCAGGAGATCAGGCATGACTTTGCGGTAGTCCATTGTAAAATATTAGAATGAAAAAATAAGAGAAAAATGTTGGTTGTGCGAAGAATCGGACTATACTTTTTCGACGTATTTTGAACTGCTGAATCGCTGGTGCTAACAACTGTTACAAATAATGTTTTGAATGTTTATTGGTTGGTTATTCACCACAATTTTGTTGATATGATTTTTTTGTTTTTCTGTTTTAAAGTTTTTGGCGTGTATGTATATTTTTAATTGTGATAACCACTCAGGTTTAAAATGACAAACACTTGTGCTCCCGTCTCGTTACTAATCAAACATTTATTTATAAAAAAAATCTTTGACATTACTTCATTTATGACTGATTATTTATATTTATCTTGTATATTCGTTAGCGGACTGATTTATGTAAATTATCTTTGTTTTCATAATTACAATTACAATTACAAAATTCTTTATTGTACACCACGAAGAAAACAATAAAAATAGATATTACATAAAACATGTACGATGGGCGGCCTTATCGCTTAGAAGCGATCTCTTCCAGGCAACCTTTGGATGGAAATAATTATACGAATTTAAGAAAGGCAGGGGTGTATCTAAAGCTGTCAGAAATAAATAACATTATACATATCTAAAATGTTTAATAATATTCTATTTTAAACAGAATCAGAATCAGAATCAGTAACTTTATTTCTTTAGGCTTATAAAATAAGCACTTAGACAAGTCAAATTGTATACTATAAACATAGTTATTATTATCAAATAAGAAATAAGGTGTTATTGATATTCTCTTCACTTGAATTAAATATTTACAATAAGACTAGACTAAGAATATAAGGTAAACTATTGCTTTGGGTGTGCCCGCAAGAATAGTTGTAAGTACATGATTATAAATAAATTTAAATAAAATAGATAGAATAAAACCAACACCATTAACATTCAAAACCACCACAAAAAACAAACTCCACGAAACGTCTCATAAACTAGGTAGGAACAGTAGGTTTTGTTACAGATAAACCTCAAGCATAAACTAGACATGTGTCGTTCCTGGAACTATGTCCTCACACGGAACGAGATCGTTCCGCTCCGATGCGTCGGCTGAAGTAGTTCCATCGTTCCTTCAATCCAAACCAATCATCGCGAAGTCGTTAAGAATTAAAATTCATTCATAGGAACGAAACTATCTCTAGTTGCCCAAACACAACATAGTTCCTATGTAAACATATCCGACCGCACCGAACATGACAAGGATCACAAGGATTTACGCACGGCTATGCTCTAACTAGTTCCGCGGACATGTTTCGGTCCGCGGAGAAGTTACGGTCCGTGAACATAGGGAACTACGTGTACCTCGAACATGACTCATTGCTAACATGTCCGGACATGTTTCCCGGAACAATGTCCTCCGTTCAAAGGAACTATGACATGTTCAATCCACAGCCGGACATGGTTTGCGCTAACTAGCATAAACCAAACGACGTAGCATTGTACAGGGGATGCACGGCACACACACACACACACACACACACACACATACACACACACACACCATTACCAGCAAACGTTAAGTGGGTTTCTTCCGACACGCTCCTGATCTAAGTCAAACATGTTAGTTAGATATTTTGTTCCAAATAAAATGCAAACTTTAAAAATACTACCGTAAAACGGAGTGAATAGAGACTCCAGGGTGAATAGCAACGGACGAAATACTGCAGCAAAACATCCTTTTGTAGAGGTCAGATCCACTGACACAGAACAGTCACGGACTAAGGATACTTCGTCTGCATCCATGTTGCTCCAGTATTATAATAAGAATACTCGAGCAACATGACGAATATAATAATATACGTCGTACAAAATAAAGCCAATTATTGTAAAACGGTTAAATACGCTCGATTATGATCAAACAGAAAAACTTTTTGTGAGATATAATTAAAGTGTAGAAGGAGTTCTTTATTATTTAGTATTAGTATTAACCAAATAAGATAATTTAATATACGTTAAGCTTATATTTTAGATAATATATTAGTGTAGTTGTAAGGTTAAAACTGCTTATTTCATAATTTTATCTAGAAAACATGTGTAGGAGGGAAGACTGGTTATCTGTAATACAGTTTAATCTAAACTAAAACAGAAACTAGGGTTACATTGGACTTGTTTTGTATATTTTAATCTGAAATAAATGATTTTGTATATTACTTCACCCTGGAGTCTCAACCCGACATCTCACCCGTTTTTACCGGTGCTTAAAAACAACTCAGAAATAAAAAAAACCTATGATTTCATATTCAAAATTGGGATTAGCTTTAGTATTCATCATCACCAGCCCATATTAGTCCAAGGCTGGACGTAATACTCCCCCTAATGAGCGCCATAGCGCCCTGTCTTCAGCTTGACGCATCCAGCATGCTTTGTTATGATTTGCACTTTATTAAAAAGAGTAGAATAAGTAGGTATTATTTGGTCACAAAATGGACTAAATAGAGCACATAGTAAGAAAAAATGATTCTTACCTCAATTATAAATGTACTGAGCCCATACATGATAACAAAAACAGTCTAAACTCAACTGATATTATTCAAGACTTGCGTTATACGTTCCCAACGACAATATTTAAATATTATTTTTAATACTTATTGTATTAAAAATAATATTTAAAACACAGAAAACTAAGTACCTATTGTTATTTCTTTTTATTTTATCACTCAGTTGGTAAACTGCATTACGATCCAAAATGCTGTAGCCAAATGAAATAATGATGAACTTAAAAATTAAATCATACATTTAAATTTTAACCTTACAACCGGAGTTTGTTTTATGGCCTTTTTAAAATAGGTAATAATTATTATCTTAAAATTTATTTGTAAGAGAGAAGACAATGGTTTTCATTAACAGCTATGTAGAATATATATATATATATATATATATTATATATAGCTGTTAATGAAAATCATCATTTCATTAACAGCTATGTAGAACACACAGCTATGTATATATATATATATATTATATATAGCTGTTAATGAAAATCTCATAACATAATATAACGATTTAGATACTTACAATTTAATTATTGATATTTAATAAAGAAAGATTACTATATAATTTTGTGACAAAAAGGGTTTGTAAATTATTATTTTAGTAAATCATAGTAAATTCATCATCATCATCATCAGCCCATACACGTCCACTGCTGGACATAGGCCTCCCCCGTACGACGCCACAAATAGCGGTCCTGAGCCGCCACCATCCATCGACTCCCTGCGACCTCTACGATGTCGTCGGTCCATCGAGTGGATGGTCTCCCATGTAGGGGGGGATTTGCCATAATCACCACGCTTGGCAGGCGGATTGGTGATCGCAGTGTTGGTGTTTAAAAATACTCAGAAGGAAGCTGCTGCCCTTCCTCTGGTAGGTTCCGTTAGTCGGCTCTTACGACATCCACGGGTTGAGTTGGAGGGGTCGATATTCGTACGCTGCAACCCCACGGACTTACATAGTAAATTATTATAATTATAGTAAATTTAATTTTTTTTAATTATTGGATTCTACAATATTAGGTAATATCTTTCCCTAAATACAAATTTTGTAGTGATTGTAAGCCTGAGCCACCACACCTAAAAACTCTAAAAAAAGAACTTTATATTTCTTTTTTCATAATTATCTGTCCGGATAAAAGCTGTTATGGAAAAAAACAATCACTCGATCTCATCAGGCACATGCAAAATGGATTAGAATTGAACGACACAACATTTGCACGCTCTCATGCTTTAAACCTTACCATGTGTTTAATATTTATAGTCGAGGTGTCAGAATGCGACCCGGATAGCGGTCGGTTCGGCGGATTCATTGTTGGATCTGTTACATAAATATTTAATTTGATACCTGATATAGACAAAAACATTTTGCAGACCAGTGATGGGAGATAAGGACAATGGAATGTAAATCTGCTGCTGATGCACACATGTCAATTGTAATTTTTAGAATATTTTTTCCTTCCTCTTTTTCGGGAACAAAAATAAATTTTAGTATATTATGCTATTCCAGGCTTAAAACTATATTAATAGAAGTTCAGCCCAAACCGTTCGTAAAAAGTAACAAAGATCTAAACTTTCGCATTTACAATAATTGAGTAGTATGATCGGGGTGTGTTTGCAAACTAGTTTTTTCAAAAATATCCATCTTAGGGTCAGGCAACGATAAAAAAATTCAGGTAGAATATTTATTTACTTATAAACATGTACCACTATTCTTACTGGCACACCCAATGCAATAGAGTACCTTATAATTAATAATATAATTAGTAGATATTTATTTACTACAGAAAACATTACATACTCAAGTTAGTAGTGCCTTAAAGCTTAAGTTTGGTGTAACTAGGTACTAGTTCTCCCCTAATTGACTAGGTTTTTTTTAATAATATATTAAGTTAACCAACTATTGGTGGATATAAGTAGTTAAAATAAATTAACTATCACTATCATGTTAGCGTTGTTTTGAGAGGGCATCCAAAGTGTTATTTAATTTGTACAATAATTTACTAGCTTATGTCAACTCATCATTATGTATGTCCAAGCTAGTTTTCGAACAAACGTTCATCTGAGGTAGATACGGAACGGAAACAAATGCGGGACACAAGATGGCGGAAGAGAGAAGAAAAAAATACCTACACCAGAAAAACAAGAAAAAAGCATTCTCTTTGGTAAAAGGAAAAACGGATTAAAAGTTATTAATTGAAGTGTGAATGTGAATTAAATTGTTGTTCAAACTATTATTTGGTATTTGAACTTACGGCATACGCCAAAAATCACTATGTTCTTACTAAATTGCTAAAAAAATATTCCTAAATCTAAAGTAAATTTAAAATACGCATACCAATGCCAATATAATTATACATAACGGGCACACACACTTCAAAATGCTCTTGGTAGTTTGACCATGCTCAAAGACTTTTGTATGTTGACGATACCTAAGTACCTATGTTTATTATCTTGCCAATGTTATCTTACGGTAATTGAGTGCGTTACCTGCGTTCTATCATGTAAAACTCAGAAGTCACAGATTATGTAAATAACGTTTTTGCCTTCACATCCAACATAATCAAACGAGAAATGACATGTGCATAATTGATGGGGTGAACACGTCGGTACAATATCACGTCGTTTGAAAAACATGTAAACAAGAGAAGCTTTCTTGAGTAACTTACTATCACCATACATATGTATATATATATGTATACTACTTATACCTTCTGAGAATTAATAAAATTAATATTACTTTAGTTACTATAATACCACTATAATAATAATTTAAATATATTCCATAGTTTCCCCCATAGCCCAATTACCCAGTCCATCCATTCACCACAATAACATGGCTTTTTTGTTATTTTCATTTTCCTTTGCAATAGTCTCTAGACCTGGCGGATATAATCTTCGGGTGTATCATATTGTGCAACCAAGGATGATATCCGCTATGTGTAGCTCTTGCCTTTAGATTAATTCTCATAAAGGGCCTCTGTGCTGTTGGCTTCGGCTCCACGCATGCCTCCCAAAGGACCGGGTCACTATATGGCCCGTGATCATGGAAATTTAAATATAATAATATACATACATCGCACTAAGCGGTTTTCCTCTAGCTTTATCTGTTTAGAACACGCTGCCCGGTCAATTATAAAAAAGTTATAGAATATGTAGAATAGAAAAACTTTTCCCATAACACAAGCTCTGCTTAAGTTGGGGCTAGATAATGTGTGAATTGTCCAGTATTTATTTATTTATTTGGACACAGGTACACAAGAGTATAAAATAAAAAAATGGTAAACAAAAACATTATAACAAATGATATAAGTGACTGAAAATAGTGGTGGTAAAAAAAAACAAGAACGTGGTAGGTACAACTTGTGTCTGTTCAAAACAGTCTTGTCTTCTAGACCTTCCTGATACATCGTCGGCCACATCTTCACCTTCCAACAGGTGAGATTGTGCTCAAAAGAAGGATTATCTATAATAGATAATGCGTGTTTTAAAAACGATAAACCGACTTCAAATTCCCTTACTTTTACACTTATTTCAAGTTTTGCGGGATAAATACTAATCCCCTGAGGATAAAAATTTATGGGACCCCTTCGGGATCGTTTTCTATACAATAGTGAAAGAATTTTCAAAATCGGTCCATAATTGGCGGAGATATCGCGTAACATAGTACATACAAAAAAATACATACAGACGAATTGATAACCTCCTTTTGAAGTCGGTTAAAAAATAGGTAGGTACTTCTTTATCCTTTCGTTAGTTACCCTGAAAAGAGTAGGCCCTGGAGAGGGTCGCGAGAACGAATCGGCAGGACGGGTCGCAGTGGCGATCTTTAGGGGAGGCCCAGGCCCAGCAGTGGACGTCCATCTCAGTTGAGATGATGATGATGATGAGTTATAATGTGCCCGAACGACTGCAAGTTTTGTTTGTTTTTTAACGTGCTATGAAAAAAGGAAGGTGTTCTATGTTCGGCTGTTTTTTACCAATTTTCAAGTGCACGAGACGTAAATACTAGTTTTGGGGGTTAGTGCATGGGACGGGTTAAAAGAGTCGAAAATTAACCAACCCCCTAATATCCGGAGTTTGAAGAACGATTCATCTGAAACAGCTCATATCTGTTCAGGATAACTGATCTAAAATTCGGTTGGAAGATTTGTCCTACACAAACTAACAGGGCTAGTAGGTAAAATAAGAGCTTGTAAAAACGTTTCGTTATATTATATATTACTAGCTGACCCGCCAAACGTTGTTTTGCCTTCAACCCTTATCATTTATGGGTATGGAAAATAGATAGTAGCCGATTCTCAGACCTACTGAATACGCATATAAAATTTGGTAAAAATCGGTAAAGCCGTTTCGGAAGAGTACGGTAACTAACATTGTGACATGGAAATTTTATATATAAGATGAGCCGGCCACACACTCGACGAATGGTATGGGAAGTAACGATGAAAGTAGGCAGACGTCGTGTAGCCACGCTCCTCGTCCCAGCGAGTCAAAGGGCCGGCAATAGAAGCGCGAGTGGCAGCGCGAGTGGCAGCGCGAGTGGCTGGCCACATACTCGCGCAGCGCATACATTTTATAGCACAGGCAGGAGCGTCGCGATTAATTGCGCGAGTAGAACAGTGTGTGGACAGAGTGGGCAACATCGAGGCAGCGTGTAGCCGGCCTATTAAATAAATAAATGATAAATAAATAATGCTGGACAATTCACACAGTATTATCTAGCCCCTAGCTAAGCAGAGCTCGTGTTATGGGTACTAGATATTAGATTAACCTTTACGAGCTGAGAAAATCCTGCATATCGTATAATAAATTAAAGCGTATTGACGTCATTGGCAGTATACGAGGAAATTGCCGTCGCAAATGTTTTTAATTTTATGGAATTAACTGACGAACCTTGTAATATCACCTACATATTCTAAGACAAAGTTCTCCGCTGCGTCTGTCTGTCTGCATTTGCATAATAAACTCTGAACGGATTTTTATGCAGTTTCAACCGACTTCAAAAGGAGGAGGTTCTCAATTCGTCTGTATGTTTTTTTATGTTAAGCGATATCTCCGCCTATAGAAAATTCTTCACTATTGTATAGAAAATTATCCCGAAGAGGTCCCATAAATATTATCCCCAGGGGATTAATATTTATCCCGCAAAACTTAGAATAAGTGTAAAGTAAGGGAATTTGAAATCGGTTTACCGTTTTTAAAAACACCCATAGTTAGAGTGGTTCATGAGGAAGGTCTGGGTATGTCATTAAATGCCCTTGACAAATTTTGTCAAGGTTTTGTTAGAATTGGTTGAAATATAACGATAGTTGTTGGAAGTGTCGGAAAAAGTCAACTTCTTCCAACAATAATCGTTATATTTCAACCAATTGAAACAAAACCTTATGAAATTATATACCTAAACCTTTCTCATGAATCATTCTATCAATTGGTGAAAACCACATGAAAATTCGTAGAGTTGTTCTTGAGTTTATCGCGAATAGACAAACAGACGCGGCGGAGGACTTTGTTTTATAAATAATGTAGTGATAGACATTTTACATCCAAAACACCCTGAACAAAATTTATCTGTAGATCGTACAAACATTTGTTCCAAGGCGGGAATCGAACCCGTAACCTCCAGCGCCGCGGGTGGACCGTCGCCCGCGACGTACAATGTCGTCGGTACATCAAGTAGGGGGTCGTCCATGAATCACGAGAGGCTCGATAGGGGGGCGGGGCGTGTTCAGAAAAATCACGAAATATCACAAAGGGTGTGAAAGAGGGTCCGGAATAATCACAAAATATCAAAAAGGGGGTTTAGTGAGATAGTACATGTATATTTTTTTTCAGCAGACAAACATTTTTATCACATTGCCTGAAATAAATTAGATTATAAGTACCTGTATTAAGAGACAATATTCTGAAATGTTTATGATACTTTCTATCTATAAAAAATACACTTAATTTGGTTAAATTTACGCGATCTGAACACATTATTATAAATATTCACAGAAAAATTGGCAAATAAACGCGATAAATACCCGTGAATATTTATAATAATAGGGAGTCTAAAATCTCACCGTGTATCACCAGGGGGCAAGAGGGTTAAAATGTTGCTAAAAACATCACGTAATTAATGGACGACTTGGATGATCTACATTCACCTTGCTCTATAAAAACATGTACTATAATTGTTTTACTTGTTTACGTAAATCATTAAAACAACAAACTAGGACAACAAGGTTGTTATGTTTTCCTTATGTTGTTGGTTGTTTATAAACAAACAAAAAGTTTAATTAATCAATTCTTATCTCCATGTGTATCAAAGTTACCTAAGTAGATTTTAAGGCTGGTAGATATTATGCAATCCACTATGAAATCTGAAAGTAAGAAAGAAAAAAAAGAAAAGACTTCAAAAAAGAAGTTGCTATATTTCCATTCTTAAAGGAGACTATCCATTTGCGCAGGACATGATATAGTACACAAATATGCACGCAAACACACAGGTGCATTCTCTATTCCTTCACTCTCATCACATAACGAGTGCACCTGTGTTTGCGCGCACAGTTGTGCACATCCTGCGCTTATAGCTAGACTCTATAGAAGTCTTTATTAAGGCTGGAAATATTAAAACTTGCTCCTTTGAAGTCTCGTCGTTCGAAGACTCGGAAACGCTGAATACCCCTACAGAAGCACGACCAACGCGGCTTATCGAGCTTTATCAAGTGCACGAGTTAGGATGTTGGCGGTGTCACCCCCGAGACACGGGGGTGACACCGCCAACATCCTAACTCCGGGCTGCTAATTTACAATGATGATGTTGACGATGACGTATGTAACCATCAATTTAATCATTACTGCCAGTTATCATGGCAGTGTACTTGACAATCATCGGTTAATTCTGGCGTACACCGGAATGACAATAAGCTATCATTTTCTTGATTAGGAGTAGAGTATGCACGAGGGACTAGACAGTAGGAAATAAGTAGACATGTATACACAAGCCACACAAGATGTGAAATGTATGTAAACAAACCGGGACACAAAAATCTAAAACTTGCTTGGCGTAGAGTTTCAGTTTCGCAAACATTTGTGCAGCCATGCATGCACAAACACAGTTTGCACAAGCAAGATGAAGCGTGTGGCCGGGCTCAAACTAGTTTGCGCAAGCAAGATGGAGCTTGTGGCCGGGCTATTAAATTGTATGCATTATTGAAGGAAAGATCTCAAATCTACAATGTGAATAATTAAAATCGACTTCGAACCCCTTAGTTTAAACTGTTTTTTGTTTTTAAGTTTTGCGGTATAAATAATTACTATTTAATCCCTAGGCAATATTTTTTTTATGGGATCACCTCGGGATCACTCACAATAGCGAAAGAATTTTCATAATTGACGGATAAATCAACTTTATACTACACCTACTCGGAAAGTTGCCTATTCCTTTTCCAAATATAAGATAGAAAGTAAGACATTGCAGGCGTATAGGAATCCGGGAGGAAAAACTCTATGGAATTTCATTTCTCACTCGTTTAGCGTGAGAGAAAACTGTATGGAAATCCATTTCTAACGTGTTATTTTTTTTAATTTCCTAAAAGACCGGCCGGTAGCTTTTCATAATAGGTCAAACGACAAAAAGTTTTTACTCCAAGTCCGCTTGCCTCTTCCGATTTCTGAACAATATTTTGAAAAAAGAACCCAAGTGATAAAGGCTGGCGCGGGAAGTTCTTCTAATTTTGAATTTGGTGTAGGCAATTTTATTAATTCTACAGAATGTCATCGAGTGGTAGTGAAAGTTTTATGACACCACCAGAAATAAAATATTTATTCTGCTTTTTATTTTCCTCGAAGGTATAGTATAAAGCACTATGTATCACTCGGTAGAAAGTGTGATTCCTACCTCGTGTGTTTTAAGGCCCTCGGCTGCGCCTCGGGCCTCAAACGACACACTCGATAGGAATCAGGCACGTTCTCGCCTAGGTGAACAATGTACTATTATTTACATAATAAGATAAATGGCGTGTTTTAAAAAACGATAAACCGACTTCAAATTCCCTTACTTTTACACTTATTTTAAGTTTTGCGAGACAAAATTATATCGGACCCCTTCGGGATCATTTTCTATACAATACAGACGAATTGAGAACCTCCTCCTTAAAGCCGAACATAACAACCTCCTCTTTTTTTCGCGGTCGTTTAAAAATGCATCTAATTAAAATTAAATATTTTTTTCCTCAACATAATACATAGTTTACAAACGAATCTAATTTTAGCGAGATTTTGGAACGTAGCCAATAGTTTTAGGAAATAACAACAAAGGATAAGACTGTGTGACGTAAGTCGCTAAGTAGTTTGCCTGTAACTGATTTTGTAGATCCGCATGTTGATGGAATATATGTATGTATATACCTAAAGGGTTCCACACATCAAATTTGCAACGTAACACACAACAAGTCTAATATGTGCAACTATCTGTTCGACCAGGTGAACATATTAGATAACTTAAGTTTCTAAGATCGGGTTTTCAAAAAATTATCAGAGTGCCGCGCCTGGTCGAAGCGACGCGTGACCCGAGAGCTGGTGAGTATCTGGTGCAGCGCTTTAGCATTGCCATACAGCGAGGCAATGCAGCCAGCGTCTTGGGGACGCTTCCGACTGGTATTGGTATGGACCAGTTGAGCTATCTGTAGATTGTTTGCAGCAGTCTGCAGTTAGCTCAATTGTAAATACCAGTTTAATTTGTTTATATTATTTGATTGTTATTTTCTTTGTCAATAATTTAAGTAAAATTTTTCAATTTAAAAAAGAAGTTGAACTACTCGGATTGAAAAATCCTTAGAGTATTTAGAACGGAGATGTCAACGCAAGGCGTACCCCTCTGCCGGCCATATGGCCATACACGTTATATAAAACTACTTCACTCGTAACCGCGACCATTAGCTGTCCTTTCGTGTCGCGAAGTAGTGCTCAGTGAAAATTGTGAATTTTGCGGTATTACGGTGTAAAAGACGATCAGAGACATCAAACTTAAGGTACCACGGTATTTCCTATCACAAGTAAGTGATATTTTTATCAATTGTTTTTTGTAATATTGTTTAATTTAGATTCAAATGGAATAGCAGTTGCGACAGTTTTAATACGACGCCAACGTCTTGGTAGAGGGTAGGTGAGTAATGTGAGTATAAATTCCTTGGTAGAAGGCATAGTGTGGGGACTAGAATGAAACTGATAAAGTGAATGATGGAATGAATAAAATGCCATGTGTTTTTTTTGTGCCCATATTTAACCGATTTAAAAAAGGAGGTTCTGTATTGGACTCGTAATGTATGTATACAACATCATTTCAAATTAGTTAACGAAACACGGGGAAATGATCTCTATCGGGAATACATTACTTGGAGCATTCAGAACGGGAGTAGCCGAGCGTACGCAGTCCGAGGTACATGAACAGTCATTTGTGTCTGTTTATAAAAACTAGTTTGCTGCGATTGTCTCTGTCATTCTGCCTTCAACATGTCGATTTATGGAGCTCCCTTAAAATTTTGGTGGTGCTGTGTCGTTTTTTTATTGCTATTTGCTTTGTACTTTTTGAACGCAGAAACATATAAACAGGATTTTTTATACAGCTGGTGTAGTATGTAAGATGAAACTGCGGTGCATAGCTAGTTCTTTATAAATAGACTGTGGATTGAAATATCAATACAGTACAAGTAGATAATGATTGAATATTATATGAAATGTATAATACAAAGATGCTCCTAATGCTTAAATAAATTACTACAACGTATATAGTTTCAAAATCATTGAACTATATTTCCAAGGAAAGGACTTATTTCCAAATATTGATCTACATGTCTATGATAATGATTTCGTCACAATATGGAATTAGGAAGATTGGTTATGCAAAAGTATACAGATACTAGAATCTCCTTTCTTATGAAAAAAAAAACAGATCCAAAGAAATGTGTACTGTTACAATATTGTTTCGCAATAAATGTAAAATAGGTTGCAAAGGTGCATCGCAAGCACTCTAGTACTTGCTTGCACGTGCATTTCTGTCGGAATACTTGCAGTTTGGGTTTGGTCTTCGTCGCGAAAACGCCACTGCTTCACGTTAAACTGTACCAAGTCTAATAAATTCTACTTCCAATTCAAAATACCTTGTTTTAAAAGACGACCCTGACCCACCCCGTAACAGTGGTGTCAGAAGTGGGATTCTGGCTATAAACGTAAAGCCAAATATCGTGCGCGTGTGTATGTGGCGCCGATCGATGTGTCGTAATATCTACCGTATAGTTGTCCAGGTCTCTTCATCTAGAAAAGTCCACTCGCCGTTCTGTGTGTTACAATCTCACCGCTGACCCGGTCCCATTACTCTTGCTGTGAAAAGCAGAGCGTTGATACTAACGCCATTCCCGAGCTCCGCCGCCGCTGCCGAACTGCGGCCATTAACTCGTCGCCGTGCCGCTGCCGCTGTTTCACAGCCGGCGTCGCCGCTATCTCGCCGCCGCTATCCTGCCGCCGCTGTCTCGCCGCTGCTACCGTCGCTGTTTTGCCGCCGCCGCGCTTGCCGAAACGCCTGTGAAGGCGTCGCTACCACACCAACTCGTCTCCGCTCCGTCGTGTTCTCGAAGGAGAGGATTGTTTGCTGTGTTCCGGAGTTCATACAAGATGAACTTTCTTGTAGTTGCAGTCTTACTGTGAGTAGAACTTACTTATTCTCTGTTATTGTCACTGTTTCCTCTGTATTTTATCCTATTTCCCGGACGATTTTATTAGTTAGCTATTCAAGTATTTTAAATATTCTTTAAGTAGGTTATGTAAATAATATTATCTTTATTTCACAATGACGCAAAAGGGTGAGTCAAAAGCCGATACCGTCGAAACTTCCGATACATTTCCAATCAAAGTTTTGTGTGATTTTGTAAAGACGTATAAGGGAGAACGAGACACATTAACTGCTTTCCTAACAAACTGCCAGAATGCTTTGAGTCTTGCATCCAAGACGCAAAAGGACTTACTATTGAAATTTATTATTTCCAAGTTAGAAGGTAAAGCCCAGATAGCATGTTCGAATAGAATTTTTGAGAATTTTAATGACCTTAAGGACTTTTTGAAACAAAACTTCGGCGAAAGGAAACATTACAACCACCTTCTGTTAGACTTGCAAACGTGTAGGCAGCAAACTGGTGAATCGGTATCTCAGTTCGCTCTTAGGATAGAGGGTTGTGTTGCAGCTTTACTTTCAGAGATTCACTCCTCTGAAACTCTAAAAAAGGATTTGCCAGGTAGAGTCGCAATGACGGAAGACTTAGCTCTTCATACATTTATAATAGGGCTCCAGCCACAGCTCAGTGCGCTTGTCCGTGCTAGGGAAATAAAGACCCTAAATGCTGCGATCAATGTTGCCATGAGTGAGGAAAAAATTAACAATTTCCTGTCTAAACCTGAGGCTAAGGTAGGTCGCCCGTTGTGTAAACGTTGTGGTAAAGCTGGGCATTCCGAAAATCAATGTTACAGTAGACAGAACATCCAAGCGATTGTCCCGCACCAACGACCCCGAGCGACTCAAGACCGTCATCATTCTGGCCTACAGCCGTCTACGTCCGGTCAACAACAGTCAGGCCAACCGGTCGTTTGTAGATATTGTAAGAGCGTAGGGCATGAAATTCACCAATGCATTAAGAGGCGCATTAATAATTCCCGTAGAGGAGTGCATTACGCGCAATCTCAAGTCGAAACACCACCTGAGTCCCCTTTACCGGTTGCCGAATTAGAAGATCCCCAAAATTTAAACTAAATCGCCGGATAACGCCTTCGTGCCAGCGTATGTCCGATAGTAAGTTGTTAGGCACAAAGAGTGAAAAAGCATTTAAATATAAGACTGTATATAATCCTGATATTTTAAGTAATCCTAATATTTTAGGTAAGTCTAGTGATAAGGCCTCTGATTCCAATTGCCCCTCTGTGTCTAAAGACTTCTCCGTTTCTTTCAAGTCGTATGCAGAATTAGTAAAAAGTAGTTCTAAATCCTCTGAGTCGCGTTCTAAGTCGAGTAGCTCTGTGTTGTGTCCTAAGTCTAAAAGCTCTGTACCATATTCTATGTGGAGAAGCTCTGAGTCGCACTCTAAGTCCACTGTTCCACAGGGACCCACTGTTTCTTCAGGTCCTTCGACACGAAGTCGTGTCAAACTCACTGTTTCTAAACCAACTGAATCCCGTGGTCTAGCTGTCTCTTCAGAAAAGGCCACCGCATCTGAAAACATAAAAAACAATGTTAAAAATTGTTCAAATGCAGGTTTTTGCGAAGAAACCATTGTATACGATATCCATGACGAAAAAGTTTCCTTACCTTATGTAAAAGTTTCTACGTCCCATTCTAAAACTCCACTTCGCCTTCTAGTAGATTCGGGCAGCTCCATCTGTCTCATAAGAGAATCAAGTCTTTCACCGATACCTAATCTAGAGGATCATATAATAAAGTTCAAGGGCATAAACGATGTCGATTCTTATGCTAAAACGAAGGGAAAATTTATCCTGTCTATTCAACTAAAAGAAAATGATGTACTACCTTTTTATTTCCACGTCATAGGAAATGATATAAATCTTCCTTATGATGGTATAATTGGTACTAGTTTTTTGAAAGCATACAATGTCAATGTGCTCTATTCTAAGTCGAGACTAGAGGTGTCCGGTAATCCAAATCGGTTTATAAAGATGATTATGACTAAAACTTCTTACACCGTCCCCGCGAGAAGTGAAATGTTTATAGAATGCTACGTTACTAACCCTCAAATAAAGGAAGGATTAATTTTAGAACATACTTTGCCACAATATCCGGAGATCTATTTTGCTAACTGCCTAGTACGTGCCAATCCTGCTAATAAAATATTAGTCTCTGTCCTTAACACGTCTGAAAAGGATGTTCAAATTAATAATTTAGCGTTAACTATAGAACCGGTTTTACAAGTATTAGAACCGAAGCAAAATCTTGTGGATAACAGTGACGCTACTCTGGACCCGTCGAAGATTCCATTCGTAATGACCATAGAGTCAGATCGCGATCAAAAGGTTCAAAAGGCTCTAAGGTGTTCTCATATGAACCATGAAGAAGAAACGATATTACGAGACCTCTGTTCCAAATACTCCGATATATTTTTCCTTGAAGGAGATCACTTAACATGTACTAACACTATTCGTCATTCAATACGAACTAAATTAGATACCCCTATTAACGTCAAAAGTTACCGCTTTCCGGAATGCCACAAGGAAGAAGTTAATCGGCAAGTCCAAGATATGTTAGACCAAAAAATTATTCGCCCTTCTATTTCACCTTGGTCTGCTCCAATCTGGGTTGTCCCTAAAAAACCCGACGCATCAGGAAAAGTTAAATGGAGAATCGTAATCGACTACCGGAAGCTCAATGACATTACAATTGGTGACGCTTATCCTATTCCAAACATAAATGAGATTCTAGACCAACTCGGGCATAGTAAATATTTTTCAACGTTAGACCTTGCTTCAAGTTTTCATCAAGTGTGCGTCGAAGATAAAGAAAAGACGGCTTTTTCAGTGGTTGGAACAGGGCATTTTGAATGGTGTAGGATGCCGTTTGGCCTTCGAAATGCCCCCTCCACGTTCCAGAGGTTGATGAATATAGTGCTTACAGGTCTACAAGGCCTTCACTGTTATACGTACATGGACGACATCATAATTCACAGTCCAAACTTAGAACAACACGTACAAAGCGTTGAACTTGTGTTTAAAAGGCTACGTGAGCATAATCTCAAGTTACAGCCCGATAAAAGTGAATTCCTTCGGAGAGAAGTTCAATATTTAGGTCATATAATCTCAGATACAGGCGTAAAACCTGATCCGTCGAAGATAGCATGTGTGTCAAAGTTTCCAGCTCCAAAAACTCCAAAAGACATTAAATCATTTCTCGGCCTAGTTGGTTACTATCGCCGATTCATTGAGAACTTTTCACACATTTCTAAACCTCTAACTTGCTTGTTAAAAAAGGATATAGCATTTGTTTGGACTCCGGAACAACAAAAAGCATTCGATCTTTTAAAAACGAAAATTACCACAGCTCCAATATTGCAATTTCCTGATTTTAGTAAGCCATTTTTGCTTACGACTGATGCTTCGAATTATGCCATTTCCGCTATTCTGTCACAAGGGGAAGTAGGGAAAGATCTGCCCATCTCGTTCGCTTCTCGAACACTAAATAAGGCAGAAGGCAATTATTCGACCACTGAAAAGGAATGCCTAGCTATTATTTTTGGTACTAAAGTGTTTCGACCTTATCTTTTCGGTCACAAGTTTCTTATTCTTTCCGATCACAAACCTCTTCAGTGGTTATTTAACTGCAAGGACCCTGGTTCTAAGTTAGTGCGTTGGCGCCTTAAGTTAGAAGAGTTTGATTACGAAATCAAACATAAAACTGGTAAGCTTAATAGTAATGCAGATTCGCTCTCTCGGAATCCAGTTTTGGCAATCGATAATGACCTACAAAATTCCTTGTCTCCTCCACAAAATGTTACTCCAAATACTTCGCCTCCGTCACTCACTCTCCCATCACTACCTCTATCTCGACCGGTTCCACAGACATCTCCACAGAACGCTTCCACACCCGCCATGAGCCCTCAGTCACCTTCAAGTAGTGCTGAAACATATGAAAAATATTTACAACTTAGCCGAAGCTCCTCAAATTCTTATAATGCTGTAATCGAAGAACATAACGAGTCGCTACTAAAAACAAAGTGTAAAATGATAGCTTACCCTGCATCTATTGATTTAGACAACTCTATTCCATACTGCCCTGAAGTCATAGGTTTGTCTACAGATAAACCGTGTATTCTTGAAAAAGAACGCGAACTTGGAACAATTTTAAATTCATCAAATGATAAACACATTTTTTCGCATCTGTTTATTACGGTCCATCATTACGATGAAATAACGTACAAGGATATCTTTTCTATTCTACGGGATTACAGGGACATGGTTAAGTTTTGGTATCCTGAGGAGAAAGAGTTAGCAATTTCTGATTTTTCTAATCCTTTTAATAAATTAAACTTCACTAAGATTTTCAATATAATCGCTTTTATCTTCCACAACACTAATGTAAAAGTACACGTCTATCATAATAATATTTTCTTTCCTACACCTGACGAGGTAAAGAAAATACTTAGAGATAATCATGACTCACCTTCAGCGGGTCACCCCGGTATTGCTCGAATGTTAGAAAGAATAAGAACACAATACTGGTGGAGAAACATGCGTTCAGACATCGAAAGTTATGTCAAAGGTTGTAAGTCCTGCCAAATCAATAAACCTCTTAGGGGAACAAATAAAGCCCCAATGATCATTACGTCCACTGCTACCCGACCGATGGAAAAAGTCTATCTCGACGTTGTAGGGCCTCTGATGGAAAGTAGGATTAATAAGTACAAGTTCTTACTAACTCTACAAGATGACCTCACCAAGTACTCTCAGGCTTATCCTATGCAGACCTGCTCAGCCCAAGAAACTGCAGAACGTCTCGTCCATTTTATTTCGCATGTAGGTATTCCTAGAATTATCGTCACTGATCAAGGTACAAACTTCTGTTCGGACATGCTCAGGCAGTTAGCAAAGCTTTTTGGCATTAAACACGTTTTTGCGTCAGCATATCATCCACAAACGTGCGGTGCTTTAGAAAGAAGCCATTCTACACTTAAAGAGTATTTAAGGTCGTTCATTTCAGAAAACCAAGATACTTGGGATCTTTATGTTAACACGGCTATGCTATCTTACAACACCAACGCGCATTCAACAACGGGTTTTACCCCTTTCGAACTTCTGTTTGGCTCAAAACCTTATATTCCTAAATCTATTGACGTCTTGGAAAGTGGCACTTATACGGACTACATAAGAGCTCTTAGCCATCGTCTATATTACAGTAGACAAAAAGCTGTTCAAAACATCCAATCCTCGAAAGAAAGGTCCAAAACTTATTACGATCGCCATACTAAACCTATAACATACAACGTTGGCGATATGGTGTATGTCCGTTGCCATCATAAACAAAATAAGGCCTTGTCCCCTGTTTGGAAAGGTCCTTATAAAATACTCAAAATGGTCGGTAATCACACCGTGTCTGTACAAGTCAACAGACGACTAATACGTCATCACTATGATGAAATTAAACCTGCGGCTAACCCTTCATTTTAAATTTCTTTCGTTTCAGAATAACCGTAATTTCGCCAGCCGAGCCCAGCCAGCAGTTTACAACAACCATAGATCAAAGTCCTGGCCTCTATTTCGATCAACTTCTTAATGTTAAGTTCAGTAACGACTACTGGGATGTAGTAACTTATATCGATATACATAAGATTCAACCTCATATGACTTATGTAGAAGACCAACTTACAAAGCTTGTATCACTGTGTCAAAATTCTATTTCGTCTAAAATCCAAGTTGATTGTCTCAATTCCCTGTCGTCTTTACAAAACCAACACATAAGTAACATTAAAAAGTTCGCTTCTATTTCTTATTTACTCGATGGAAATCAACATAACAGAGTAAAGCGAGGGTTAATAGATGCTGGCGGATCTATACTCAAAACCATTTTTGGTACTTTAGACAACGATGACGCCATCAAGTACTCGGAGGCAATCGACCAAGTACAGTCAGACGAAAGGAAGTTGGCTCATCTAATGAGAGATAATATTCATATCGTTAAGTCTACTATTTCTACATTCAACAGTTCTATTTCAAAGCTTAGCGAAAATGAAAAACGTCTCAGCTATAACTTAGAAATCATTAACAAAGCATTTGACCAAATGGCAAATAGCAATGATAAGTTAGAAATTAAATCTCATATGAATCTTTTACTTAACTCGTTAGAAGGTATTATAATTTCTTTGTCGTTTGATATAGAAGATATAAACAACGCAATTCTATTTAGTAAATTAAATGTTTTGCATCCGACTGTACTAAGTCCTCAACAGCTGTACAATGAGCTTGATCAGCATAAAAATAATATGCCAAAGCACTGCGAGCTTCCAACGACCTTGTCACTCCAAAGTGTTCATGAGTTAATTGATATTTCAAAGCTTATTTGCTATTATTATAAAGATAAGATTGTTATTATAGTTCGAATCCCGCTCGTCCTACCCCAGACGTACCATTTATTCCATGTCATTCCACTTCCAGTACCATATGATGTAACGAGACCCGATACCTATGCACTTATTGTACCTACTAAATCCTTTGTGACAATAACAGCTGATCGCATGTTCTACTCGCTACTTGACTCCGTTAACGATTGTAAACTCATAAATAATAAGTGTTACGTGTGTGAGTTAAGTGGTGTAAATATACTTTCAGTCGTAGCTAACTCTGTGTGCGAAACGACTATATTGTCTCAAGCAGTTACAAAACGACCAAAGTCGTGTGATGTTAAACTTTTCAAAGGTGATGTCGATGTGATCTATAAAATTAGTGGAAATCGCTGGATTTATGTGCAATCTACACCCGCTCAGTGCCATATCACGTGTGACAATGATCCAGTGAGTTACAATGAAGTACTATTCGGTACAGGTTTTCTGTCTCTACCTAGGAAATGCAAAGCGTTTTATAAGACTATGCAATTTACGGCTGCGGAAACTGTGACTACGAATTCATCTGTGACCGTTTCTAGTTATAACATTATCCAAGATGATTGCTGTGAAAAAACTGTTAAAAATAAGACTCTTTCTAATTTACGTCTGTCCAAGCTTAGCAGCGTAAATAACTTAAATTCCCTAGTTCATGCTAGTGTTTACTTAGATTCTATTGAAAAGGAGTTAAATGAGATTGAAAGCCCCACGCACTTCCATAAGTATGGAATGCATTATCTGTCAGGGGGTTATATTTTAATGGGATTAATGTTAATATTCATAGTTTTTAAAAGTCGTAAAAGTTTGTGTAGATATAAGGAAAACACTTCAGGTTGTTGCATTAAAATTTATAATCAATGTAATAATAAGCAGAAAATCGAGTCCAGACGTCATGTTCGTAGCACTGTCCACGTTCGGGATTCTGATAGCGATGAAGTCGATAGTCCTAAAAATAGTGTAGTCTCTAGTTCCTATATAGATAAAATAAATACTATGTGAGTAGTAGTTTTCTATAAAAGTTTATAAGAATATAAAAAAAAAAAAAAAAAAAACTCTAGTGTTAATTTTCTAACTTATAATTGTATTAGTTTAGCTCTGTTTCATTAGGTATATCTCTGTTTCATTATAATTTCTCTATTTCAGACCTAGGCAAAGGCTAAACCCAACTCAGACTTTATTTGTCATCACTACCCCTGTGATGAAAAATCTTAACGGGGGGGATGTTACAATATTGTTTCGCAATAAATGTAAAATAGGTTGCAAAGGTGCATCGCAAGCACTCTAGTACTTGCTTGCACGTGCATTTCTGTCGGAATACTTGCAGTTTGGGTTTGGTCTTCGTCGCGAAAACGCCACTGCTTCACGTTAAACTGTACCAAGTCTAATAAATTCTACTTCCAATTCAAAATACCTTGTTTTAAAAGACGACCCTGACCCACCCCGTAACAGTACGTTTACAATAAATTTGTCCATTTTAAAAACCAATAGTTTAAAAATTATGTAATATACATTTATATTAAACATATCATTTTTTTTTAAATTCCTTATCCATACAAATCCGCGTGGGGCAGTAAATTTGCTAACAGCCGCTATTCTTCTCCTGCTCTTTATTTTTCTCACCCCACCACACCAATTAAGAAACAAAATATTTATCAAAAAAATGCATTCATGAAAGATTCATCGAAATCAGTTCAGTCTTAGAAGTTCTAAGACTGAACCGATTTCTATGAAGATGTTCTAAGTTAGAACCCTAAGATTCATAATTGCGTAATATTTGTTGTAATTATGTAAGTACATACAATAACTATTAGCGCACCGCGGTTTTACTTGCGTAGATATAATATAGCCTTGTGTTACTTAACAACAGAGTACCTTTCTATTCGTAGAATAATTTTTAAAATCGGTTTGGTAGTTAAAGAGATTACGCCCTACAAATCTATAAAAAAAGGAAAAGTATATGATTTGGAACAACCCTGATTTCATTCATTTGAAATCATTCATTTTATCGGTCTTTTTACACCCCATCACTACTTTTTTGTGTTAGTGTACCAAACAATAGTGTAACAACAGTAATTCTTTAACTGCGTGCTTGTTTTGTGTTTGTGTACAGCTTTTACTTGTGTGTGCGTTTATAGGTACGCTTAATTTTTCTGCGTTAGTGTGCGTGATTATGTAAATGTGTGCTGTACCGTGCTACCTCGCCTCCCGCGAAAACTGGCAGAATCATTTTAGTACTAAAAGTAGCGCTTGACAACTCCCTTTCTAGATACTCTAAGGAAAAATCCAATAAGTTCAATCACAATATTTTTATTAATATAACTATTTCTACCATGAATTGTAAAACAGGTATAAAGTCTACACCATATATCAGGCAAAGATGTAAATCGTTAGATAGGCCCTTACTGTAGTGAGACCGCGCCGTTTTGTGTGCCACGCGAAATGAGATAGCTCGCTCATTTGGAATCAGTGTACATCTAAACACGGTGCTAGCTGGACCTGTTTAACTTTGGCATTATTTGTTGAAAAGTGCCTCAAAATGCCATCGCGTGCATTTCGCAAAAGCAACAATAAATTCTTAAAATACAAATCAATCCAAAGGCGGAACATTTCACTCTTAGGATTGCGAGCCGACCTTAAATTTGCCGACGGGGCGGCGCGACGACCTCCTCGGTCAGCGTGGCGGCGCCGCCGCGCCGGCGTGGTTTGATTTTTTTGTCTCTTATGTAGGTATTTAAAATTAACTAGTAGTTAGCCCCTAACCGTAACGTAGTGACTGTTTTAGTTTCAATCGTCTGTCTCGAGTATTTTTTTTATTTTTTTATATCTTTATTCATTAAAGAAGGTTTGATCAGAGTGATCATGACACACTCATAGTTTACAATAAATTTGCTGTTCCGGAGCTACATATTATGACGGTTTGAAATTGCCATTGCAAGACGTAAGGCACAAAAGTAGTAAAAAATCAATAAACCATTTAAAAATGGGATTCTTATTGTATTTTGCTTTCCTGCATGAACGGTCAAAGAGATTCGCTAAGTTTGGTGTAGAAAGGGATGTACGAATTCATATTTCAAAACAAAAAAAATTACAGCTCGATCTAGGCTACAAGAGCTTTCATTTGATAGGTCGGTATTTAGTGTAAGGTACACAGTAATAACAGCGAAAGGAGCGAGCACTTTTCGAGACTATCCACTGCCGCGCCGCGCCACTGCAGCAACCGCGCCGTCGCTGCCCCATGTGTAGTCGATCAGTCAGCGCTTCGACCAGCGACCAGACTAGATAATCTATTTTATCAAAACTCTCTAAGAAACATAACAGTGGTGCGCTGAAGGTTTCTACTTCTTCTAGCAACCGCAATCACAGAAAACCTTGAAGGAGACTACATTCTTAAGTACTGGAGGGATAAATGATATGTTTATTGGAGAGTTTTGAATTGAGATTCTCCGGTCTGGTTGCTGGTCGTCGCACCGACGCGACTGATACAGACGGCGGCGGCGGCGGGGCGTGAGAAAACAGCGGCGCGGCGCCGGCGTGCGCACTTCTACACACTACCTACACACACGTCTACAGACAGCACACTTTTTTCACTTTAAAATTTCAGGGCATAATAGGATCTTTATTTTTTCACAATAATGTGTGCAATATGATTATGCACAATAAATGGGATTAATAATAGGTAAATGGATTTATTGACAAAAAAACTATTTTAAACTTTTAATTTGGTAGTGTGCGTGCGTCGCATTATGACGCACACATTGAGACATTTTCGATTTCAGGGCTTAGATGACATTTATTTTTTCACGAAAGTGTGTGCAATGTGATTGCACACAATATGGTTATAATAACAGTTAGGTCCGTGGTTAGGTTTACTGGCAAAAACATTATTTTTAACTAGTACTCATTAGTGTGCGTGCGTCGGCATTTTGTTAACGCAAACATTCAAAGACAATGCCACAGTTTTTGGTGTCAGGGCATATCTAACGATATAAATCTTTGATATCAGGTACCAGGATAGCAGAAAGGATGGAGAGGTATTTCACTTTAGATTCCCAAAGAGTCAGATCACGTGTCGCGAAAAACTCTTCGTGGCTAATGCATTCCTGCCCCTCTAGCACGGGGATTGTTCTCTAGGGTACAATAGAGAAAACACATCGGCAGCGACGGCAGCACACCCTACTCACAGTGTAAATAAGTGGATGCGGGGATTTCGGGAACTGTTGCCCAGAAATCCCCTGTGCATCTCCTTTCTGAGCCGGGGAAAATGTCAGGGGATATTGGAATAAGGCCCAAAAGGTCAAGGTCCCGAAACAGTCCGCTAGAGCTAACGGCAGACTGTTGCAAACAATCTACAGATAGCTCAACTGGTCCATATCAGTACGAGTCGGAAGCGTCCCCAAGACGCTGGCTGCATTGCCCCGCTGTATGGCAATGCTAATGCGTTGCGCCAGATACTCACCAGCTCTCGGGTCACGCGTCGTCGCTTCGACCAGGCGCTCAGATAATTTTTTGAAAACCCGGAGAGCGTTGGTACCCCACGGACCTAGGGTCTCGACTCCAAGGGGAGCAAATGCGTTAAGTTATAAAGTTACTATATATGTACATATAATACATAGTATGACACGACACGTCTCATCTTATTATCAATTAATTTTAATAGATTTTGACGCAAAACCAACTGCTTCAGGAAAACGTGAGAATAAAATAGGTTTATATGATTTTTATAGTAACTTACCTACCTAGAATTTTATTGTCTTGCGAGTAGTGTAGTACTGAACTCAGAAATATATCAAAAGCTTGTGCTGTATTGCATATGGGTACTAGATGACTGATACATAATACAATACATACGTAGAGTTTTTTTTTATTATATATATAAAATACCCAGAGCACCCGGAATAAATATTTGGAGATCGCACAAAATTTCGTCGCAAGGCGGGAATCGAACCCGCAACCTCCTACGTCGCAGACGGACCTTCGCCCGCCACGTCACATCATCGGTCGTCGTCTTGAATTGATTTTAATTAACCTCTATAGGGCTCACCTTTCGCTTTAAACTGGTTTAGGTGTTTTATGTTTGACGAAATCCTATCCTACTAATACACACATCAACATCGTCTAGGGATATTTTGTATAAAGTTCTTGAACTCTAAAAATACTGGCCAGTTTTAAAATCTTTTGAAGAAACCTTATTTTTTAGGCCTTTTTGAATGATTCCAAATTTGAATTTGAACAAATGAATAAAAAACAAAAGATTTGCGCGGCATTGCTATAGCGAAGGACGAAAGTTACAATTTATCTTCCATAGTTTATGGTATTTTTTTGTGTCAAATTGAAGTTTTAAAACACGTTATTAATTAATTTCGATTTTATACTACTAAATGCATCATGCGGCGGCGCCATTTAACTAGAGATAAAATGTTAAGGGCAGTAGGTATGCTCCAAGCTGGGGCTACTCAGCTGAGTGTTGCTGAGGAGATTGGAACAAAACAAAACGTGATCTCAAGGTTATGCTCACGTTATCGTGCTACCGGTGAAGTGGCTGAAAGACACCCAGGCGGGAAGCGCATAACCACCCAGCGACAAGACCGATTTTTGCAAGTTTCCGCTAGAAGAGAACCAAATGTTACGGCAATGCAGTTGGTTCAAAGGCTCCAGTCAGAGCACCAGTTGCTGGTGAGTGACCAAACTGTGAGGAGAAGACTGCATGAAGCCAACCTTCATGCTCGCAGACCGCTTCGTACTCCAGCACTACGCCGAGGAAATCGTGGACGAAGATTAGAGTGGGCTCGTGAACATTTGCTCTGGGAAGAGAACCAGTGGTCTGCGGTGCTGTTTACCGATGAGTCCCGATTCGGTTTCCATCCCGATTCAAGAAGAGTACGTGTATGGCGAGTTCCTGGTCGTGAGAGCCGTCTGCAACACCCTCAGGAAGTCCATCCATACCGCGGTGGGACAGTTATGGTTTGGGCGGGAATACGTATTGGTGGAAGAACAGATCTCGTTTGGATCAGAAACACCATGACCGCTGAAAAATACCGTAACCAGGTGCTAGTACCAATAGTCTACCCCCATCGACTACAAATGGGCCAAGAATTCACGCTCATGCACGACAATGCCCGTCCGCACACAGCGCGAGTGGTGACCAGCTGGCTGCAGGAGCACGACGTGTCGGTCTTAAACTGGCCTGCGCAATTGCCAGACCTAGACCCCATAGAGTATGCATGGGACATGCTGCAAAGAAGGGCTATGAACCATTTTCCTGCAAACATCGCGACTGAAGAGCAACTTTTTTTGCATCTTAGCAGGACCTGGGACAATATCCCGAAGCAAGACTTTGATAATTTGATTCAAAGCATGAAAACCCGTTGCAGGACCGTTTGTAACGTCATGGGTGGTTTTACTGACTACTGATTTTTCGTATAATTGCAAAAAACAGGAAATTTCGCATAATTTTGCATTTTGTTTTTTAAAAACCTATACCATCCTAAATGTAAAATTTTTTCATGTTTTGTTTTTTATTGAATAAAATTTTATTTACACAATAAAAAAAAATTCTATTGTATTCGAAGGTCTAGTCTACTAAACGGGCTTTTCAAAAATATATACATACATGTTGCATGTTATTTATAACAAATTTTGAGTAAATTGAGAAAATATGAAATATCCCTAGACGATGTTGATGTGTGTATTATAAATGTGAAAGTTTGTATGGATGGATGTGTGGATGTATGGATATTTGTTACTCTTTCACGCAAAAACTACTACAACCGATTAGGCTGAAATTTGGTATGGGTATAGTTTGGGACCTGGAATAACATATAGGCTATTTTTTTATTCCGATAAAATGAGGGCGAAGGCGCGAGCAGCAGCTGGTTATGTCAAAGAATCTGGTTTTGTATACCTAATCAGTTCCGTGAAAAATCACGGAACTGATTAGGTATACAAACTAATACCTATTGACTTAAGACTTGACCTACTAAAACAAAAGTTATAGTAGGTCAAGTCTTAAGTCAATAGGTATTACCTAAGTAGCTAAATTTTGCCAGAGAATATTATAAAAATACTAACGACCGACTGTCCGGTCATTTATTTTCTGTTTGGTTATAGCAATACTATGAATTTCTTTAATTGTTGACAGGTGAGTTAATGCAGCCTGAATAAAGTATTTATAGATATATATATAGTATATAGTGACAGATAGATGCGAATCTATCGACACGAAAAATATGAGTATAGATAAGAACTAGAATAGATCAGTATCAACAGATTTGTTATGTCAGCGTAGGTAATGAGAGGTTTTCAAAAGGAACTTTAAAAAAAAGGTTGCTATAGACTAAGATAGATGGCGCTGTATGAAACTAAATGTCAAAAATCACCCAAAAAAAATGTGTAAAATGGCACCCGTTTCGATATTTATTTTATGACAATTGACATTTACTCTTGACTTTTATGCAGCGCCATCTAGTGTCAAAATAAAAAGCGTGATTGTTTTTTAAAAAGATTGCCCTGAAAAGCCCTCATTGTAAAAAAAAAACAGACAATCGCACCTGATTTAAAAATTTGCCTATAATAAAAAGCTTGTAAGCAATTTCTATCGCCGATGTCTGCACCTTTGTTATAAAATGTAGGTACTTTAAATTAGGGTCAAGAGCATTGTATTAACTAAACCGGAATTGAATTGACAATTAATGCTATTAATTAACAATAAATGTCATTAGCATTGTTACTTAATGTTAAACTGTTTAAAAATGGTCTCTTCCGTGTTTTAAATTAAAAACCTAGAAAATTACAATACTTGGGTGAATCAACTTTTATGGCAACCCTTTTGTGTTCCTGTCATAGAAATACGATAAAAACGATAAAATCTGTATTTCAGTTTAAAATATGATTGTTTTAATGTTAACGTAAACTTAGATTCACTGCTTACATGGTAGTGTCATAGTTTTTCATAGTATAAAGCAAAAAAAAATATATTTTCCTATGCTAACTCAGCGGAACATAGACAAAAAACATGTGTCCCCAGGATTCTCCACCTTTGTATGTGTCCGCTGAGTTACCTTAAGTAAATCAATAATTTTGCTATAAACTATAAAAAAAACTATGAAATTAGCATGTTAGCAGAGAATCTAAGTCAATGTTAAAATAATCATGTTTTAAACTGAAATACAGATTTTATCGTTGTATTCCCAGACTTCTCCACCTTTGTATGGCGGTTGCCTATGGTCCGCTGAATTACCGCAGGAAAATCATCATTTTTTATAATATAAACTATAAAAACTAGGAAACTACCACGCGAGCATAGAATCTAAGTTAACGTTAACATTAAAACAATCATATTTTAAACTGAAAAACAGACAGAATCTATCGTTTTTTTTTTTCAATTACGGGGACACTAAATGATTTCCTCGCCTTTAAAGTTGATTCACCCACTTACGATACTGAATTGTACAACGATAATGGTATATTTTACGGCTTACGAACCTCCTACTCAACCCGTGGATGTCGTAAGAGCCGACTAAGGGAACCTACCAGAGGAAGGACAGCAGCTTCCTTCTGAGTATTTTTCAACACCAACACTACGATCACCAATCTGCCTGCCAAGCATGGTAATTATGGCAAAAGTGGATGGTCTCCCATGTACGGGGGACATGGGAGACCATCCACTCGGTGGACCGACGACATCGTAGCGGTCGCAGGGAGTCGATGGATGGAGGCGGCTCAGGACCGCTATTTGTGGCGTCGTATGGGGGAGGCCTATGTCCAGCAGTGCACGTGTAGGGGCTGATATGATGATGAATGGTATATTTTAGGTGGGTTTTGTTCTGACCAATGTAACGAACAAGAGACATTATTTAAAACACAATTTTTTGTCATTCGGTGTATTGAGAGCGTTCCGTCTAAGTTTTTCGTAGTTGCATGCTTTAGGTATTCCTTTATGCAGTTTCGTGTTCTTTCTTGATACCGTTCATTCACCGGTATTTCTAGTTCCGGTATTCCGTAGGACAAAGGTCATTGGGAACCTAATTTGCATATCAAACATTAGTCCCACGGAAATCGAACTTGCGTCACAATTTGACCTTCACTACGCCATAAAGGTATTCAATTAACGGAACTGTATGAAAATTAGAAACTTTTTTGTTTACCTACGCACGTTATGTGCTGTCTACGTAAACAATATTGTTTATGCCAACGTAAATAACAAGTTTTTACTCGTATAATTTTATATTTGTAATATTGATAATTGTTTGTTGAAGGCAGGTTGTTTTATTACCATAGATATCTGTTATATTGACATAAATTATTGCTAATTGAATTGTATTGATATGCATATTGAATTGTATTGACATGCCAATTTAATTGTATTTCAAAATAAAAAATCAAAATCATTTATCGCCCGAATTATTCTGCTGCTTATACATCTTATATATAAAATTTCCATGTCACAATGTTAGTTACCGTACTCCGCCGAAACGGCTCTACCGATTTTTACCAAATTTTATATGCGTATTCAGTAGGTCTGAGAATCGGCTACTATCTATTTTCCATACCCCTAAGTGATAAGGGTCGAAGGCAAAACAACGTTTGCCGGGTCAGCTAGTATGTATATAAACCTGCATGCATAGGTATACAATACAGCAAAAGAGCCACGTAACTAATTAAAAGTGTCTTATATTAGGTATTTATTATACATTAGTAGCTATAGCTTTTTCAGGCAAAAACGATAAGCTCAGCATAATACCGACATGCTGCATGCTGCATGTATTGATATGCCAATTGAATTGTTTTGATGAGTACTGTAAAACAACACGAATATGAAGAAAAAAGTCTATCTCTTTTTAAAGATTTATAAAGTCGTAAAAAAAAATTAGAACAAACTGCTAAACGTGCCTCCCCCAAACAAAAGAGTCTGAATGGCTTAATTAATACGCAAGTAGATTGGTGATCACAGTAGAGGTGTTAAAAATACTCAGAAAGAAGCTGCTGCCCTTCCTCTGGTAGGTTCCTTTAGTCATATCTTATGACATCTACGGGCTGAGTTCTAACGATGCGACTCCCTTGCCACGACTCAGTAACAAAGTTACAAATTACAGTATTAGTATTGTAACAATTATTTTAAAACAAACTCATATTGTACATAACAATGGCAGTTGTATAACAAATTGACCAAAACATTGGTATCATGTCCTTCATACATTGTTTTTCAGGCGATGTGATTGATTGGTGATATTTCGATCACGCCATAACATTAGGTATCTACCTAGGTAAGTAGATACTTAGGTTAATGCATGACCCAAAAAACAAGGTCTCACATTCCGGGGAGTGACACTTGCTTACGTCACTACCCAGTTGCCACTTATTACATAAAAACATGGATGTTGGGAAGCTAATGATCAATAAAAATTCAATCGTCAATTTTGTTTAATAAATCAGTTAAAACAGTCAAACCATTTTGGTGAATCACGTGTAAATGTGATAAATAAGTGCTTAGTACAAAACCACGCAATAATAATACTATGAAATATCCATCTTCATCTTCTGTTTGTTTACGTTTGTATTACTTTTGTGTTTGGTTGGTGTTTATTATTCGTTTGCTGTTTTGTCCAAGTTAAATTCCTCATGATCTATGTGTAAGTCTGTGTGTTGGTAGGTACCTATTGATGTATAACGGAGATGAACAAATGTTATTTTGCACGCACTTCGAGGCAGAATATAGTGAGCTAACTTAATATCTAAGACCTACTGTACATTTCAGCAAATAAAGTATTATGATTATGACACGTATTTTTATCAGATTTGTATAGGTAACACAATATGTATACTGAGATCGGGGAGTTACGATTTTAGAAAGATGATTTATTTGGTCCACAAACTCATATCAATATCACAAAACAAAAATCAAAAGACATTAACCCTTAATTTAGATTTGTGAAGTATACCGGACATCAACTTCCAAAAAATATTTACCAAAAACCGGACGCTTCCCGCCTCAAATATTAGTTTGGGTGCTTTTGGCACATATTTGATATTTCCCCTAAAAATCACCAAGGTCATGCGAACGCGGGTTACTCGTCATTGGCCGTCATCATGAATCGGAGGGAGGACCTGTCGCGCAGGCTCTCGGTAAGTGATGTTTTTCTTATTATTTTTGTTATATGATAACATCTGATAATAAGGTATACTTATTTCATTGAATATTAGCGATGGTGCATTTATATGTACCATCATTATAAGGTCCATGAAATGATTCTTTTTTGTGTTATTGTTATCTAAATATTGATGTCCAGTATTCTTCCCATTTCTAAATATGTAGTGAAATAATAATGTTATCGATGTGTATTATACTGGACATTTGCTCGGTTTACTGTAAACAAGATAAATTCAGAAAAGTACTGGTTTTGTTTTTTATTAATTTTTACAATTTTTTTAGATAATAACCCAAAATACAACGTAATATTATAAGTATTAAGTACTGAAATGTGTCTTCACTTTTTTTTTTGTTTGTTATAATTTTGAAATAAGTAAATTTTTATTGTGTTTATTGATTTTTTTTACTTTCAGAACATCTACAAGTTCTCAAAAGGAAAATAATTTGTTGGACTTGCTTGATAAAAACTCTCCAGACAGTCTAGATATCATTGAAAATAGTGACAATGAAGCTCCGCCCACCCTTATTGTGGGATAAGTTTTCCTAACTCCGAATGGGATCGAATATGAAAATATCCCAAGTTTGTCCTCTTTAACATCATTGGCGTCTCCCATTTGTGAGTCTCCTTCCACTTCTTTAATTGCAACTGCTTCTCCCGTCGTGTTTTTTACTGAACCAGCCACAACCGCCAAGAAAGGAATCGATAAAACCGATTACAAGAGCCAAAACGAAAATAATCGCAAAAGTGAACGCATTGGGAAAAAACTGAAAGAAGATAATTCCTACTTTGTACGCATGGAAAAAGCAACAGTTTAAACATAAAGCTACGATTGAAAAAGATGAATTAATAATGATAATAATAAATTAAATGATAATAATTGGCGAGCTGTTGGTGAGTAGCGACACCACGGGTATACCGAGTGCTCCCGGGGAAGTTCCTGGTTCTCGTCTCCGCTTGCGGGGTGGTACTCCAAGAGAACCAGATCCCCACCTCTTGCTTGCCTTCATTGGCCGGTCTGAGTGGAGTCGCGAGAGATGCATCTTAGGATGTAGACTCGGGGGTGGAAGTGTCTAATGGCGTAATAGCGAGGAAGCCCGCTCACGTGTCTTCGTGATGGTGAAATCGGGGCCGCACCTCTCGACACCCCTTAGTCGTTTGCACCGATGTTGTTCCTTTACCGGCATTTAAGCCAACATTTTGAGGAACCCGTCCAGCATTCGGCAAGCCACCGTCTGCCGCTTGTAACAGTATTGAGAGTATGTTTATGGCAGGCGTCCATAGTTTCCCCCATAGCCCAATTACCCAGTCCATCCATTCACCACAATAACATGGCTTTTTTGTTATTTTCATTTTCCTTTGCAATAGTCTCTACACCTGGCGGATATCATCTTCGGGTGTATCATATTGTGCAACCAAGGATGATATCCGCTATGTGTAGCTCTCGCCTTTAGATTAATTCTCATAAAGGGCCTCTGTGCTGTTGGCTTCGGCTCCACGCATGCCTCCCAAAGGACCGGGTCACTATATGGCCCGTGATCATGGAAATGAGAAAAATAATAAATAATGAGTCATAATTTAAAAATATTTTATAGTATTGTTCTATCTGATGTCTGATGTTCTATAATAGAAAATAATAAAAACTAGGGGCTTTATAAGATACCTAATTTTTATTATTTTGATCTATAATATATGTGCATACTATTTTTTAATATTTTTTAAGAGTTTATGAAAAAATATTGGGTAAAAATCAACAAAATTTTCGATTTGTGTTCCTATTTCAGACTGAGTACAATAATTAAGTATTATTTATTTTGTCATTTCACGTTTTTTTTTAGTAAATTTGATATTTTTTGTCAAAAAATAGGTTTTTTATTCAAACATATTCATTGAAACCATTTTTCAACATTTTTAGAAAAAGTGTACTATACTGCACATGCAACAAACACTTACTTCTTAGGGGATTTAGAAATGTCCACCATACTACCCACCCCTTATCTCAGAAACTACTGATAAGAGATTATTTTAGTACTATTTCCGTCATTATCTATCCCTTAGCACCGCCAAAATCGATAGCAAACACATAAATTAAAAAAAAAGTGGTTCGGGCAAATTAAGGGTTAAAGTAGGTAGGTATCAGTAATAATACTATACCTTATTTTAGGTAGGTACAACGCTCAAACAATAAAAATAAGACATTATCGTTATATTAAAAACAACACCATAAAATAGGGTCGTCTTCTCATTCGCCGATGGCGGCGTTGATGACGTAGGCTTATAGCACCCACGTGACCGTTGTGTCTCGAAATGTCATGGCGAAGTATATTTTTTATGTGTATTATACCATGGGTTAATGAAATGTTAACAAGTGCTAGCTTTAGTCCCTGACTTTGCACGATATAACAAAACATTGCTATATCGTGGTTCGTGGCGTTCGTCCATAATTTTTCAGGCGATGTGATCGATTGTTATTATGTCTCGTTGGCGCCATAACATTAGGTATCTATTTAGGTTAATGAAATGTAAACAAGTTTTAGCTTTTGGCCCCGACTTTGCACGATATTAACACCTACACATTAGAACTACAAGGGACGAGGGACTTCTTCAGGGTGAGTCCCTCGTTAAGGAATGAAATAGTTGGTGTTCTTCCAACATAAACGAGGTTCGTAGTTAACCCGCTTACATTCAGAATGAATTCGGTAACTACGAAAGTATTTATAGTAAAACAGAAATATTTTTTTAAAATAATGGACGTACAAACGGGTGTGTTATTTATTATTTATTATCGCCACGAGCATACGTCAAATACTGAAGATGAACATTCCTCTCCGAATTCCTCTCCGGAGGGTATTTCCATAATCACTCACCACGCTTGGCAGGGCTTGTAAGTACCTTCCTGACATTCAATAACCAGATGTACCTATAACGTCGTGGCTATTATATTGTAGTATGAATTATAATCAACCGACTTCAAGGAATTCAAGGGATTCTTCTCAATTCGTCTGTATGTTTTTTTTTTGTATGTGTCTTACGCGACCTTTTGAAAATTCTTTCACTATTGTATAGAAAATGATCCCGAGGTGGTACCATAAAATTTTATCTCCAGGTGAGTCATATTTATCTCGCAACTTAAAAACAGAGTAGATTCGAAGTCGATTAATTGGTTCTTGAAAACAATCAAATTATCACAATGGTAACAAACAGTTTCTATAGCAACGGGCGTAAACAAGAGGTAGGTTCAGGAATTTGAAGTCGGTTAATTGTTTTTTAAACACGCCAAATTATACTTAAAATAGCAATATTAAGGAATATAATTATGTTAAGGTGGGTACTGACCGGCGGCGTTACGAAGCATAATGTAACAACGTGTTTACAGCTAGCGTTCTTGCAGTCAGTACGGGGAAAGAAGACTCAAGACGCTCGCAACAAACGAACAACGATGGATTTTAGCACACGGCGGCGTGACATATCACGCTCGCTGCGGACTGAAAGTTTGCGTAGAGCTAGATACGTTTAAGGCCTGAAAAACGCCAGCGGAGACGCGGGGGCAGAAGCAATATACTCGTGAAAAGCCTGGGTCTGTTCTGTATCTAAATCTCAATTTTCTTTGTTGAAATTCTGTTTAATTTCTGAGGTTTGTTGATCGAAATCCGATCAGAACGCATCATGATACGGGTTGTTTCTAAAAAAAGATTATTACCTACCTTTAGTTCAAACAAAAGTTACGATAAATCTAAGGTACCTAATATTGTTATTGGATAGGTTATTGGTAGAATTTTCTTACCTTTTTAACTAATTATTCATCAATCAATGCACAAGTTTATCACCACAACACTAACACTAAACCAATGTTTATTTTTCGAATTTGGCACGTCCCGCGTTCTATTTTCAAATTCGAATCCAAGGTCACAATAGACTATAGAGGTCGACGTTCAAATTGTTCCGAATGTGGAAGTAAATAAGGTCCATTTCACATGCAAAGAGGATTAATACGATTCCGAACCAAAATTCAGCGTCCGCGGAGGTTGCATAAAACGCGGTGGAATGGCGCGACAGCGGTGACCATACTGAAGACATGGTGGAATGTACACAGATTGTGTAATAGTTATGTTGGCACTCTCTCAATTTGACACTTGGACTTTTGTTCTCAAAGCCAGTTTCCGTGTGGCTTTTTTTTTGTTTTTACACAAATTCACGGCACTGTTTTTGGCTTCTACCTAGTACAAAACAAATTTGAACAGTGATCTGATCATCTACACCCATTAACCAGGTACCTGTACCCACCCATAAGAATCTATTTTTACAAAGCAGTTTTTTTTTGTAAAACCCTAAATTTACTTTACAAAAACAGTTTCTTTTTCATTCGGTTCTATTCATTTTTATGACGCCTTAATTAAAAGTATCAAATTTTTAACAATGTAATCACTTACCCCCTTATTCATAATAGTCTGCTAACTTAGAGCATTGCTAATTCTCACTTTGTCTCCTTCTATTGACATAAATAAGAGTGAGAAATAACACTACTTAGCAGCTGTTTTAAGTTAGCAGACCATTATGAATAAGGGGGATAATATCTAGCTAGTAGGAAGGTATATTAACAAATCCGTTTTTATATTATATTGATAGAACAGATATTTTATGCCTAACGAATTAAAAAGCAATTAAGAAGATAACCTGATTTAACCTCAGAATGTAGTTTTTATTAGGTACTTTAACATATCTTGTCCTACAAGTTGATTTGAATGTAAATAGGTAGGTATTTGTTGAATTGAGTAAAATAAAATTTACTGCAAAAGAGTTTAAATTCGCTCTATTTTGGCACTATTTTCGCAAAACACTTTTAAAATTAATATTTTTTTAAACTACGAACGATCCGATTCGCACTGGCAAGTAATAAAACTGAATCAGTCGATATGCGATCATTCTATATTTGAATTTGTTCAAGGCTTACTTATAGGTCATATATTTTAATTCTTCTTTATTTCCTTGAATTTATTATTTTTAAGGTTTCAGACAACAACAACATCAAATTATCATTTCACTAACTTCTGCGCGCAGTTTCGCACGCACTTTACTTTGCTTATCCATATCTGGTGGATATACCATCCACTAGTAGGTACTACTAGTATATGTTTTCCTCCACCTTCATCATTCGGACCGCTAAGGAATGGAACTCGCTGCCTGCTTCTGTTTTTCTTTTGAATTACAATCTGCGTCTCTTCAAGACAAGAGTGAATAGGTGTCTACTAGACCTTCATGAGACGGTCGGCCACATCGTCGCTTTACATCAGGTGAGATTGTGGACAAACAAAGGTCTAAGTATAGACTATAAAAAAGAACCTCACTACTAAAATAACATCCGTGCAGGCATTTACACGCGAAAAGGAGAAGACTCGCTTTTTTAGTATTTATTTCATCAATACATAGTATAAAACAAAGTCGCTTCCCGCTGTCTGTCTGTCCCTATGTATGCATAGATCTTTAAAACTACGTAACGGATTTTGATGCGGTTTATTTTAATAGATAGACTGTGTGATTCAAGAGGAAGGTTTATATATACTTTAGTATAAGCATTGCACCCGAGCAAAGCCGGGGCGGGTCGCTAGTTACACATAAAAACACCTAGAACACCCGGAACAAATATCTGCAGATCGTACAAAAATTTGTCCCGAGGCGGGAATCGCATAGACAACCTCATACGTCGCAGGCTGACTTTCGTCCGCTGCGCCTCAGAAGCCGTCAAATTCTTATGCAAAAAAAAAGCTACGTTTTATTCAGGTAACTTATTTGTGGGGAAAGCTAACAGTAAAGTTTTCAGTGACCAAAGAAAAAAATCCTGAAATATAATTTCAGGCGACCGATGTGGCGCGGCGGGCGAAGGTCCGCCTGCGAATCAGGAGGTTGCGGGTTCGATTCCCGCCTTGGGACAAATGTTAGCACGACCTGCAAATATTTGTGTCGGGTGTTCTGGGTAATTTCTAGGTATAATAAAAAATATCTATCTATGTAATATATTGTATTAAATATTTAGTAATCTGGTACCCATAACACAAGCTCTGCTTAGCTTGGGGCCAGATCATGCTGTGTGGATTGTCAAGCATTATTTATTTATTTATTAATTTCGAAGGAACACTACGCTATCTTTGATCCGACACGCCCTTGACCGTGGTATTTATTTTAATTAGGTAGCTAATCTTTAATGGAAATGATGCACTTTAAAATTAAATTGAACAATGCGAGGTCAAAGAATGCATTTTGAAGAGTTTAGGCGTTTAACACACTGCCACGCATCACGCTCCGTGTTGCGTGTCGACGAACCTACGCGCGTACTTGCAGTAGTGTGAATCTGCATCATCATGCGGGATTTTTATGCACTCACAAAACGTTTTGTGGATTCACGACGGCTCCGACTCATTTCGTTTTAATCACTTCCAAAATCCCGCACGGTACTGCGGGACACGGTGTGCCATACCTTGCGTCTCGCCCCGCACCTAAGCGCGTGGTTGCATCTCGCCCCGCACCTACGCGCGTGAAGAGTGCATGTTTCTCCGAGCTTGAGCGCGTGATCCGCATGAACGCGCGTGGATGCGTTTTCTGTATGTTGGACTGTGCGTGTTTTCTATGCAAACGGAGATACAAGCAACGTTAGAAGACGCATTCACCCAACACGCAGCGTGGTGCGTGGCAGTGTGTTGATCGCCTAAGTTTATATGACTTTTTGCAATAATTTGTTTGACCCATTTGACTTATTGGGTGACTTCAATGTGACTCACAACGCGAAACGGAGTCAGAATCAGAATCAGAATCAATAACTTTATTTCTTTAGGCTTACAAAATAAGCACTTAGACAAGTCAAATTGTATACTATAAACATAGTTATTATTATCAAATAAGAAATAAGGTGTTATTGATGTGTGTTGGGAGACCATCCACTTGACGGAGCGACGACATCGTAGCGGTCGCAGGGAGTCGATGGATGGAGGCGACTCGGGACCGCTATTTGTGGCGTCGTATGGGGTAGGCCTATATCCAGCAGTGGCCGTGTATGGGCTGATATTATGATGATGAATGTGACTTAAGAAGGCTACAAACCTCTCCCAAACGAAAACGGATTTTCCTATGTGGATTTGTTGTTGTTTCACTTAGAATGAAATGGGGCGTGCTATGAGTGAGAAAGCGCGTCTAACGATCTAATACGAAGCTGCCATGTGGCTGTGTGCTTATTGTTGGCCCCATTTTTTGAATTTTTTTCGAACTTGCCGATTAATTTTGAGTAAACGATTGATTTCAAGAATATTTTTGAACATTTATAATATTGAATATATTTAGGACGTTTGCAGCGCGACAGATTTTCGAATAAAGGTGTGCATAAAAAATCGCTTGTACATAGATGACTCGATTTGATGGTCAAAATTAGTTTCGCTCTCATTTAAATATCAATATGTTTTTTTCAAAAACTAAACCGCTGCAAACATAGCTATTTCTCATCCGATTACGTATGGAAAATTTCAATAAGATCGGGGACATAGTTTCCAAATGAAGCGGAAAGTACGTTTGTATGGGGAATAAGGCTATCCGTTCCGTTCTTAATTGACTTTTATTGTAGAAATATTATTTATATGTAGGTACGGTGCTGATGCTGCGGCAGATTTTGCTGAGGAGCTCAACAGGCATAAATATGCAGGTCTCGACAGAGCCTACCCATTTGCTCCCCTTGGAGTCTAGACGTTAAGTCCGTAGGGTAGGTAGGTACCAAGACTACCATGGGAATGCCAATTCAAAAAAAAAATAGAGCTTCTGTTCGAAGCGACGTGTGACCCAAGAGCTGGTGAGTATCTGGCGCAGCGCATTAGCATTGCCATACAGCGGGGCAATGCAGCCAGCGTCTTGGGGACGCTTCCGACTGGTATTGATGTGGACCACTTGAGCTATCTGTAGATTGTTTGCAACAGTCTGCAGTTAGCTCAATTGTTTCAATTGTAAATACTAGTTTAATTTCTTTATATTATTTGATTGTTATTTTCTTTGTCAATAAAGATCCTTGTTATAAAAAAAAAAAAAAAAAATCTGCAGTTAGTTCAGCAGTTATAAATACTTATATATGTATGTATAATATCTGATTTGTTTCTATTCTTTTATTTTAATTATCTCAGTTTTCCCACGCAATATTTTAATATAGCGTTATGTTTCAAATTTCAATTTCAATTTCAATTTCAATCAATTTGTCGTTTTTGAAAAGTACAAAAACAATAAATTTATCAACTCTGCTCTTTAATTTATCGTCATCATTCGGTATTTGTCATTTACTCAAGTTGTTATGTCAATAATGTAGAATTGATCCAGACAAAAATCCGCTGGATCTAGCAACAAAATAGCTGAAATGGCAACACTCACCTCGACAACAGTGGAAGCGCGGTACATGAAGCAGTTCAGTAAACTCTCCTTCTCATTGAAGAATATGTAGAACATCTCCTCAGGACGACCAGGGACTTGGCTGGCTCTAAAAAGAAACACTCAATTCAGGACTTTTCAGATGTACATTTTTTAACCGTGGCGATCGCGGCGTTATATTTTTTCGTAATCGTTAATTAGGTAATGCACAACCGGTACTAAAGATTCTGAATTAATCAGAGCCTCGAGCCTTGGAATACGGAAATGCATAGAAGAACCAAAGTCACCGACATAGATCTCATAATTAGTAAGCTGACGTGGCAGTGGGCAGGTCATATAGCTCGCAGAAAGGATAACCGCTGGGGAGTAAAGGTTCTCGAGTGGCGGCCACGATACAACGCGAAACGGAGATGGACCGACGACATCGTAGCGGTCGCAGGGCGCCGATGGATGGAGGCGGCTCAGGACCGCTATTTGTGACATCGTATGGGGCTTATACTTAAAAGATGTCTGGCTTATTTCCTCCGTAACATTTTTAAGAAGACTGTTATAAACTGTCGGTCCCATTATGCGCGTTACATTGAGAATGGAATGAGTATAATTGGAAGTTGGAACTACCTACGTAAGTGGCTTGATGCTTGGTGAAAGAAGGTTCCAATTCTGATGAAGGATGGCATAACTTACCTGACAATATCCACCAGTCTATGCACGATAACGGGCTCGAAGTTACCATTGTAAGCCTTTAGATAACCATCCTCCATGGCCATGCTTAGCTGAAAAACAAAATAAAATAAATATAATTCACTACATTTTACTTTTACTATATTTAGTAGGTCAAATTTATTCATTCATTCTACTATATTTATTTCTACTTCTCCATTCGCACCGCTAAGGAATGGAACTGGCTGATGTTAATGCTTGGCCAGATGTCGCTCCGTTCTGCACTGTCAGTAGTTTGTAAGAAATTCAATGTTCTGTTTAGCTTTATAGAAATATTGACATGTATCTAAATCGCATTAAATTTAGATAGGCAAAATAACCATGTATTAGACACATAAGTGATATTATAAATGTGCTAGTGGTTTCTTTTTCACTTCTTCCACTAGTGGACAAAAAATTGAAGTGAAGAGAATATCAATAACACCTTATTTCTTATTTGATAATAATAACTATGTTTATAGTATAAAATTTGACTCGTCTAAGTGCTTATTTTGAAAGCCTAAAGAAATAAAGTTATTGATTCTGAATCTGATTCTGAACTCGCTGCCTGCTTCTGTTTTTCCGGCCTATTACAATCTGGGTCTCTTCAAGACAAGAGTGAATAGGTGTCTTCTAGACCTTCGTGATACACCGTTGACTTTCCATCAGGTGAGATTGTGGTCAAACGAAGGTATATCAACTATAAAAAAGAGCTGACTAAGAGAATATACCAGACGAAGATCCTTTTTGTGTGTATTTGTCACCTTCACTACGATGAACAATTCGCTTGCCAAGCGTCCCCCTTACGATGGGGAGGCCTTAGTTCAACTGTGGACGCTTATGGGCGGCTATGGTGATGATGATGATGAATCAGAAAGCATAAATAAATGTAACCAAGAAAACAAGCAAGAACGCGTGAATCCGGCCACCAGCTCCGTATTGCCTGTGTAACCCAACTGCAGTACAATCTTCAGCATGTGAAAGATTGCACAAGGCACGCTTCCAGGCCTGTACAGCAAGACGGTAGCTCATCATCAGTCTTCTTTCCGGCCCTTGATGGGGGCGTGGATGGGGACCTCGAGGCTTTGACTTACCCCGGCTTCAACTCCGGGGGGTGACAACCTCTCGGTCCTTGGGTTTATGGCATTGGAACGATAGCTCGCGACCGTCTTGCTGTCCACACAAATACGGAACGTGTGGCCTAGCTTTAAGTTTATTTGTCTCGTTCTCGCGGGAAATTATTTTTTCCCGGTTTTTCTGTATTTTTGCGTTCTAAATACCAACCTTATCTTGTATTTTGGTAGCTCTAATTTCCCGTAGCAGCCACGGCAACATGGCTGTGGAGAATCTTCTATCCATTGCCGTGTAACCTAGGTAGGTCACTGATGTTAGTTTGGTCTTCATTTTGACCTGAAAACATAAAAATAACATAACTTTTATTTCGTAAGCCACTGAACGGATTTTCATGCGGTTTTCACCAATCGATAGTGATTCATGAGGAAGGTTTAAGTACTTATATACAAATCTTTCACCATTTTGTGTAAATTGGTAGAAATATACCTAACGATAATTGTTGGAATTGTCGGAAGGAAAACGTCAAGCCGTCTGGGAGCTTTTATCGAAAACGCTGCCTAATCCCTTTGAGATAGGTACCTATACTACTACCCGTGCGAAGCCGGGGCAGGTTGCTAGTTGGAAAATAAACCAAACTAGACAAGTAGTTGTCTACGTGAATAGAATTTCCACGAGGACAAACAGTTATCTAGGTGCAATTTTATTTCTACCTACACGTCTTTGGTAACTAGGTACCTACATTATATACAGGATCCAAACTCGATTTAGAATGTTTGTTAACAAACCACCCATACTGAACTTATAATTTACATAACTTGTCGATTTAAGATCCTTCCCTTAATTTTTTAATTTTGACGTCGATCCAAGAACGGTACATTTTACATAAAACAGTATATAAAAAGTTAGGATAAAGTTCCGAAAAGCCCATAGAAATAAAATGGTGAATGAAAGCAGTCAATATTTGTAATCTTTGTTTACAAAAACTATTTAGGATTCTAAAACCGAGTATAAATGCCTATAGTCGAGCCATTCTCAATGTAGAATGTTTGTAAACAACTTACTGCACAAAAATCGAAAATTGCTTTTGTGGCATTGACTTTGAAATGTAACTTTCTAAAAAATCAACAACAAGATAGTATTTTTAGGATATGTATGTGGGCAATGTTTACAAACATTCTAAATTGAGTTTGACCACAGTATAGGTTGCATTTTATTCGTGGACAATAGGTACAATAAAATTTGTAATTTTTTTAGGGATTTTTATTCCTAGCACTTGCAACGCGTTTATTTCTTTCGTGGGTGAAAAGTAGGTACCTATCTACTAAAAGTAATTCTAAAAGTTATTAGTTATTAAAGTTAAAGAATTATTAGTAATTCTTAATCCAGCAAAGAAAGGTTGCACAATTTTATTAGACAAGAAGGAGCCATAGGTAGGGTTGTCATGGCAACCCACCTCTCTCTCTCTCTTTCTCTACTGTAACTTGCTAAGTTACAGTAGTGAGGTAGGTACTTAGCGTAAAATAAACATTGCCAAACAACTTCTTTTGTTCTGCTAAGTAGGTCAGTTTTTTTTTTGTCGAAATTAATTTTAGAAAACAAATTCTCATTTTTATTCTTTGTTTGTTTACCTACCTAACTACTTATTTAAAAAAAAATAAGTCTAGAAGTAAACCAAGCAAATGTAGATAAATAGTGCCTTTTTGAGCACCATGTTACTTACATACCTACGACTTTTCCCTCTTGTGTAGTTTACACAGCTTACATCAGTGAAGGAAAGCACAAAAATCGAGAAAATCGATAATTGACACAAAAGCACCCTCTTACAGCATTCGATCACATTTTCAACGTAAATTATCTCTTAACACTTTAAAAAAAGACCTAAAATTAGTAAATACAATCAATTTCACGTAAAAATACTGAATTTGTAATAATTTTTGCACCCATGAACACAACCTTTTTACGTAAAGGAAAACATTGTACTGACGGAAAGGGAACGAGATAGGTCTCTTTACCAAAACCATGTGTAAGAAAGAGATAAAAAATCGTGTATGATTTTCCTCTAACTAAATGTCAATAGACTTTTCCTCCTTCCAAACTTCTAACGTTAACTATGAGGTTAAATATTTTGTCTTCTAGACTTTGTCTGTGAATAGCGCCATCTCTTAATATCTATAAAAACTACGAATGTACCTACGATACGATGAAAATGAAAGTTGCTAGGCTGCATGTAACTTGCAACCATGACTTTTCCTACAATACATAATAGTTCGGAAGTTTCCTGATAGATGGCAGTACCTGTGCGGTAGATCAAACTAAAAATAATATTATTGTCACGAGTAATGGGACAGGACGAATTAGAGTACCAAGACAAACCCCTTTATTTTTTATGGTACAAAACCTATTTGAATCTGTAAAGTATATAACGATCAAATTAAAAAACCTATCTTGCTAAATGAGAGGCCGCCATCTTGCATAAAGTAGCATAACTGTTTATTAGTTCTACTACTCGATACTAGATGGCAACCACTGTCTTAAAAAGTACTGTATTCTTGGCTGCATTTAATTATGATTTTCATTTGTTAACGTGTTAACTATGTTCTTTTTTAGATGAGTTAATGGTAATATAACTTATTTTCATCTTGGATCATCTATCAATTTACAAATGATTGCAAGTTGCCTATAGATTATTTCGTAGCCCTAATTGAAACAAGGTAAATCAATGTACTTTCTACGGCTTCTCTATCCGACTTACTTAGTAAATACTTAGAAGATTAGCTATCTGACAGTTCTGACTGTGAGCCGAGCTATTTTATTACGATTTACAAAATGAAACAATTTCGCAAATAAAATTGCAAGAGAGCAGTAGTTTTGGAAATCTCCGCGCGATGCTAGCGCTATTTCAGATGGTGGGTAGGTTTTTATTATTTTATTACTGTGTGGTGGTCAATAATAATTGTCAGTTATTAGTGAAATATGACATATGAAGTAATTTGAATCTATTGTTGATTATTTTGTGCCATTGAAAAGGTGAATAAAAACAATCGCTGAGTTCTATTGTCTGAAGGTAAGATTTTTTCTATCTTAATAAATCTATACTTTGTTTTAACATTTCCTCCATAATTCTGAGTACCCTACAATCATTTTCTTGTTGTCAAAGATTAAATCCTTGACGTTAAATTTTTTAAAAGCTGCTGCCCGCGCCTTTGCCCAGGTTTTATCGGGATGAGGTCCCAAACTATACCCCAGCCCAATCAGTTCAATAGTTTTTGCGTGAAAGAGGAACAAACATCCATACATCGAGTAAGTCTCACTTCGGACCACAAACAGTTACATCCATCCCTCCATGTTGACATTTATAATATTAGTAGGATTTGCACTATTTAATTTTGTCGATTTGAGCTTTTTCCTACAGTGCAGCAATGTTAGCTTGTTGCCAAAACCGAGAATTTTGTGTTTTATTATTGTGAATGGCTTACGAACATTTTTCCTTGAGAATTTAACGAGATTCCTACATAATATTAATAATTCTTCTAAGGAAAACAACATTTGGAAGGCAGGTACTATCTAAATCGTCTAAATCGTAATCTGAAGTGAAGAGAATATCAGTAACACCTTATTTCTTATTTGATAATAATAACTATGTTTATAGTATAAAATTTAACTTGTCTAAGTGCTTATTTTGTAAGCCTAAAGAAATAAAGTTATTGATTCTGATTCTGATTCTAAATTACTTTTTAAAAGCTTATATTCTACTAGCCCTGACAAATCTTGCAACTGAATCTGAGACCCGTTATCCTCAATCGATTGAGCTGGGCATACTTATGTAAATTCGGTGACAATGTAATTATTATTTTATTTATTAACCTTAATTAGATAACTCTTTATATTACCACACAAACACAAAATAGATACAGAAGGAAAAGTTGACAGCAATTGAAGTACAAAGGGCGGCCTTATCGTTTTGAGCGATCTCTTCCAGGACACGTCCAGGATCTCTTCCTCTATATTTATAGTGGGACCGCGCCCTACCTGTTACAGTTGTTGCACGAAAACTATTAAAAAAATAGTTTTTACTACTCCGTACGGGTAAGAGCGTTAAGAATGCTACGAACCTCCCAAACAAAAACGGATTTTCCCATGCGGATTCGTTGTTGTTTCACGTAGAATGAAATGGGGCGCGCTATGAGTGAGAAAGCGCGTCTAACCATGTCATACGAAGCTGTGCGTGTGCTTGATGTTGGCACCATTTTTTGATATTTTTTCGTACTTTCCGATTAATTTTGAGTAAACGCTTGATTTCAAAAATATTTTTTATTATTTATAATGTTGAATATACTTAGGATGTTTGCAGCGTCACAGATATTCGGATAAAGGTGTCTATCATGCATAAAAAATCACTTGAAGATGTCTCGATTTGGTGGTCAATATTAGTTTCGCTCTCATTTAAATATCATTATATTTTTTTCAAAAACTAAACCGCTGCAAATACAGCTATTTTTCATCTGATTACGTATGGAAAATTTCAATAAGATCGGGGATATAGTTTCCAAATGAAGCGAAAAGTACGTTTGTATGGGGTATAGGTAAGGCTATCCGTTCCGTTCTTAAGCCGCGATATGTGTACATACATGGTAATGATAATCGTGGTGTATTTTCCATAGACAATGGAAGCAGAGACCAGAGACTATTCCTCATCATCTACGGTCTCCGTCGTAGACACTCACGACAGGAGTCGCAGCAACAAGCACCACACCAGCTGCGATGCTGATGAGTCTTCTAGCGAGCTGGAACGGTTAGTGAATATAAATGTTTATTATTTATTTCGAAGAAATTAAATGATATCCCAAAAATTTACGATTTCGAACGGGAGTTGAAGCCGCGACCTTCTCCTTCAAGTCAAGTCCCGCCGAAATCGTATATTTCCGGGATATCATTTAATTTCTCTCCCCGAGAGCGATAATGATAATATATATTATTTATATATTATGTAGCTATCGTATATTTCCGGGATATTATCCCGGAAATATACGATAGCTTACGCACTATAATAACAAAAACATTATTTTTTATTTACTATAAAGTTCTTATTTGTCTAGCGCCGCTTGCTCAAGGAATTTTCAAATCTCTGAAAAATCAGCAGAAAATCACATTACTTCCTCATATTTAGAAATATTTACCATGACGTCATGCGCAACAATATATTTTTGTAGTTTTTACAAGCTTTTATTTAACTTGCAATGTATGTTTGTTCGGGTCAAATCTTGCAACTCAATTTTGAATCAATCATCCTCAATAGATTGAGCAGATTTTTGGCATACCTACTCATGTAAGTTCGGTGGGTTAATGTGCAACCACTACGTGTTTGTATTCTTCCACTAGTGGACAAAAAATTGAAGTGAAGAGAATATCAATAACACCTTATTTCTTATTTGATATTAATAACTATGTTTATAGTATAAAATTTGACTTGTCTAAGTGCTTATGTTGTAAGAAATAAAGTTATTGATTCTGATTCTGATTCTATTGGAATCAAACCATCCTTAGATGATTTAATGTCCATTTACCTCATCATGGTGTCTGTGTCTACTTCAATACTACAGTTGGGTTTAATAAATGACTCATACACTTTTTGGCCGTGTGGCCGCAGCGTACGAATATCGACCCCTCCAACTCAACCCGTTGATGTCATAAGAGCGCAGACTAAGGGAACCTACCAGAGGAAGGGCAGCAGCTTCCTTCTGAGTATTTTTAAACACCAACACTGTGATCACCAATCCGCCTGCCAAGCGTGGTGATTATGGCAAATCCCCCCCTACATGGGAGACCATCCACTCGATGGACCGACGACATCGTAGCGGTCGCAGGGAGTCGATGGACGGAGGCGGCTCAGGACCGCTATTTGTGGCGTCGTACGTGGGAGGCCTATGTCCAGCAGTGGACTTGTATGGGCTGATGTAAGTAAGTAAGTAATCATTTAGTAATGATGATGATGATGATGATGACACTTTTTGTATGAAATACATAACTGTTACAAGGAAAATTTATTCTTATACTCATTATAGGTAGGTATCATAGGAGCACAGTGCACACTTGGATACGTCAATTTACTAAAATATCATCATCATATCAGGCCATACACGTCCACCCAGGGTTGGCATGATTAAAACAAATGGTTTTAAAACACATGTTTAAAACAGTTTGATTTTAAACCGTGTTTTTTATCACACGTTTAAAAACACAGATTAAAACAAGTTTTAAACATTGTATAAAACGATGAGGAAAAAACAAGCTTTAAAACTACTTTTCATTGCGAATGAATGATATAAAATGAAAGTAATATTTTTTTGATAAGTTATTTATTCAGTCAAACAAAGATCTAAGTACCTACCAAGTACCAGGATTTATATGGGTAATGGGATAAGATAACACGTATTTTTGAAACATGCATTAGATAGTATAGAATATTAAAAATTTCAATTTAAAATCAATCAAAAACAAAATTATAACAAACAAAATTACCTATATTTAATAAACATTATAAAATCAAAATTGTTTGTCAGTCAGGAGAGTAAGACAATATGACAAGATCAAGATAACAATTATTTTTTCTTTTCCTTATTAAGGTATTTAAAAACTGTAACAAGTTTTGCAGCTTTCTCTGTACCCAGTTTATTTCGTACGTCAGAATGAATAAATCCAAATGTTGAAAACAGTCTTTCAATTCCAGCACTTGAAGCTACAGCAGTGTGAAGCTGAGCCACTAAGTTCATTGTTTGACCATTAATTTGTTTTTTTAATGACTGCCACCATTCGAGAGATCCGACCTGATTTACTACATGATCTTCAAATAGAAAGTTATGAAAGGGATCTGTCATTGCCCTGTATTTAACAACATAGGGCATCGCCTCTTTGTGATAAGCTTCTATAAATAATAAAGCCTCAGAAATATCTTCACTCGTGAGTTTTTCACCCCTGTACTTAGGATGTAGTAAGTTTGCTGCAAAATGAGCTGGAGACATTGCCATTTCATAACGAGCTTTGAACTTCCTTAAATCATCCAATGAATACTCGGTCTCACGCAGTCGTACATTCTCTCCCTCAAACATATTTTTAAGCTCTATCCATGCTTCAGTCACTTCGCCAATACAGCAGGATGTCTTTTGGGAGATGTCAAGTGTAACTGCGATGTTTTCCAGTTTTTTGTAGAGAGCCTGGACTTGTTGCTTCAGCGCCATGTCATTTACTTTCAATGAAATTGACAGATCTATAGCAGTTGAATAATTTAAGCATATATCTGACATTATATGCCAATTTTCTAATAACACTTTTAAGCAGTCAGCCATTGTGTTCCACCGTACCTGTTGTGGTATAACAATTGCTTTTCCACCAGCTTCTTTATATTTGGCAGATGCAAAGTGAGTGTATTTGAAGTACCGCATTATCGACTTAACTTTATCAGTAATATCTTCTGCATTCAAATCCTTTGCTAGAAGGTTTAATATGTGTGATGAACAGCCGTATGTAAGTATATCCTCGTGAGAAGCTAGTTCTTCCTGTTGGGCTAAATCTCGTCTCATACGGCTCATATTTGCTGCGTTGTCTGTCACTACACTTCGCACCGTACATTTGTAAGTTTCACATTGTTTTATTGCCGCAGTAGTAACTTTAACCAAGTAGTCAGCTGTATGGCTTTCGGCTCCTGTGTCTATTGTATCAATTAAATGAGATGAGTCTGTCAACACATCGGTAACACAGACACAAACTATCGAGTCCTGCCTGACATTACTCCACCCATCAATTGCCAGATTAACAACTTTGTTTTTCAATTCATTTTTTACGGCTTCTTGAGTCGAGTTGTAGACTTCGTCGAGTAGCTTGCTAGCAATTTGTTTGCGGTTTGGAGGTTTATATCCTGGGCGTAAAATTTCCATTAATTTCAGTAACTCTGGGTGTTCTACGTGGTTAAAAGGCGTGTTAGTAGCAAACATATAACGAGATAATTGTAAATCAATTTTCTTCTTATCTTCTTGACTTGTAGCAATAATAAATCTTTTCATTGAAATGTTCACGCTCGCGCTGCTGCTGGTACTGGCATTTTTAGATTGAAGAGTAGTAACAGAAGATGTGGGTGTAGCAGAAGAATTATCTGAAGATCGGGAAGAACCAGCATCACTCAACAACTCCTCCTCCACGTCCCTGTCCGCGTCAAGATTTGCGTCAGTGTTAGAACCGGTGGTGGTGCTACATTGCTGGAAGTGTGCCTCCATTCTTTTTACAAGTCCAACTAGTTCTTTCTTACATTTTCTGCAACGCACCCTATTGGTCTTCAGTGTGGTATTTTCTTGGGGGATCGATGTGAATTGTTCCCAAATTGCATGCTTTTTGCGTCCTGGAGTTGACATTTTTATGAGGTGTTATCAGTCGCAGAATTAATAATGAAATGAAATGTGAGAAAGAAAGGCACTCGTATTTATAGAATTCATATTAAGTAATTCCCCGCCGGTAAAGTCCCGTTGGGAAAGTCCCTAATGGATGGCTGTCGAATGGAATAGTGGTTATTTTATTCCCCTCATTTAAATATAAATATTAGGGATGGGCCTAACTTCGGCATTCTTCCGAAATTCGGTTGAAATGCCGAACATTCGGTATAAGAAAAGAGTGAAATAGTTGCACAATTTTGATTTTAAGATTAATAAAACATAAAAAAAATCGAATCTGTCATACTCACTCATACCTGATTAAATAAATAAGCCTTTTACATAATTTAAAATCATGGTAATTTATTTATTAATCAAGTAACTAACTGTCATTATCAGTTTCATTTTTCGACATTTCAATCTTAAGTTTTAGAATTAAAAAATCAAATTCAATAAGTTCTTATTAAATTAGGAAGTCTTATGATTTGAATCAAATAAACTTCTTGAAAATTCAATATATTAATTACTTATAGGTATATTTTATTGTTGTTTGTTAGTTGTTACCATATAAGTGCAGAATAAAAACCGAACTTCGGCATTTTTTATTTTTACCGAATGTTCGGCCGAAATTCGTATTCGGTTCAAACCACATTCGGCCCATCACTAATTAATAAATATTGGGGGTGCCCCTATTCATAGAATAGAATTTATAGTTTATAGGTATTTCCCCGCCGGTATAGTCCTGCTAGGAAACATTCAGGGTGAATGTAAATCGTTTAGTAGTGATTAGAGATACGCAACATAAAATAAATGTTTATCCATTGATCGTTTTTTGTCAATATTTATTTTACTATAGAAAATTTGAAAAGTCAAAAGATCTAGTCTGGAAATGAAACATTATAGGTCGAATTAATTTAAAATAATGCCCTAAACCAAAAAGGACAAAAAAAAACAAAAAAAAACAAAACAAACACTTGTTTAAAACAATTTGAACTGTTTGTTTTATAAAATTTAAAAAAAACTGTTTTTTTTCCAACCCTGCGTCCACCGCTGGACATAGGCCTCCCCCATACGACGACACAAATAGCGATCCTGAGCCGCCTCCATCCATCGACTCCCTGCGACCGCTACGTCCCAAACTATACCCATACAAAATTTCAGCCCAATCAATTCAGTAGTTTTTGCGTGAAAAAGAAACAAACACCCATCCATCCATACTTACAAACTTTGACATTGTAGAATACGAAAGACAAATGATGATCGATTTGGCGCGGCGGCGGGCGAAGGTTCGCCTACGACGACGGAGGAGGTTGCAAGTTCGATTCCCGCCTTGGTTACAGGCTAAAACAACATCGGGGGCCACATTACCACTACTCCTGAGGCTTAGGTTCAGCAGTGGACGGGCTGATGATGAGCTCACAAAGATAACACGCAAACCCGTTTTTTTGCACATTATAAAATTATAAATATATTAATTATATATCGAGCTATGGAGAGAGCTATGCTCGGAGTTTCTCTACGCGATAGGGTCCGGAATACGGAAATTCGTAGAAGATCCAAAGTTACCGACATAGCTCTCAGAATCAGCAGGCTGAAATGGCGATGGCCAGGCCATATAGCTCGTAGAACCGATAACCGCTGGGGAGTAAAGGTTCTCGAGTGGCGACCGCGATGTAATGCGAAACGGAGTGTGGGAAGATCTCCCACTCGATGGACCGACGACATCGTGGCGGTCGCAGGGAGTCGTTGGATGGAGGCGGCTCAGGACTGCTATTCGTGGCGTCGTTTGGGGGAGGCCTATGTTCAGCAATGGACGTATACGGGCTGATGATGAAGATGATTAATTATATATTAATTATAAAAAAATCCGCAGAACTTGTGCATAAGTCTTATCTAACTTTTTACTCGATGAATAGATACATAGGTATCGATAGGTATTTGTGTTATGGTAATCCCAACGTCTCGCGTGAGATGTGCTCTGTCGGCACTAGATGACTGATAAACTTAATACAATATACGAGTATTACATAGATAACTGATATACATAATACAATATATAAAAAGTACAATACATAAGCGCATAAATAAATAATAAAATAATGCTGGACAATTCACACAGCATTATCTAGCCCCAAGCTAAGCAGAGCTTGTGTTATGGGCACTAGATAATTGATATACATAATACACAGATATTTTTTATTATACATAGAAAACGACCAGAACACCCTGAACAAATATTTGCAGGTCGTACAAATATTTGTCACGAGGCGGGAATCGAACCCTCAACCTCCTGCGTCGCAGGCGGACCTTCGCCCGCCGCGCCACATCGTTCGTCCATTATTTCTCAGGAACGCGAGCGGAACCGCGGGCAGAGCTAGTTATTTCCTACCAATATTATAAATTTTAAAGTTATGCCATTAACAAAAATACTCATACAAAATTTTATGCAGAAATTAAAAAGTAACGTCGAGTAAGCACTTTGTATAGAGCACATTTTTAGGGTTCCGTACCTGAATGGTGAAAAACAGGACCCTGCTACTAACTAACGGTGCATTCCGAATTACGCTAAAATCAATATCATCGTGCTCACACACGTTCCGTATTATCGTGAGCGCGACAACGTTGTCCCGTGTGACGTCATAGATGACATCATTACATGCGCCATTTTGCGATATCAACGACCATGCTACAAACTGAAATCTTTGTGAGCGTGCTGTCAAATCTGACAATTGGGTTTTTTTACTAACGTTTTTTTCTATGGGTTTTTTCAACAAAACGTTCGTTTGCAAATTTTTACAAAGAAATGGAAATAAATATAGAAGACCAAATCAACGGTCGGAGAATAACTTTGATGCTCTCTTTTTGTATTGCAATGAGATATTGACATTGACAACACGACACGACACGTGACCGTGAGCGCGCTATTAAGTGTTCCGAATTAATGTTAGCACTCAACTGTCAATATCGTGATATCTAATTTGGAACGCAAAATATTTTTGTGATCGCTATCAGCGCTGTAATCGTAATTCGGAATGCACCATAAGCCTCCACTGTCGGTCTGTCCGTCCGTCTGTTAGTGGGCAATACTTATATCTCATGAACTGTAAATAAAAGATGGCGGTTTAAATTTTCACAGAGTGTGCATTTGTCGTGCCGCTTTATCAACAAATAGTAAAAATAAAATTAAAATGAAATAACCAGAAAATCACGTTTTTTTCATGCCCATCCCATGCAAAACTCATGCTGAGACCGAGCCTATTTTGTGAAAGGACCTAGGTATAGAAGATGTTTCTTCTCCAAATTAAGTATAGTGTACAAGTTATTTTAGTACCTAAGTTCTGTTTATAAAATAAAGATATTTTATTCTTTATTCAAAAAACGTGATTTTCTGGCTACTTTTGCTATACTTTAATCAAGGCTATATCTCCTGAACCTTAACATGTAGACAGTAAAAAAATTTGACAGGTTGTGTATTACTTAGTATTACTATTGCAGCAATAAATAAATAAATAATGTTGGACAGTGCACACAACATCATCTAGCGCCAAGCTAAGCAGAGCTTGTGTTATGGGTACTAGATAACTGACATACATAATATAATATATTACATCGATAGATATTTTATTATTTATTATACATAGAAAATACCCAGAACACCCGAGACAAATATTTGCAGATTGTACAAATTTTTCCCAAGGCGGGAATCGAACCCGCAACCTTCTGCGTCGCAGGCGGACCTTCGCTCGCCGCACACACAAATAATAAAAAAATATAAATAAGGGGTGCAACTTTCATTCTACGTTGAGTCCATCACCAAATTTGCAATGCCGGTTAGTTGAATGGGTGACCTCGTCATAGACTTTCTGCTTTTCTTCTTCTCATTCGTAGCTTTCTTACAAGAGCGGTCGTGGTTGTCATGAAGAGTCTTTTGCGGCATGGCCTGATATCGCTCGCGTCACGATATATCGCCATATCTCCCAGTTGTTGGTCATTCTGGAGCATTCATGCAGCAGCCCTACGACACTTCTTTAAAAAAAATGGTTTATTGCATAAAAACTACATGACACTTATTTAGGGCTCCCCTTACCAATATAAGCTAACAGTTATAGTACAAGTCGTGAGAGTCTTATTTAGTCGGTCCATCTCATAGGCGATCTACACCTCAGTCTTTTACCCTCTACCTACACGACTAGCCGTTCAATGCAGTCATTGTCTCGTCTCGATACGTGCCCGAAAAACTTCAAAGGAAACTAGGTTTTAAGGAGTAAATTGAAAAACAGCGCTACAAGCATATTAATTTATTGCATGTAGCTAAAGCTGAATTTACTCGTTTTGCCTTATTTTTAATTTTATTTTATCCATAAGTACGTATAAGTCGAACTGTAATTCGTATTTATAAGGCAATAAATAATTTTTCTATTCTATTCTATTCAATATTCGAGATTGTACGTTTGTAGATAGACGGTCTTTCACACCGAGTTCTTGGAGGATGGAGACGGTGGTCGCTTTTCTTGCATCCTTTAAAAAACCATTGTAAGGTTCATCATCGTCATATCGGCCGATCGACGTCCACTACTGGACATAGGCCTCCCCTAAGGATCTCCACAATGACCGATTTTACGCCACCCACGCCGACATTCAGCGCTTTCCCGCGACCTTCACTAAGTCGTCAGTCCATCGCGTGGGGGGCCCACCCATACTGCGCCTTGTCGGATGATTGTAGGATTACTTTTGCGAAACAGTTTTGTACGACGGTACGGAACCCTCCATGTGCCAGTTGAATCGCACTTGGTCGGTTTTATTGTTGACCTCACTATGCACATGCCCTTATCTCGTGCCAGTTCGTTTGTCGCTTCATTTGTTCAAGGGCAAAGATTCAGTAATTGTAAAACGGGCATTGTTAACCAACTCGATGTTAACTACGTTTTCCTGTATCATATCATCATGCATTACGACTTCTATGGCGTAGCGGCCGAATGTCCGGTCTGACGCATGAGGTTGCGGGTTCGATTACCGCCTCGGTGTTTTTTTTTATATATCCCCAACCTATTAACCGCCCCATGAATGGGGTGGTTGGGAATTTATATTACCTGCCACCCCATTGACTTCCTTAACCGTCTTCAAAAAAGAAGCAGAAAAATTACAAAAAAACTCGATTCGTCCCCGCTTTTTCACTTTTTTTTTGTAAATATGAGGTCCTTAATGTGTCTTGACAAACTCCATTTTGCCGAGTAATTTCGATACCTCATTCGCCAAAATCGATTTTGCCGTTTAGACGCTTCCTAGAAGGACCACTTCGTCCGTGATGCTTCGAAGTAATAAAGAGTGTTCACCAACCCTGTAGTGTTCGAGTGTTTCTGTGTAACCACACTCGAGTACTAACAGATGATCGAACATGGTAAGGATGGGAGTTATTGGATATTTTGGCTACCGGTTATTAGTTGGGTATTTTGTTTCAATACCGCTAGTACCAACTGGTACCCAATAACGTTACAATACTCTATACCTGTTCTGATTTCTACCCAATATATTTCTAACCGATTTGGTCAGAAATACCATCTAACCGATTTGGTCAGAAATACCATCTAACCGATTTGGTTAGAAATACCATCTAACCGATTTGGTTAGAAATACCATCTAACCGTTTTAGTTAGAAATACCAAATAATTGTTGCAGCGGTATGCGGTATGCGGATTTTACAATAGCGTTAGATATTTCAGGACCATGCTAACAGGTACTGAGTTAGTTATTGAATACCGGACTCATCTCTAGAACATGGTGCGACTGTAGTTATTGAGTTATAGGGTTATGGATTTTGTTTTGTAACATTGCTATAATGCAGATTGACTTTGATGATTTATCTTCTTTGTATTTACTAATTTATTTACAATAAAGAAATAAACATTGATTGTAAACAACAATAACTTTAAAAAGCTACAGAAAAGAAAAAAGGAAAATAATGCTAAAATAACACAAGCAATTACTTTTAAATAAATAAACACACAAAGAGAAATAACAACTTTATGCCATTATTATATACAAATAGGTAAACATAAGGCATAGTTAATTTTCGGAGAAGCAGAGAGTTAATTAAGTTCATAGAAGTTGGAAGAGGGACCTCAGGGGGGAGCGAATCATTTAAGGAGAGAAAAACATTACGGCAACTGAAAAAAATGTGGTCTACGTGACCTTCATCCACACTAGCATAAAGAATGGTCCCTGATCCGAAGTCTCGCAAGGAAGACAGGGGTGCAAGAGTGACCTAGTCTTAGTCTATTGACTAAACGTCTTCAGAAGATAGCCTACTGACGTTTCTATGAAGACGTCCTTTTGACGTAGACAGTTTACGTCATCAGGCGATAACATTAGGCCGTCATTTCGTACATTCATGCGTCGTCTTTAAATTCGGAATTGACCGTGAATGGACGTCGTCGCTATGACGTAAAAATTGGTACTAGGTACCTAATTAGGTACCCAACCTGGCTGACGATCTGACCTATTTAAAGATAATAAAAGTTTATCACTGTACTCCAACCATTCCCAATGTATAATGTTTGTAAACAACTCAACACAAAAATCCGTAATTCTTATTTTGGTGTGGTCGCGGTTCGGTTATGCATTGTAGGAAGGAGCTCAAATGGACAAGTAGTGTAAAATCTGTTCCAAAATCGACAGCTAAAACTGGGTAACACAAGGTATGTATATATGCCTACAGTATATAGATATAAAAACAATGATATCGTTCAAAAAGGCTTCAATAATAGCAATGAAACAATAATAGTTATGTATGTACCCGTTAGCATAGAGTAACGTCATAAAATATTTTTTTGTAAACATAAATAAATTTTATTTAAAAAAATAAGGTTCGTGTGAAAGCTGAAGGGCAGACGGATAGACATCGGAAGCTTAGTAATAAGGTCCCGTTTTCACCTTTTGGATACGGAACCTTAAAAATCTATGCAACACTAAAGAAACACGAAAGAAAACTTACCACTTCTAGTAATGCTCGATTTACGTTTCCTGCTAACCAGCCCATTGTTCTGGATCTGAACTTCGAGTAGTTTGTCGCATCGTCGATGCTAACTTTAACTAAGGTTTTTGTTATTATAGGGCATAAGCCCGCACTTGGGGTAATCTCAAATAAATTAAATAATATCCTAATTTTTTTTAAAAAAGTAAGTAAAAGTATTAAGTATTTATTTTGCAATCCTAATACATACAATGTGAGAGGTCTTAAATATTTCACTATGAGGCTAGGTATTAGGAGCCCTGTTAGGGCGCCATGCAACTTGAGAGGCTAATTTTAAGTATCACAATAAAGCTTAGTTTTATAAATATTGCACATTATTTTTCCCGTCCCGTATTCAGGGGAAGGTCGCGGGTTCAAGTCCCGCCGGTGTCGTAAATTTTTGGGATATTATTTAATTTCAGCAACAGCGATACCTCTCGTCAACAGCGATACCTCTCGTCAAATTTTATCCTCAGGGGATTTGTATTTATCCCGCAAAACTTAAAATAAGTATAAAAGTAAGGGATTCGAAGTCAATTGTTAGGTTTTTGAAAACAATCAATACATGACTGGTAACAAATAGTTTCCATGGCAACGGACGTAAACAAGAATTGAAAAACAAATTTGAAGTCGTTTTATCGTTTTTTAAAACACATCAAATTATTACTTCTTTTGTACGATTAGACTTTAATACTTGCAAGTAATATTTTATGCTATCTTTACATTGTCTTCATATTATTAATGTTGCATTCAATGGTGGAAACTACTTAATTCTTAAGAGAACACCACACGTTAAATCAGAGGTATGGGGCAATGTTTACAAATATTGTACATTCAATTTGGCTGGACTATAGGTACACACTTGAAACTTGAAACTTGCATGAAACCTGTGAGAAAACCATGTACCTATACTTCACAATGTTTAAACTACAGACTCTTTGAAACGACAACAGTCCTGCAAAAATCAAAACAAACCATTTCATGTCGTAAAAACGCCTTGTTTGGTAATAAATACTTTTATGGTGGATGAATAGGTATCTCGTACGTTGCCTGAGAGAAATCACTCTCAGCAATAAGATTGCCTTTTGACTACGTTTATTTTTATATTTTTATAAAAGATGTTTTATTAATATAAATATAAATTACAATAAAACACAATATTACCTTTATATACCTTTGTGGTCATTCATTTATTATATTCAAAAATATTTTGTTTATTAAATGTTTGGCAACGAATTCCAAAGGAAAATTTGTACCAAAAAAAAACCCTGTCAGCCACTTTTTTCAGCTAATTGGACAGATCTTTCCCGACATTCGGGTAAAATAGGTAGTTACGTAACCTATTTTACCCGAATGTCGGAAAAAATAAGTACCTACCTAAATAAACGCGATCCGCGTAAGTTTAGAAATATTTAATTATTTATTTTACAAATATAATCAAAATACAAAATTCATATTTACCAATATACAAATATACAGTTTACTTGTGGTCTCCGCACTAGGTTCAGAACCTGTACCGCGGCAGGCCGAATTACAAACAGAATATCTAATTAAGGACTGTAGTAAACAGTGCAGAAATTCACTCTACAAAAAAATACTAGTATGACGTAAAAAAAATTATTACGTCACTTTTATTTTTCTTATTATTAGTATTAGTTGTTACTAATATTAACTATTTACTAATAAAGTGACGTGTAAATTATTTTTTTCGAAAGTATTTTTTATAGAGTGAATTTCTGCATTTGTGTTTACTACAGTCCTTAAATAAGTAATTCGAACATTATAAAAATTTAGAAGTAAAATGAGACAATCTAATGAGAAAGAAACTGGATTACATAATTTTGGATAGGTATTGTGGCTTGGCTTCTATTCACACAGCAATTAGACTTCTGTCGTTAAATAAACTAGCATATCTAAGTTAGACTATGTTGTAAACGTATTCCCACTTTGATCCGTGCAGCAGTTTTGAAGATCTTAGGTAACGTAATAAAATTCACATTGCACAAACTTTCGCCTTATAACATTCGTAGGATAAATAAATACTTAATATTACTTCAGAGTTGAATCAAGTTGAAGCGAGCCGCTTGCAATGAAAACTGAAAGTTAGTATAAGTCAAAATGGCTGGCATGACGTAAGCCAGTAACTAGTTTGCAGCGGACAAGACCGGTTCTGTCCAGTTTTTTGAGGTTATTGAACTTTTTCGTGATAAAAATTCGCCGGTGAATTAGTTTTACGCGATATTTTGACAAGATTTCTCGTAAAAGTGACGGTTTTCAGTGTTTTAAAGTCTGTGGTAATGTTTTTAAAGATATTTAGAAGTTTTATTGAATTGTGTACCAAGCATGAGATGTATTGATACCAACCAAGTTACAAAAATAAAAAATATATATTTTAGAAATTAGTGGCGTTAATAGAACTAAAATTAGCTTAATTATATGTTATATGTGTGATCTAAATCCCAATTTTACTAATATTGTATATTAACCTTTTTGTACACAGTTTATCGATTAGGTACATAATTGTTATCTGTACTCCTTAACAAATCATAAATAGGTACTTCCTATAACTAAGTAGATAAGCATTTATCAACAAAGAAAATTATAATCAAATAATAGAAAAAAAATATTTACAATTGAAACAATTGAGCTAACTGTAGGCTGTTACAAACAATCTACAGGTGGCTCAACTGGTCCATATCAGTGCTAGTACCTACCTTTACTGGTGGTACATTTAGTTTTATGTTTCCCACGTACCTACGTAGGTGTGTTACACACATAAAATCAGTCTCGAGCCTCGGAAAGCCGTTGGCCCTGCACCTGACCTCTCCCCGGTCGCGTTAGTCTGCACTCCCATTGGATTATGAGAGTGTGGCAAGAGTACACCTGTGTTTGCGCACTCATGCACTATATTAGGTACTGTGCACCTGGCTAGTGTTTGTTGATACTGGCTGCCGCCTGGCCGAATTTCTAATAAGACGGCATCATCATCATCAGTTACATACGTTTAATTTTAGATAAGTAGAATGTTTCACACGTACCTACCTAGGTAGGTAGTATGTTACATAAAGGTCAGAGACGACTTTCATGTTTTGCTATCATTCAAAACTCTATGTAATTATATTATGTGGACCTATATCAATTATCAAATACTAGCTGCTGTCCGCGCCTTCGCCCGCGTTTCATCATAGAGATGAAACTCTAGATAATGCTGTGTGAATTGTCCAACATTATTTATTATTTATTATTATTTCACTTCATTTATTTTAAATCTCATTAAAATACATTTTTTACTATAGAAAATACAATAGGTAACATATAAAACTAATCTACAGTAAAAAATATATCAAAACGGTGGATCACCGGCCGCGAAGCTAGGCTCAAGCGGCCGGTGACTAGGGCTGCAGAGAGAGGAACTTCCTGACGATACGCGCCGAGTCCAGGAGTACCGCCTTTTGAATCTGACCCTTGATCCAACTTCCTAGCGAGAGTCTCATAAGATGTTGATCGAGGCTCTTCGCTATTACGCCATTATTTATTATTATTATTTATAGAACGGACGGTTATTCCTTGGAATTCTCAAACTATACCCATAGGTACTAAGTTTCAGCCCAATCAGTTCAGTAATTTTTGCCTGAAAGAGGAACAAACATACATACATCCATAATCACAAACTTGACGTTTATAATATTAATAGGATGTATCAATGTATTTTTTTAAACATTATATCATTATCTCATTATGTATTCTATATTCCGTGACGTCCGAAACGGCTCTCGGAAGACCAGCAGGCTTACCATGAATACGTACATATAACAAAACACATAACGTAAAGCGTTATCAGCGTTATTTGCACTAATTTTAACGTAAATAACGCGCTACGTTTATTATAACACCATTAACGCGTTATAAGCGCTAATTTCTGTTGTGGATTTATTTATAACGCGTTAAAATTAACGTAGCGCGTTATTTAAGTTAAAATTAGCGCAAATAACGCTGATATCGCGTTACGTTATGTGTTACGTTATAATGTTATAATCTATGGTAAACCTGCTGCGTTGGTTGTACGCAAATACAACTAACCCATGCTGAGACAGGGACCGTTTTGAGACTCAGGCAAACTGTTTTCTTTTCTACAGGGTGGGGAAAAAGTAACCACCCTATTGGAAAACGCTATACTTTTGCAAATGGCGCAAAACGTCAATTCGGTTTTGACATTTGTGACATTTTTGTTTCTTAATAGATAGCCATGACGACTGATTTTGAGAAACTACACCGTGATATTTTTAGACATCTACTGAATGCAAAATAAATCGTATTTCTGCAAAAAAGGGACTTCGAAGGGAAAATACAGCTTTAAAAATGTATTTTCAATTTCGCTCAAAAACGCTACAATACTCGTGGCGGCTATCTATGACGTCATAGATGCACGAACATCTGATTGTACAGAATGATCTTAATATTTTCAAGAGAAGCTTTACCAGCTATTCATAACTATGACGTCATTACATAACTATGATGCCATTACAGGCAACTATGGCAACTATGATGCCATTACATAACTATGACGTCATGCCGCGGCATGACGTCATAGTTATGTATTCTCTGATTGGTGTTCAACGTGTCATGGCGGATTGCTGTATTTTGTAGTTTTATTTTATATATAATATATAAAATAATAATTAATCTCGATCAAAACATAAAATATAATACGTGTTTTGTAATATATGGTTCAGGTATAATTCGGTAAATACATAATTTTGTGTGTTACTGTCGTCATCCCTATTGTACATATTTGTCTGAGTTAGAAATAAACATTTCTCTTCTATAAATAAAATATATACCCATAACACAAGCTATGCACACTTTGGAACTAGATGATGCTGTGTGGATTGTCCAGCATTATTTATTCAGAATCAGAATCAATAACTTTATTTCTCTAGGCTTACAAAATAAGCACTTAGACACGTCAAATTGTATACTATAAACATAGTTATTATTATCAAATAAGAAATAAGGTGTTATTGATATTCTCTTCACTTCAATTTTTTGTCCACTAGTGGTAGTATTTGTTTATTTATTTATTCAAAGAAAATCAAATTTTGAAAAGTTAAGTTATATTTTTTACTGATCAGTGTATTTTATTAGTCAGAGTAGAAAGTTTGTTTGAAGATTGAAGAAACTGATTTAGGAGAGATTTTGCTGATAGATAGTTTCTTAACATTTGTTAACTATAAATAATAAAGCATTTATTTATCTCTTACAATAGGTTCTTATTTATCTAAAGGTAACACTAAGTACATGAACTTTTGTACTAGATAATCTTCTCTGGTCATAGGTATATTTGTTAACTGTTAGTTAGATACAGAATACTAAACGACTAATTGAAACAAAATAAATAGATTTCACTAAATATAAATACAAAAAATACAAATACAAAATAATTTATTTGCCAGTAAGATTAACAAACACATGATTTCATTTTCCCTATAGTAGTTATAGTTGTCTGATTTTACATAAGGATACTCTATGTACATGAGATTTTATATAAGAACATTGTTACCCATGGTCCCCGCACTAGGCTAGGCCTGTTTAGCGGGAGACCGAGTGTACGATGGATTTCCATGAACAGTAAGAAAGCGGTACACTAGCAAATAATGTAGTATAGTTTACTATACCTGCATTTTAAAGAATTTAAAAAAGTTTAAAAATTAAGCTAACGGTCAGAAAATAAATTATAAATTCCTCCAGCCTCTACATAGTATTTAAAAATTAAAAATTTCTAACCGACCGAAAATAAATTACCTAAGTATAAATTACTCTAGCCTCCTTATAAATAATCCTGAACAAAACAAACATTTGTCCAACCGCAAACTTCTAAACCTCAATCACTAAGCCACGAATGTCGTTCTTTATATTTATTGGAAGTGCTAAATATGTTTACGTACATTATCTTATTTGCACAGATGTAACAAGTTTTTAGATAATTTCGAGGTCACTGTAAAGGATGTAGCTCAACTGTGCCACATCACCAAACGGCAAAAATATTGTATTTAAATATGAACTTCAACTTGTAAATTTTAGATTTATTTAACACAAAAATATTTTGATCAACAAGTTTTTAGATAAATTCGAGGTCACTATAAATGATGTAGCTCATCTGTGCCACATCGCCATACGGCAAAAAATTGTATTCAAATATTAACTTCAACTCGTAACTTTTTGATTTATTTAACACAAATAAAAATGTAGATCAACAAGTTTTTAGATAAATTCGAGGTCACTATAAAGGATGTAGCTCTTCTGTGCCACATCACCATACGGCAAAAAATTGTATTCAAATATTAACTTCAACTCGTAACTTTTTGATTTATTTAACACAAAAAAAAAATGTAGATCAACAAGTTTTTAGATAAATTCGAGGTCACTATAAAGGATGGAGCTCATCTGTGCCACATCACCATTACCGTTACCACCGTTATTTTATTTATTACTAGCTGACCCGACAGACTTTGTCCTGTCATTCAAGTCAAACAACTGACAGTTATTTCAAACATGATAAGATAAAAGATAAAATTTATTTATTTACCCACAAAATTAGATAGATAGATAGAAAATTCTTTATTGCACACTTATTGATAAGAAACAGAAATACAAAAAAAGACAATTTTAAAACTAAGTTACAAGTGGCGGTCTTATCGCTCGAGAGCGATCTCTACCAGACAACCGTGGATGGATAGGATTGAATTAAATCACAAGAACAACAAATAAACAGTCTAAAATTAACATATAGAATTCTATTAACTAACAATTATTAAAAAAGGGGGTAAAAAGGGCCCAATACTGCATAACGCTGAGATAGGGTCAGCGTTATGCAGTATTGGGCAAATAATTGTCCAATACTGCGCTGGTTTTCAGTAGGGCCCTTGTGGAGTGACGACGGCAGAGTGCCTAACAAGTATATTATTATTATTAGGAAGTACATTATAATTATTTAAACACGATACATAAGGTAAGACTAGGATGGTACTTTATATATTTACACATTGAACACACAAGAAATCCAAGCATGCTGATCGAAGAGTAGGTACATATATTGACGACCTCTGTAGTGCAACGGGCGAAGGTCCGCCTGCGACGCAGGAGCTTGTGGGTTCGATTCCCGCCTCGGGACAAATGTTTGTACGATCTGCAAATATTTATTCAGGGTGTTCTGGATGTTTTCTAAGTATAATAAAAAAATATATATCTATGTATCGTATTATATTAAGTATATCAGTTATCTAGTACACATAACACAAGCTCTGCTTAGCTTGGGGCTAGATAATGCTGTTTGAATTGTCCAGCATTATTTATTTATTATTTATTTATATTATATAAAGCTGGGGCTTAGGTTACATTAAAAAAAGTTATAATAAAGGTAGTCGTTAAGTTAAATTTTCTAAGTTTCTGCGCAATTTTCTTAATTTTTTTATGTAAGAATCTTCTACGAAGTATTAGAAAACATTTAAAAAAGTTATAGCCGAATCAGTAGAAATAGGGGTTAATTTTTTTATACATATATATATGTATATTTTTCCTGTTATTTGCCACAAGGTTGTCAAATGTTGCTACACCATGTATAAAACCATTAAATCTTCGTATTTTCATCATTGAAGCATGCTAATTTTCACTGCAGATGACTTGTTATACAGAATAATAAATCTGTTCGTAGTATGAATTCAAGTCATGCCAAGTTTCATTTGACTTCGTTCAGTAGTTTTGGCGTGAAGGGCGGCCATGAAACAGACAGACAGACAAAAATGAAAAAAATACAGTTTTGGTATCAGTAACGATAATGTAGAGCGTCTTAAAAAGAATTCAAAAAGGACATGTTACAGTTCTATTATATATTTTTTTCTGCTTTTTACTTCAAGTTGCTACACCATGTATAAAGTCATTAAATCTCCGTATTTATGGTTAGGTTGAGGTGAATCACGATAAGGAATGAATGAAAATATAACTTGTTCAATAAAACTACTATGTCGTGGTTGGAATACAGAATACAGACCGTTTATTGTCATACATGATACAAATAAAAAAATTACAAAATTATTGTTACCTTAATTAAATTATGAGGTTATGACTTTTGGTGGTGGTTGACTTATTTATTTTTTACCGACTTTGAAACAGGTGGAAGTTCTATGTTCGGCTATATGTATGTATATATTGGCTATAGGCTGTATGTATTATGGGATAGAAAGAACCTTTACGAGGAGGGTATATGACCCCATTTTGTGAAAAGGATAGGCATAGGATTTTGCGTTCTTTAAGCGGGTCAGAGCAGAACGTGTCATAAGTACCTATGATGGCATATTTTTATGCAAAAATCCTATAAATCCTATAAATAAATAAATAAATAATTGTCCAACATTATTTATTTATTTATTTATAGGATTTTGCGTTCATATAAGCGGGTCAGAGCAGAACGTGTCATAAGTACCTATGATGGCATATTTTTATGCAAAAATCCTATAAATCCTATGAATAAATAAATAAATAATTGTCCAACATTATTTATTTATTTATTTATAGGATTTTGCGTTCTTTAAGCGGGTCAGAGCAGAACGTGTCTTAAGTACCTATGATGGCATATTTTTATGCAAAAATCCTATAAATCCTATAAATAAATAATTGTCCAACATTATTTATTTATTTATTTATAGGATTTTGCGTTCATATAAGCGGGTCAGAGCAGAACGTGTCATAAGTACCTATGATGGCATATTTTTATGCAAAAATCCTATAAATAAATAAATAAATAATTGTCCAACATTATTTATTTATAGGATTTTGCGTTCATATAAGCGGGTCAGAGCAGAACGTGTCATAAGTACCTATGATCGCATATTTTTATGCAAAAATAAGCTAAAGGTATTCGGTATTCTATTACAATTTAAAACTGTGATGACTTTAAAAAATCTTGTGATTTATAGTTTAGCAGAAATACGGTAGTGCGAGTAACTAAGAAAATAGACGGTACTTTGCTCAATTATTTCTGATGTTTAAAATATACGTGTTTATTTTTCATTTTTGAAAAGAATATAAGACCAGCTTATGTCCAACTTAGTTGACAACTTACTTTGATGAATACTATCAGAGAAGGTTATACGCGGAATTGTTACTAAATATTGCTTCCTTCTGAGTATTTTTAAACACCAACACTGCGATCACCAATCCGCCTGCCAAGCGTGGTGATTATGGCAAATCCCCCCCTACATGGGAGACCATCCACTCGATGGACCGACGACATCGTGGCGGTCGCAGGGAGTCGATGGATGGAGGCGGCTCGGGACCGCTGTTTGTGGCGTCGTGCGGGGGAGGCCTGTGTCCAGCAGTGGACGTGTATGGGCTGATGATGATGATGATGATGATGATTTCTTCATTCTAATATTTTGCATTGGATTTCCGCAAAGTAACGCCTGAATCTATTATTTAAGAATATAAGAAAAACAAGACCCTACCCGGTCTTGTATTGCATAAATTATTATGTTTTTTTTTTCGAAGCCTTATCGATAAAGATTACGGAGAAAAAAGGTTTTACATAAACCTATTGATATGAATTCACATACATATGTATACCTGGGCCTTAAGAACGGAACGGATAGCCTTATTCCCTATACAAACGTACTTTCCGCTTCATTTGGAAACTATGACCCAGATCTTATTGAAATTTTCCATACGTAATCGGATGAGAAATAGCCATGTTTGCAGCGATTTAGTTTTTGAAAATACATAATGATATTTAAATGAGAGCGAAAAGAATTTTGACCTCCAAATCGAGTCATCTTCAAGCTATTTTTAATGCATGATAGAAACCTTTATTCGAAAATCTGTCGCGCTGCAAACATTCTAAATATATATCCAACATTATAAATAATCGAAAATATTTTTTAAATCAATCGTTTACTCAAAATTAATCGGAAAGTACGAAAATATATCAAAAAATGGTGCCAACACCAAGTACACGCACACAGGCACATGATAGCTTCGTATTAGATGGTTAGACGCGCTTTCTAACTCATATGGTGCCTGCCCCATTTCATTCTACAGGAAACAACAACAAATCCGCATGGGAAAATCCGTTTTTGTTTGGGAGAGGTTCGTAGCCACCTTAAGGCGTCTCCCAGACCCAAACTAGCGCCGCCACCTATTTTATCGTATTATTACGATATAGAAAGGAATTTTCAAAAATCCTTTGGCCAGTTTGTGATACCTATCACAAGCTTTTTTTAATGCCTCTGTAATAGTTTCATTTTGTAAAGTTTAGGAAGACATGCGAAGTAGCGCTTTTTGGCCACCAAACTCGATTTTCGCATCTCCTCCTAAGCTATACAAAATCTAAAACTATTACAGAGGCATTAAAAAAAGCTTATGATAGGTATAACAAACGGGCCAAGGGATTTTTGAAAATTCCTTTGTATATCGTAACAATGCGATAAAATAGGTGGCGGCTCTGATCGGATCGGACTAGCCTCTTAAACATAGATAAAGTCAGAAACAAGTTATAAATTTATATAATTATAGCATTATATAATTATAGCAATAATTAGTACTACCGATAGTTAGTTACTTATATCCTGAGGAGGTAATTATTATAAACGGCCAATTAAAACTTGTGTTTGTCATCGTATTTTACTACAGGCTTTTTGTTTATCAATAAATCAATTGTTTTTTTTTTGTAAAGAACGGGAGCGAAAGAAAATCTTCTGTGAGCTAAAAATACCAAAACAAACAACCTTATAAAACTTGGGAATCATATATTTTGTCACAAGTTCCCTTTTGTGCAGCTCGAAAACGAAAACAAACTAAATAAAAACCTAATCAAAAAGCACAAGTGAAGTAAAAGAAAGAAAAACCTAAACGTGCATTGAAAAAAAATTTGTAAACCAAACATGTGACAGAACTGAAAAAAAAAACATTTACGTGCCAAAATCTTTGTCACAAATAAGAACCGTTCTATGAACTAATTTAAATCCTTATCTAAAAGTGCCAATGTGAGATCCAAAATGGCGGGCAGTGTATACTCTCTGGTCTCCTGCAGTGACCTAACTCCTGGAAGCCTGGATGTCTGGCTGGACCTGCCTGAAGAGATCAAACATGATCCGCTTTTGGCGCCTTTCAAGCACCGATACGAAGAACAGCATGGTAAGTTTACTTACCTACCAAATACCTAATAGTAAAGCTTCGGCCAAATCTGCGCGTCAAAAATGCGGGACGCGAAGTTGGAGTGTCAATAACTCGAAACGCCGCCGTTGCAGCATCTACCGCGCGGCCGACGCTACCGCTTCGCGTCTCGCGTGTTTGGTATTACCTAGTTGGACTATTTGGCTTAAATAGATCTGTGTGCTATCTGTGTGCTCAGTTTAGTAAATATGTATATTAGCACTCAGAAAAAGAATCTACCTTGACATGGTGCGCGTTGAAGTCTTTTGTGTGCTTCAAGATACAGCGTAGATTCGTAGCATGGCCTACGGCGCTCTACGCCAAAGTTGACAAATTATATTCGCGTATCCACTAATAGCTAAGTTCTCTTATCTACGACTTTGTTGTACTTTGATTATTTATAACTAGCTCTGCTTAGCTAGGGGCTAGATGATGCTGTGTGCACTGTTCAACATTATTTATTTATGTATTTAATTCACCTTACCTTTACGTTACGCAAGTCCTGCGTAGCATCGTAAAACGCTCTAAAAAGTTATACAAATCAATAAATAAAAAGCCACAGAGCATATTATGGGTAGGGTGAATGTGCCGGTTTACGATCACTTAGTCGAAGACTTCACTTAGTCGTCGTTGAAGTAACTTAATTAATAAAAATTATAGTGTTTCAACATTAAAAATTATTGAACTTGATAGAAAAAATATGGAATTAACTAGTTTTTGCGAGTTTTATCGTATATTATAATTGTAAATATTTAATAATTAATAAAATATCAAAAAGTGCTGTTTTTTCAGTTCCCGACCGCTTTCTACCAGTTTGCGTCCATCATTTTCGTCAGTTGGCGTCCACTTACGTTTCATTGAAAAAAGGGCTTTAAGAATATAACTTTAGGGTTTAAAATAACTATCGTCCATCTGTAAAAAAAACATGTAATGCAAAACCATTACCAAATCCAACCATTAGTAGATAGATATTCTAGATACAATGGACAATGGATTGTAACGTTACATTGACGAAAAACGATGGGATATGGGTAATAAAGCATAAAAATATGGTATGGGAAAAAATACATGGTCGGTAGCAGACCGATTGCCGACCACATGAATGCTTTTTGAAAAGTGTCCTCATTTTAATTGTATCATAGTTTTGCTGGTCGCAATCTAACGTGTTAGTAAACCATATTATGAAGATATAAATTACCAAAGTACAACATGTCGTATCATGCAGTTTGGAGGAGATAAATCATAAATAAAATTGGTCAGTAACAGTCATTTGCCGACCATGTGGCCGAGAAACGATGGAATCGTATTTTTAGTAGGTTAGTTTGGCGACCACCCATTATTTAAGTTAAAAACGTATTTTACCATTAAAATTAATGCTTCTGAGATAAATTATATATTTTTTAAACATTGCAAGCTACATTTCCACCAAAGAGCCTAAATAAAAAAATGGTTTTACTCACGTTTGAAAAATTGTCCTCTCAATATTGTTTTTTACAGAATTCGATACATCCACTATGGCTGTATTACAGAGGGTCCCTGAGGTTCATCATGTCTCATAGACCAACAAAAGGTGTCGCGGTGGGGAAGGGATATACTGATGTTTCGTTTAAAATCAAAACGAACTTAAGCACGTTTTAATTAGACTATTTTTAAAGGATTTACGAAAAAGTGGTCGTAAACCAGTGGTGGTCGGCTAACTGACCAGTTCACCCTACTAGATGTAGATGACTGATATACTTATTACAATATATGACATAGATAGATATAGGTAATTATAATTATTTTCCTAGAGGAGAGAGAAGGGTTATGTGGAATTTATAAATACGAAGGGAAAGAGTGAAAACTCTTCTACAAAATGGTGAAAGTCAAAACTCTTTCTTTCGCTTCTCAGATGGTATCATTCTGTGATGTAGATCCGATAAACTATGTACATATATCCTCTAAAACTTTTTTTTCTTATATTAAAATCTTTATTGACAAAGAATCTTCTCTAAAACTCTCCATTTTGATTTTCAGGTAAACTGGGTCCCAAAGATGAGAGCGAGGGAGACAAAACTATTTTCCGCAAAGAAACACAACACACGAACGGTGTTGCAAACGACAGCCACCACGAAACAGTTATCGGGTAAGAAATTATAATAATTACTCTTCTACCAACTCATTAATCCACGGCCTGCATAGGCCTCCCCTGATGAGTGATATAGAGCCCTGTCTCACAAGCAATTATACTCCGATTTAGAATCCAAAAAATTTCATATGATAGGAAAGACTTTTACGAATGAAAACTTAACAAAAACTGGTAACAAAATCATAAAGGTATCAGCAAAGTTATCACAAAAAACTTCAACAACGCATAATCTCACATGTGTAGAAAAAATATATATTTGTATTCGAAAACGAACGAGAGATCAATTAAATGATGTATACAAAAATCCCTTTTGTATACAAAAATATCCAGGTTTTTGAATCGGAGGATAGAACTTATCGTCACGCCGTCGTAAGAATCCACACCTTCAACTCAGCCCGTGGAAGCCGCATATAGGAAGCTTACCGAAGAAAGGCGGAACCATTGTTCTGTGTATTAATATTCAATATCTTTACAGCGATCTCTAATACTCCTGCCAAGCATATTGATTATAACGTAGTTCAAGTGTACACACGAAAATAAATCAGCTCCTCATTTATTTATTTATAACAATATAAATAGACCAATTCCCATGCAAATAGAAAGTTATTACTAAATACTAGAGTTTCCTACACTCGTTAGTTTATAAACTTCTCCTCTCACCTTTCTGTGTTCATCACAAAACGCAAGCAGAATGGACCTATATGCCAAGCTGGCAAGTAACATGGAAGTGTTGGCTGGGACTTTTGAAACAAAGTTTCAGCAGATGGAGGGGGACATCCAGAGACTCGCTGGCACTGATCAGGGACTATCACAGGCACCAGGTGCACCACACAAGGACTGGCAGACACTTTCACGTGAGTTCCGGGACTTCAAAATGCTAACTTGGAAGTCTTTAGCAACGATGCAAGCACAATTGGAGCTCCTAGTCCAGTGCCTGGACCGCCAAGAAACTGCTTCTCGCAGAAAGATTCTCCTCTTTCATGGGATTCCAGAGTCCGGTGAATCTCCAGTTGATAACTTGGTTAGGAATTTATTAACCAGCCAATTTAAAATGTCTGATGTTGCACCGGAGTTGATCTCCTCTTGCTACCGCTTAGGCTCAAACAGTAGCAAGCCCAGGCCTATCTTGGTACGATTCGGCAGTCATCAGCTGCGTACTCAGGTTTGGAATGCCAAGACGTCGCTCAAGGGATCCGACATTACGGTTTCGGAGTTCCTGACCAAACCGAGGCATGATGTGTTCATGGCAGCGCGCAAGCACTTCGGCGTACGTCGGTGTTGGACATCAGAGGGCAGAATTATCATCTCTCTGCCTGATAACACGCGCCGCAAGATCGAAGCGATGTCGGAGCTGAAGCCGCTGCTAGCCAAGTTCCCCGCGCCTCAGTCTTCCGATGAGGAAGGCCCGAGCGCGCCGCGGACCAAAGGAAAGGCCTCGTCGGTTCCTGCAGCCAAGCCAGGCTCCAGCAGAATGGACACAAGGTCCAAGCGTCAGCGGTAACAATACTCGTCTCTATTTCTCAATGAAGGACAGATCGCCCACGGGGTGGCACAATCGATCACTTGTTTTTACTACATTACTTGGTAGCATAATATCCAATAATTTTCATAGTTTGAGGTAGAAATCTAACACGCTTCAAGATTTTCTTTTCTTGTCTGTCAGTCACTTTTGTAAACATAAAATCAAACTTCAACTTCTTTGTAATGGTGTAAAATAACAAGGTTGATGAAAATGACGGACATTTGACATTGACACTCTTATTGTGTATGTCGCTAGGCCTCGGGCTAGGACCCTTGGTTGTATGTACTATTACGTGTAATTTCCGTTTATTATTTAACTATTTTGTGATGTAGTATGTTGTACATACTGTTCTTGCTTGCTTATTTAACTGGCGAGTGTTGGGAGATGCATCTGTAAGTTAGCTTCCCCATTTAGTATTTTAGGCATATTTTGCAAACAAATTATTTTTTATTATTTTTTTTCGTTACATATATTAAGTATATATTGAGTATATATTATTATTTATTTAGTAGTTATGGATTTAGATTTAAATGATAGTTACTTCTCGTGCTCCTCGAATACCGATTATGCTAGCGCCGTCAGCAGTGATGACTCGATGGTGGGTTTACCGCACCTTCGAGCTGTTATTGAAAGTAAGTTCCACGGTTGTTCTAAAAATCTAAACATTATTCATATTAACGCCCAGAGCATCCCCTCCCATTACTCGGATTTGTTAGCTTCCTTTGATCACAAAGTAATTGATGCTGTTCTTATCTCCGAGTCTTTTCTTAAGCCGTCTTTACCGTCTACCCAATATCCCCTGCCAGGATTCATTCTGATAAGAAATGATCGTGTTGGCAAGGGTGGTGGTGGGGTCGCAATATACCTGCGTGCGGGTATTCCATATAAAATTATAGACCAATCGCCAGGACAGTACTCCAAGTCCGCAGAGCATCTGTTTATTGAGATAATTATTAATCACTCTAAAATTTTACTTGGTGTTTTTTATCCCCCCTCTTGTAGTATAGACTATTTCCCCTCTCTTGAATTAAAACTTGAGTCTTTATCTACTATTTATGATCATACAATTCTACTCGGCGACTTCAATACTTGTCTGTTAAAAAATGATATCCGCGCTGTCAAGCTACAATCTCTTCTCTCTTCCGTGAACCTGCACATTCTTCCTCTTTCTGCCACACATTTCGCTCCTCATTGCTCTCCATCTCTCCTGGATCTTATTATTGTTTCTGACGCAGACCGCGTGGCTGCACATGGACAAACTACTGCTCCTTTCTCTTACCATGATCTTCTCTTTCTCTCATATAAAGTGCGTTCACCAAGACAAAAAGTTAAGTATCTCCATCTACGTAGCTTTAAAGACATCAGTCTTGAGAGTCTGAAGGCCGATGCCTCCACAATGGACTGGTCACCCGTAATAGATGTTGGTGGTGTTGATGATAAAGTGGCTGCCTTTAATAAGCTGATCTTGGATTTATTTGATATTCACGCACCGATGAAAATGGTCAAAGTGAAGCATCCTCCAGCTCCGTGGCTGACTCAGGCCATTAGGAAGGTGATGTCGAGGCGAGATCGGGCTAAACGGTGCTACAAGAAACATCCGACTGAAGAAAATCATACTGTCTATAAAAAGCTTCGTAACCGTTGCAGCAAGTTGTGTAGAGATAGTAGAAAACGTCACATTCATAGTTCTGTTCAAAATTCAACTCCTTCACAAATGTGGAAATTTCTAAAATCCATTGGAATTGGTGGTGGCTCATATAATCCGCACATCCCTTTTGACCTGAACATTATTAATCAAAACTTTTCTAAATCTCCCCTTTCTCTGGATAATAGTGTTCGAATCTCAACTATTAACACAATTGCGCAGCAAGCTCTTCCACCATGCCTTCCCTTTACTTTCGAAGCGATTGCCGAGGACGACATTAAAAAGATTCTTAACTCCATATCAACGAAAGCCGTTGGCACTGATGATATTAACATCCAGATGCTCCAGCTTCTCTCCTTAGAACTTTGTCCTGCAATATCCCACATCATCAATCATTCTCTTGAGTCTGGCTGCTTTCCTACTTTGTGGAAATCTGCTAATGTCATCCCTTTGCCTAAAGTTTCTAATCCTTCCTCGGTTTCTGAGCTAAGACCTATATCGATTCTCCCGGTTCTTTCTAAAATCCTTGAGAATGTAGTCCAAAAGCAACTCGCGCTGTATCTCCATCGTAATAACCTTTTGAGTCCATACCAATCTGGCTTTCGTCCTGGTCACAGCGCTGTGGGTGCTCTTGCTAAAATCTCCGACGACATACGCTTAGCTATGTCTAATAAACAGGTAACTGCACTAGTGTTATTGGATTTTAGCAGTGCTTTCACCTCTGTTGACCACGATATCCTTGTTGCAGTTCTTTCCTCTCTCAATATCACTTCCTCAGTAGTCGCTTGGTTTCGTTCTTATCTTTCAGGTCGCTCACAGCGTGTGCGCCTTGATGATTCATACTCGGATTGGTGTAACATTTCTGCGGGTGTACCTCAAGGCAGTGTCCTTTCACCTCTCCTTTTCTCCATCTTTATTAATTCTGTTACTAAAGTAATTTCCTCCAGCTACCATCTCTACGCAGACGACCTGCAAATCTACCATCATTTTAAAGTGGATGAGATCGCAGAAGGTATTGATCAGATTAACTTGGATCTATACAACATAAACTCATGGGCTAAGGCCTATGGTCTTCTGATCAACCCCTCGAAATCGCAAGCCATGATCTGTGGTAGTAATTTTATGTTGAAATCATTAGTTCTTTCTACAATTCCGCCTATTACTTTGGCCAGTAATATAATTCCTCTCGCTACGAAGGCTAAGAACCTGGGCGTAATTTTTGAAAGCAATTTATCTTGGATGAGTCACATAAACAACATTAGTAAAAAGGTTAATTACACATTTTATTCTCTTAGACGTCTACAAAACTTCCTTCCTTTTGAGACTAAAGTAATCCTTGCCCAAAGTCTTCTTCTTCCCCTCCTCGATTATGCTGACGTCTGTTTCCTTGACGCGACAGAGGAACTTTGGAATAAGCTTGAGCGCCTTCAGAATTTGGGCATCCGATTCATATATGGATTGCGTAAATTCGACCATGTGTCTGCTTTTCGATCCAAACTTAAATGGCTACCCATACGACGGCGGCGTGATCTTCACATTCTCTCTTATCTGTACTTCATTCTCAATAACCCTCTTTCCCCGACATACCTCCGCGAACGATTTGCATTTCTCGTTCCTCGCGGTGTGCCGTGTAGGACGGCAGTATCACTACTTCTTTCCAGTAGGCCCGGAGGTTCTTTCGCCGCGCAAGCGGCTAGATTGTGGAACTCTATTCCCCATGATATTCGAGCCAGTCCATCGCTTAACATTTTCAAAACTAAGTTAAAAGAGCACTTCCTACTATCATAAATAGTTTCTATTTTATTAGTATATATATATACATATATATATATTGAAAATTAGATATTTATTAGGTTTATTTCGTCTTTATTATTTTAGTTTATGTATGTTTATTATAATTATATGTATTGTATGTAGCTAAGCTACTATTAGTTATTGTTAGTTTATCTATTGTTCGATTTATTTTATTTTTGTACACTTCCTCTACCTGTTCGATCGCCTCTCCTATAACTCTAAGGTTTGCTGGAAGAAAACTCTTTTCAGGGTTATGCTCGCCTATGTACATAATCTTTTTAGATAAGTTGATAAAATGTATTATTGTGTACAATAAAGAATTAAAGATAATTGTATTGAAGAAATTAAAGTATTTTTATTGACAAAGAAAATAATATAAATAAACAAAATAAACCAGTATTTACAATTGAAACAATTGAACTAACTGCAGACTGTTGCAAAAAATCTACAGATAGCTCAACTGGTCCATATCAATACCAGTCGGAAGCGTCCCCAAGGCGCTGGCTCCATTGCCCTGCTGTATGGCAATGCTAATGCGCTGCGCAATGCGCCAGATACCAACTCTCGGGTCACGCGTCGCTTCGACTAAGCGCTCAGATAATTTTTTGAAAACCCGGAGAGCCTCTGTACCCCACGGACCTAGGGTTTCGACTCCAAGGGGAGAAAATCGTAGGCTCTGTCGAGACTTGCATATTTGCCCCTCTTGATATCCTCGGCCAAATCTGCCGCCGAACCAGCCCTCAGGGATGTCCTCGAAGAAAGATAGGAAAAAGAAATTAAATGATTTCCCAAAAATCTACGATGTCGCCGGGACATGAACCCTTGACCATCCTCTCAGTACGAGACTGCGCTAACCAACTGCGCCACGAAATCAAGTACCCAGCAAGTCGAAAATCTTTGGGCCTTCCTTACGGACTCTAGCGACTATAGTAAAAAAACCTTATTATATTATTTTGAAATTAATGTGGCGTGTTTTAGAAAACGATAAACCGACTTCAAATTCCCTTACTTTTACACTTATTTAAAGTTTTGCGGGATAAATACTATTTTATCCTTCGGGATCATTTTCTACACAATAGGGAAAGAATTTTCAGAATCGGTCCATAATTGGCGGAGATATCGCGTAACAAACATACAAAAAAACATACAGACGAATTGAGAAACTCCTCGTTTTGAAGTCGGTTAAAAACTTAAAACCGACTTAAAATTTTTGTGAGTGAGTTTTTTCAGTTTTTCGGGACAAATACTTATCCGTAGGAGATAAAATTGATTAAATGAGACCACCTCGGGATCATTCTTCATACATTAGTGAAAGATTTTTTTCAAATCCGCATATATTGACAGAGATATCGACGAACATACATAAAAAATGCATAGATAAGCATCGAAGAGACTTAGTTCTGCAGCGTATGCAGTCAAAAAAATCCGTCATCTTACAGACGTTGATACTTCTAGACTTGTCTATTTCAGCTACTTCCATAGTATTATGTCGTATGGCATATTACTGTGGGGGAACGCTGCAGATATTAACACCGTATTTGTGCTGCAGAAGAGGGCTATTCGTGCTATCTATAACATGGGTCCTAGAGAATCCCTGCGTGATAAATTCAAAGAAATAAATATAATGACAGTACCATGCAATCTCGTGCATCAAAATACAGTCAATATATTTATGAAAACTTGTTGTACACTCATAGAAATATCGATCGGTTCCCTAAAATTGCGACATACATAATGTAAATACTAGAAATAAAAATAAACTCGCTGTGCCCAAAACTAGGTTACACAAGATTAATGTATCTTTTAACGGGCAATGTACCTATACGCTTCTACAACAAATCTCCTAGAGAGTTACAAAAACTTTCAATAAATTCAAACAAATTGTCAAACATATCCTTTGTAAAAAGACTTATTACAAAATATCAGAGTATCTAGAAGATAAAAAAGCTTGGGACGGATTTTGCTCCAACTCGAAAAATAACACCTAACAGGCTAAAGGTTTCTTCGTCGCTTCTTTAATTTAGTCTACACAGCGAAGCGACCGAAATCAAAATATCACTTGTCAGTATTTAATTTTAACAATTTGACCTTTTCTAAGTGTACATTTATTGTATTTACGGAAATAACGAATTTTGACTTTGACTTGACATATATCCCAACACAGAAACTCCTCTTTTGTTTTTCGTCGGTTAAAAACCTTCCTTGTTAGGGGAAGGAGTTCAGCTGTGGACTAAGAAATCCGATCTATGGCTGCCTTTTTCGTAGACAGTGGCGTAAAAACATTATCTAATCTGTGACAGTGGGCGTAACATAAAAATATATGTATTTACAGCAAAGATATTATGTTACAGTAAAATTAGGCACTTAGTAGATAGGTATAGTTTACATTATGGGTATGACCATTTTAAAATACTTTATATTGTGGCCTACAAACTGACAAAAAAAAATCATTGCTAAGCTTAGAGACTATTTTACCTATGGATCTCACACTAGGCCGAACCGGTGTCGTGAGGTCCAGGCAGATTCTTACAAAACGTGAAGGTACCTTTTCTCGGTGTGACTTCAGGGAACATGTAAACACTTTAATAATATTTATTTAGTGTGGTAAATAACAATTTTACTAAGCCTTTAAGATTTTACCTATGGATCTCACACTAGGCAGAACCTGTGTCGTGAGGAGCAGTCGATGAATCTTACAAAACGTGAAGGAGTACGAATAAAGTTTTGCGTAGACCATAGGTTTTTTCTTTTCTTTTTCAGGCTAATGGAACCTATGCCGCTTGATGATGAAAAGCAGAAGACATCCAGAAAAAGAAAGGTAAGTGGTGTTCAAATGAGTGTGCTCATAGGACGACCGATGGGATGCGGCTGGCAAAGGTCCGCCAGCAACACAGGAGTTTGCGGATTCGATTCCCGCTCTGGGACAAATAATTGTACGATCTGCAAATATTTGTTCTGGGTTTTCTGGGTAATAAAATATATATTATGTAATGTATTGTATTATGTATATCAGCCATCTAGTACCGATAACACAAGCTCTGCTTAGCTTGGGGCTAGATGATGCTGTGTGGATTGTCCAGCATTGTATATATATATTTATTTATACTATCTACTACATACATAGAGTATCCAGAGACACAAACAAGCAAAAAAAAATATCCACGCTAAAACTCTTCACACTTTTCTACACTCTTCACGTTTTTCTTTTTATTTAATGTTAATTTACTGAATATTACGCATCTGTTCTGGCAAATAAAAATTACAATTTAAAAGAAAAGGACATAGTAAATAATTTAGCGTTTCTTAAAAAAACGATAAACCGACGTCATTTTTTTTACAGTAGACCTCATGTTTACGCCCGTTGCCTTGGAAACTATTTGTTACCAATCATTGTGATAACGACTTTGAATCCCTTATTTTTACACTGTTTTTAAGTTTTGTGGATTAAAAAATAATCCCCTCTCGAGATGAAATTTTCATGGGTCCATTTTCTATACAATAGTGATATAATTTGCAAAACCGGTCCATAATTGGCGGAAATAACGCATTTTTTTGTAATACATATTAAAAATAACATACAGTCGAATTGAGAACCTCCTCCATTTTTGAGGTCGGTTAAAAATGAAACAGTTTGCTAGAGTCACAAAACGGTCCGTCTCAGTAAAGGTTGGTTTTACTTGCGTATAACCAACGCTGGTGTAAGTGTACAGTTATTGTCTGCACGGAAATAAAGATATTTTGATCCTTTGTTCTTTCATCGTCGGTTAAACTGTATTATTATGGACAGGTGACTCGAGCATTAAGAGTAGTCAAGCTGACTGCATTGGTAGCCGGATGGTTGCTACTCACTGTGACGTTGCTGCTCAATCGAGAGAAGAGTGATGTTGTACTGCATACTGCTGTTATAGCAGAGCAAATTAAAGGTAACTTACTAATGACTTTGACTTACTTACTCATAGAGTTCTAAAAATAATGTTAAATATTTATACTAGCAGACCCGCCAAACGTTGTTTTGCCTTCAACCCTTATCACTAGGGAAACTATGGAAAATAGATAGTAGCAGATTCTCAGACCTACTGAATACGCATATAAAATAAGGTATAAATCGGTAAAGCCGTTTCGGAGGAGTAAGGTAACTAACATTGTGACATGGAAATTTTATTTAAAAGATTATATTTGACGACCTCTGTGGCGCGGCGAGTGAAGGTGGTTATATTATCTACTCTACAAAGGGAAATATAACAGAAATATAACTAAAATAGAAAATATATATATTTTCTATTTTATTTCTATCCATCGAATGCGAAACAAAATAGTAAGAATTCACGGCCCATTCACCGTAGCTATTCATGGTTGAAGATTATGGCCCAAATTGTATTTTGCGCCACGTGTAGTCCAAAAACCCTTTAATTGAATTAGTTTTGCTTAATTTTTTTTCTCAAAATCTTGTACATATTCTACTTTTTAAATTTGGACAGAGTACACTTAAATAAATAAACAAACATATAAATGACACGCCAAACGCTCAAGTAAACACGTGCAAACTAAATTTGCGCATTCCAATCTTCATCATGACAACGATTGCTCAAGCCACGCTTCCGGGCTTGCACGACATACCGTCTTGCCGTCCACACGCTCCATCTTACCTGCGCAAACCGATTTGTGCATGCATGCAAGTAATATGGATCTTGTGGCCGGCCTATAACATAATATAGTCCGAAAACTTTGGGTTTCTGATATATTAAAATTAGAAAATAACTATTGCTCTAATGATTTTTTGACAGTGGTAGTCGATGTTAGGACCTAAGTCTTCAAACCCCATTGAACTTATTTCTGTAGTCTCTAGTTTCAATTCAACACGTTGACTGTTTCAGAGTACGAGCTAGCACCGAGCCATGACCGGGTTAAAGTGCTGATAACTCTGACGGGTCCTTTTGACCAGCCCAGTGTGAACAGAAGTAGGAATGTCCTGGAGCTGTGGCTGCATCGTGCTGTGAATGATGATGAGTTTCAACAGGTAATATATATAATATGCACGTAGCATACGCATACCTCCCAAATCTCAGCGGCCATCCGTATTTGTTGCTGTGAGACATCGAATAAAATGAAAGAAAGAAAAGAAATAAGGAATATCAATTTATTGGCTCACATCAAAAATGTAATATTATTAGAGGAACGTTACAAGATAAAAATATAATCATTACATAATAAAACAAAGTCCTCTGCCGCGTCTGCTGTTCGCGATAAATTCAATAAGTAATGAACGAATTTTTATGTAGTTTTCTCCTGATTCATGAGGAAGGTTTAAGCATATCATTTGTCAAGGTTTCATGTAAATTTTTCGAAATATAAGTGTCGGTAAAAGTAAAGCCGCCTAGCCTAGCTTTCATCGGAAACGCTGCCTAAAATCCTTTTGAGTTATAAAAAAACAATTCAAAGTGGGGCATCTCACAGCCGTCCTTGTAATACTTCTCCAGTGAGAGGCAGTCAGAGCGTTTAATCTCAGAGGCGCGGTCGGTCCCATCATCAGGGCAGCAGGAGAATGAGGGATTGAGGCGGGGCTCGTATGCGTTGTAGTTATCTGGGCCGGTGATGCCGCAGCATTCCAGCTGTAAGGAAAATTTTGGTTGGATAAAAAGATTCCTTAAATATTTCCAAATTTATTACTTTTTGTTTTACCACGTTGAAGTCGCGTACCTTGTTTCTAGATCTATAAAACATAAAGGTATTCCTCTTTTTTAGATCTACAAAAAAGCATATACGAGTAGGTCTTTGAAGGATAACTTACTATACCCATTCTATAATCTATTATATAAAAATTAACACTTATTTCTCCTGGTTCGGCTATAACTTGAGAACTGCTTCTTTACAGATTTCATTCATCTTATTTTCAAATGTTTTCTAATACTACGCAGAAGGTTCTTACATTAAAAAAAAAGAAAATTGCGCAGAAACTTTGAAAATTTAAGAAATCTTTACGACTAGCTTTATTGTAACTCTTTTAATGTAACCTTAGCCCCAGCGTTATATACTCTTTGCTAAGCACGATTGGAATACCTAACTGTCAGTTGTTTGACTTGAATGACAGGACAACGTCTGTCGGGTCAGCTAGTAAATAATTATTTACTAGCTTATTATAATAATAATGATCACTGTCCAGTTGCCACTTTATTAGTTGCCACTATAGAAGTTGGGAAATAAGTAAGGGTCAATTGAAAAATTAATAAAAAAAAAATCAATCGTCTATTATGTTTGATGTAATTTTATTTTTTAACTTTAATCCAGAAAATTACAAGCTTACGACGGCGTTAATGCCAGCGAGCTTTCTGCTTGCGCGCGAGTTCGACGTGCTCACTTCGATCTCGCGGCGGCGTCGTCGTTGCGGCGTGCTCGCTTTTAGAGCTACCGCACATTGAGCCACTAGTCGCGGCCACTAGACGCGGCCACAAGCGGTGGACGAGATTTTTCATACATTTTGTACAGTATCGGCATCTTCCCGGGCCGCCACTAAGCCACTACTCACTAGTCGTCGCGTTTAGTGGCCGTGACTAGTGCCTCAATTTGCGGGCTGCCTAAGCTACTAGTTGTCGCGTTTAGTGGCCGCGACTAGTGGCTCAATTTGCGGGCTGCCTTGAGTCGCGGCGTGCGACGACGTCTCGCCGCGGCGTGCTCGCTTGGAACTCGCGGTGAGCACGCTAAGCACTCGCTTCGCTTTCACATCACAAATCGCCAGTATGGTAGGGCTCTAAGGTACCATCAGCACAAGATCTGCCTTGACACCACAAGGGTGATTTTTCTGTGATGTGATCGGTTACCACCCCCGGCTTGCTCGATTTCTTTTATTTTTGAAGATCAATAGGACCGTCGTATTACATGGGTCTGGTCAGGTACTTTAGTCCGTGCTATTGTAAATAGGTAATTATTATTTTGCTACAAACTATTTAAGATTCGGATTCATGACATCATGAAAATTTGAATAATATTTTGTTTTATTTTATTGTCGTTTGATGACTACATTATTGCACACACTACAATTTGGGAACGTTCATATTGCAATAAATTGTGGCTAATAAAATTCTCGATTTCGACTACCGTAACTGCAACTACATACAACTGACTGAGTGGTTGACGAGATGACTTTGCAATGGAAAAAACTCATTAGAAAGCACCATTACAAAAAATATGTTGAGCAGATTTTGACTGCCCTGATTCTCTATTGGTCAAACTAGACAAAAAAGAAAAGAATGTGTGACCTGTAACCCAAAACCAACGCAAGGAAAATAATTTCAAACTGGTAAGGCAGATCTTACGGCGATAGTACATAACGGCATAATGTAACTAACACATGTACGATTGCAGTCACAAACAATGGTGTTTATAAATATTTATGAGACAAGAGAAGTGTGATTACATGTCATCACAGGAAAATATGGCTTTTATGTTCAAATCACGTATGGTATGTGATCTGAAGGTCCATATAAACGAGTGAGTGTCTCGCTCGAGGTAATAAAAATACTATGGCGATGACCTCACTGTATGGATAGTGAATTCAGCACGTCTATTCTAACTCGATCGAAAAGTTTCCGTGACTCGAAATCTGACACAAATCCGCGCGGAATTCTAATACTTTAATGTTTTCTGCGTGCAACAAGCAGAAAAATAGCTTAACGTAAATTGTAAAACATTTTTTATGAACCCATGTTTTAACTAATTTCGATTCGACTCGACTTTTAGAGAAATTAATAAAATATGAGATTTATTTCTAAAATCAACATTATTTACAAAAGCCCCATTAACCATACTCCATTGGAACATGGGTTCATAGAAAATGGTCGGCGATTTATGAAAAACGACTTTTTAGGTAGTTTTATTCTTTGTAGAACGCAGAAAATATTAAAAACCGCTAAAATATTTCAATTTCACGCGCATATGTGGCACTTTCCCATTAGTGGAAACTTTTCGATCGAGTTAGAATAGCCCTGCGGTACGTTGAATTAACAAATGAAAGAAATAAAATTAATTGGCTCGCATCAAAAACACATTTTTAGAGAAAGCTTATTATCCAGAAAGATAACCCTTTAATTTGAGGGAGGCACGTTCAACAGTGGTCTCATGAGTCCACTGGTGAACGAGGTACCCCGTTCCGGTACCTTGTGCTTAGTCGGTCACTCTTGGCAGAGTAGTTATGATGGCGTCCTATTGAAAAGCTGCTTGTGCTATGCGCCGCCTTCTTTCCCCATTAATAATGATCATTTATTTCAGTCTAAAGACAAGTACAAAATAACTTAACTAGGGTCTATATAATAAATAACTTGAGAGAATAACATACATAATTATAAAAATCTTAAAAAGAATCGTGTCATTGGCGCTGGGTCGATGACGTGCGTGCGGTGTCGTAAAACTTCCTAAACACGACACCCTTCGCCCAAAATCCTCTATCCTTGAACGTTGAGAGATGATCCGTCGGCACTCTCACCATAAAATAAATGAAGCGGAATTCACATTACGGCGTGACTGCAACTTCTCGACTCTCGAGGAATTTCTGTCGCTACCGGCGCCACTACATCTTCGATTGTCACGGCGGCCTACCTATTGTTTGTGTTGTGGGAGCAGTCGGTCATGGTGGATTGTGTTCCCTAACACAATCCACCATGGCCGACTGGTCATGAGGTTCAACCATCTAGTTTGAGAGCGACCACGAGACCTCATGCCTTCCAGTCTGCCATGGACCACGAGACGCTCCATAGGATCTTCATTCCTTGCCACCGATATGGTTCCTTTATGCAAATGTCTTTTTTCCAGGATTCTCCGAAATGGTCTATCCAGCTACCAGAAGATAATGTCATAGACTTCTCGCCAAGCGCCACAGAATCACAAATATTAATCCTGGAGGGCAGTGACCTCAGCAGCAATGGTAGTCGAAATAGCACAGATTGGGGGAACGGAGAAAATGGTAAGCATTGCCCGTGGGAGTCGCGGCGTCGAAGAATTGACCCTTCAAACCCGTGGATGTCGTAAGAGGTGACTAAGATAACCTTCCAGAGGAAGTGTAGCAGCTTGCGTGTAGGTATTTTTAACACCTTCACTGCGGTCAGTAATGCTTGCGAAGCGTGGTGATTATAGCTGAATCCCTCCTTCAAACGAGGGGGTCATTTGGGGGGGTATTTTCAGCACGTAGACATATTCAGCTGATGAAAATAATTGTAACGATTGTATTGTTGTACAAGTTGAAGAACAAAACTGGTAGTGGAGTATTAACGAATTAAGAAACGATGAAATAGCATGTACGGGGAGCAAGGGGGTTTTTGAAAAATATGTGTATTAAACGAAATATATAGATTATATTGTTTATATATATATATATATATATAGAATATATTTGAGATTAAACGAAAACGTAAGGGGTATATGAAAAGGAATTTTCTTTCTTTCTAAATTAAATTCGGTGGAGATTCGGCTGGAGAAAAAAAATATTTAAAAATGGTTTATATTAATTTTTTTGATCCCAAATAGATTAATTGAATCCAAAAGTTTCTTCGAACCGAGAAATAGTAATACAAGATGTTTCAAAACTTTTTCTCCTTTCAGGCACAAGAGTGACGCTCCGCCTCAACACTAGCAGTAGCACCACCGTACCGCTCACAGTGTCCTATCAACTGGATCCGTTGGACCGCGAGGTAGATAATCTTTTGTTTTAATCCTAATATTAATGCGAGTTGTGTTTTTTTTTGTTTGTCCTTCCTTCCTTCACGCCCTAACTACTACATATCGACTTGATTTTTGGCACCGAGTTAGTTGAAAGGATGGAGAGACTGTGGGAGATTTACGGCATAAACGGCTTACAAAAACGCTGGTGAAACCGCGGGGAACAGCTAGTTTGTCATAATATTGTTTTCAGATTGCTTGTAGTTTATTCCGGCTATAAAATAATCTTAAGGACACACTGCAAAAAATATCAGTAAATAAATACAAACAAATTTTCAAAATTATTCTTTGTGAAAGGCTTACTCTAGCAGGATAAAAGCTTGGATCGAGTCTTGCCCCAACTCGAAAACTAACAATTTGGTTGTTAGTTTTCAAGGTAAAGGTTTTTTTTCGCTTCTTTACACTTACTTTTGCGTTCAAGTGAACACAAAAACGAGGTGACAACCTTATATCCTAATTTTACTCATGTTGAAATTTCTTCTAAGATTCCTGTCAGGTGTAAAGGAAATGAATCACATTGAGTTTTGAGTTTTTGGGTTAAGTCGCCGACGCAGTCCGGCGAGTTGCATTCACAAGTAAACCTACCCAAGTGTGACCGCCTGAATCGGATGAATCTTGGTATACGAGTAATTTATCCTTAAAAATTAACTAGGGCCTAAAAAAAAACGTGTCTAATATTTTTATACCAAGATTCATCCGATTCGGGCTGTCACAATTGGGAAGGTTTACTTGTCAGTGGCATAACTTGTTATATTACCTATGACTATGAAAGTATTTAATATGGAGAGAAAGAGAATTGCCATTCAAAATATTTAAGCCACCGTATGTGGCTCATACAGAAATGTTTTTGTGAAAACAAATAACTTTTTTAATATTCAATAAATAGTTAAATATTGTACATCCGTAATTAACGGACAAACTGTTGTTACCACCTCATTATTAAAGATTTTTTGTACACAGTTTCGACAGTAAATAATCTTTATATTTATCTTTGCTGTCAACGGCATTATTTAACCCAACGGGTGGCGGGTTGTGTGGCAGGTTGAGTGTGTAGACTCCATTACAAAATAAAAATTTGTAATGTCTAGGATCATCATATTATGAAATGAGAGCAATTATAAAACTTTTGAAACTATCATGGTTATTTACAACACTAAAGTTAACGGGATATTTACCATGATTTGAGTTTTGAGTTCTCCAATATTTCGGCACAGTTACATGCGCCATGATCACGGAACAACAACAAAACTCAAATCATGGTAAATATCCCGTTAACTTTATTGATGAGAGCAATTGAATCTGATTTGATTAAAAATCATAAGCTTTCAAAATATTAGTGAATAAATATTTTACAACTATACCGCCCAAAACCTACTCTTTTAAAATCGATCAAAGGTCGTTTCAGCTCTCCACGAAACATCATTGAAGACTTATTTTGAGAGATTGACGATGACTTTGGTAGATTTTCTTATCAGGGAAGGTTTCACGCGGAATTATTACAAAATATTTGCATCCTAATATTTTGCAATAGATTTCCGCAAAGTAAAGCCTGAATCTCTGAATCTTTAATTAGAAATTATTAATTCACAAACTTCTTTGTTAAAGGTTGGACTTCTGTATGCGACCGCGCTGCTTCTTGTACTATACTTTCTGATTATATTCGAGGTAAGATATTATAGAAAACTGATTGTATTTATTATTGGATTCAAAGCTAGGCTAGCATTGCAATAACTACAAAAATCGTCGTTGCGAAGAAAACCGTTGGGTAAATTTTATCAATCAAAAATGGCTTAATTCGGTAAACACTACACTTAGAAAAGGTCAAATTATTAAAATTAAAATAGACATGGATTTATAGAGATATTTTTGAGTTCTGACGGACAAACCGACTCGGGGGGACTTTGTTTTATATTGTAGAGAAACTTAACTCTTTCTTGATTGTCAACCGTACGCTAGCTTACCTTCTCCCCTCTCTTGGCACAGGCGTGCTAGCATGGGGCAGCGGGCTAGTTCGGGGTGGCGAGCTAGTCATAACTTTATTGTCTAATGTGTTAATCTCTTTCTAGATTGATGTACGCTAACTTCCTTCATTTCCTCCTCCCTCGGCACAAGCGTGCTAGTATGGGGAGGCGTCCTAGCGTGGGGTGGCGTGCTAGTCATAACTGTACTATCTAATGTGTCAATCACTTTCTAGATTATCAAGCGTATGCTAGCTGCCCTCCTTTCTTCTTCCCTCGGCACAGACGTGCTAGCAAGGGGAGGCGTGCTAGTATGGGGTGGCGTGCTAGTCATAACGGTACTATCTAAAATGTCAATCTCTTTCTAGATAGTCAACCGTACGTTAGCAGCCCTTCTTTCCTCCTCGCTTGGTATAGGCGTGTTAGCGTGGGGCGGTGCTCGACCCACGCTAGAGGAGCTAGTCTCCTGGCTGGATGCGGAGACGCTGCTGTTGCTCTTCAGCATGATGCTGCTCGTGGCTATCCTGGCGGAGACGGGACTGTTTGACTACCTAGCTGTCACGGCGTACGAGGTAATGACAAAACACTACACACAACTCTTGGGGACACTATGCAAATTGAGGGAGACTAAAACTACAGGTTAGGTTATGTTACTTCGCAAAAACCAGGTGGAATGATGACCTGCGACTGGAAGCAGATGGCTGGATGCGGCAAGCTGAAGACAGGGCGCTATGACGCTCTTTAGGGGAGGCATATGTCCAGCAGTAGACTAATATAGACTGATAATGATGATGATGACTTCTAAAACTTGATAAATCCCAGTAAGCTAACTGCCGCGCTAAAGGTGCTAAAACCACTAGTATCAACAGTGTTGGTTCCAGCTGACTGGTGGTAGAACCTATTCTCTCATCAACTGCCTCTCTGTTCACCGCTATTTTCTTTATATACTAAGTTCTAATCTGTTCTTTTAAAAGACCGTCCAATCTCAGTTGGATATTAAAGACAGTTGAATATATTTAGGTAAGCCAGCGGCGGTTCAACTTTGTTCTAACATGTGACGTCAAAGCATCAGTGCATATCAGCAGTCTTTAGGAGGCACTTTCATGACCTACGACCTGTGTCTCACAGGAGTTTGCATCCCTTCAACAGCCACCCGTTGAGACTTGTGCACTTATAAACCAATCAAGTGTTTTCTTTATAGCTTAACAACACGAAGCCATCACAGATTAGTCCCCAATATGCCCCAGGCATAGATCGAGCTGGACATGTACCTCAAAGAGTGTTTAGAACTGGCCAGTCAATAGAGACAAATGGAAAGAGGAAAGGGAGGCCTTTGTCATGATTCTACTTCAGGACATTTAAAATAACAATAATTAACAATACCATTTGTACTTAATATAACTATATTTTAATATTAAAAACTATTGTAATATTAGTATAATTGGCGTAAGGCCGTTCTAATTATGTCAATAAATAATAATAAATAAATAATAATAAAAATCAAAGCCGTGGCCGCGGGGCCGCAGCGTACGAATATCGACCCCTCCAACTCAATCCGTGGATGTCGTAAGAGCCGACTAAGGGAACCTACCAGAGGAAGGGCAGCAGCTTCCTTCTGAGTATCTTTAAACACCAACACTGCGATCACCAATCCGCCTGCCAAGCGTGGTGATTATGGCAAATCCCCCACCTACATGGGAGACCATCCACTCGATGGACCGACGACATCGTAGCGGTCGCAGGGAGTCGATGGATGGAGGCAGCTCAGGACCGCTATTTGTGGCGTCGTACGGGGGAGGCCTATGTCCAGCAGTGGACATTTATGGGCTGATCATGATGATGATGATGAATAAATACCGCTTGTTCCAGCTAACTGGCGGTAGAACATGGCCTCTTATTAACTGCCTCTGTCTGTTCACCGCCATCTTCTCCACGTTCCTGGATAATGTCACCACAGTTCTTCTGATGACTCCTGTCACTATCAGGTACCTATGATTAACTAGTATCTGTCGACGATTTCGCACGCATTTTAACAGAATAAAAAATAGCATCTATGTTATGGTTTTACTCGCACTGGGGGTAATTCCAAAGAAATTTTCAATAAGATCCCAAATTTTACGACTTTGACGGGACTTGACCCCGCAACCCTCCCTCAGTAAGGGATGCGTCGATGCGAGATGCCCCGTTAAATTTTGGGAACTTATTTAAAAAGCCTCTATGTCATTCTCTATGTTAGTGTTGAATTTTGTACTCATAAAGATCTAAAATTATAATTTAAATACCCTTTATTAACAAAGAAAATAACAATCAAATAATATTAACAAATTTAACTAGTATTTACAATTGAAACAATTGAGCTAACTGCAGACTGTTGCAAACAATCTACAGATAGCTCAACTGGTCCATATCAATACCAGTCGGAAGCGTCCTCAAGAAGCTGGCTGCATTGCCCCGCTGTATAGCAATGCTAATGCGCTGCGCCAGATATAACTATAGTTATAAATCTTTATGAATGCAAAATTCAACTTGATTCATTCATTAGCTTTGACGTTGTCTTTCGGGAAAATTTATAATATTAGTAGAACCTACCATTGCTGACTGAAACGAAGCTGTCAATCACCAAAAGTCCTGCTCCGGTACTTCAAGGAGCTGGGCTGGTTAGGGCCTGTTTAGGCAGGGGGACAATGCACAAAACACTCCCATGCGAGATGTCGTCAGTACAGATCTCAGTTTCCCCACTTAGAATTAGAAGGACCTACCGTTGCTTTTTTTATTAGATACTATGAGGCCGCCCCGGCTTCGCACGGGTATTTAACAAAATTTCAAGATCCCTAATTTTTTGAAAATATAATTTAGCCTATTTCACCCGGGGATAGTTTAGCAACAGTGAAAGATTTTTTTCAAATCGGTTCAGTAGTTTCGGAGCATATTCAATGCAAACAAACAAACAATCAAATCTTTCCTTTTTATAATATTAGTATAGACAAACAGACGCAGGAAGTTGTTCCACTCTTTTTCGATAGTTATAACAAAAATAGAGAGTGGTCTTCTGACCTTGAATTGTAGGTTTGATGAAAATACCGAGTGATGATATCAGAAAGTGTTATGTAGCCTGTTTTATTCCATCAAGGATAAATATTTGGCTGGCAATCATGTTCAATGTGTTAGGCCGTGGGGCCGCGGCTTACGAATATCGACCCCTCCAACTCAACCCGTGGATGTCGTAAGAGCCGACTAAGGGAAGCTACCAGAGCAAGGTTTCCTTCTGAGTATTTTTCAACAGCAACACTGCGATCACCAATTTGCCTGCCAAGCATGGTGATTATGGCAAATCCCCCCCTACATGGGAAACCATCCACTCGATGGACCGATGACATTGTAGCGGTCGCAGGGAGTCGGTGGATGGAGGCCGCTCAGGACCGCTATTTGTGGCGTCGTATGGGGGAGGCCTATGTCAAGCAGTGGACGTGTATGGGTTGATATGAATCATGTTTAAATGATAAATGAGATGTTTGACATAAACCTCATGAACAAAATGAAAACCTCAAGGGGGAAAATTGCAATAAGAAAAAAATAATTAAGGGGTAATTTTGTATTTGATATATTTTTCCAGATTATGCGAAGTAATGGAACTGAATCCGGTACCAGTGCTGATGTCCATGGTGATATTCAGCAACGTCGGCGGCGCCGCTACGCCGGTGGGGGACCCGCCCAACGTCATTATAGCAACCAACCCGTCTATACTACAAGCGGTAAGTACACCGACCGATGTTGCGCGGCGGGCGAAGGTCCTTCTGCGACGCAGGAGGTTACAGCCTAGGGACATGAAATGAAATGAAATGAATAATTAGGTAATGTTACTTCGACTTGGGGCTAGATGATGCTGTGTGGATTGTCCAACATTATTTATTATTTATTTATTTATTGTCCACAGAACATAAACTTCAGTAACTTCACACTGCATATGGGAGTGGGCATCCTACTTGTGGCTATACAGACGTACTTACAACTACGCTATATGTATAGAGATATCAGCAAGCTGAGGCACAGCGTGCCTTGGGATATACAGGGTGAGTGATATATACAGAATCAGGGATATCCTGTATCCTGTATATAGTTGATATATATGTACATGGTCAGGGATATACAGGGTTAGATTAGGGTGCTCTGCTTAGCTTGGGGCTAGATAATGCTGTGTGAATTGTCCAGCATTATTTATTTATTTTATAAGATTTTGTTGAAACAATAAAAATAAAATAGTGACTACTTACCTAATGACGTAGGATATGAAATACTTAATTTTTATTTTCAGAAATGCGTCAGGAGATCGCAGTTTGGCGTCGAGCATGCGCCTCGCTGTCCAACTACTCCAGGGACGAGGACATCGTGAGGAGAGCTCTTGAGAAAAAGGTTTCATAGGGCACGTGCGCTACGCGAACTGATTCATGGACAGACAGTCTTTTGTTTGTGGGCTATGCGAACAAATTAACATACAGACGGTTGTTCTTTGTTAGTACGCTACACGAAAAAACTGATAGACAACAGTCCTTTGTTTGTGCGATGAGTCCGACATATGTATAACAGACTAATTGATAGTCGACAGTATTTTTAACCGACTTCAAAAAGAGGAGGTTATCAATTGGTGTGTATGGTTTTTTTTTGTATGTTTGTTACGCGATATTGCCGCAATTATGGATCGATTTTGAAAATTCTTTCATTATTGTATAGAAAATGATCCCGAAGGGATCCCATAAATTTTTATCCCCAGGGGATTATGAACTATTAATCCCGCAAAACTTAAAATAAGTGTGTAAAAGTAAGGGAATTTAAGGTCGGTTTATCGTTTTTTAAAACACTATGATATCTCATATTATGTTATAACGAGACCTTGCTTTTAGCCAAATTTCAAGATTCTACGTTAACGAGAATTACCCTACAGGATTTGCGTGCATGTGATTCCCTTGGAAAAAAATTGGACATAAACGGCTGTAACTTTTGATTGCGTAGACTTACAAGTTTGATTTATATCACGGCTCCAAGAAGTTACGGTCCTGAGTATTTGATGTTAATTTCAATTTGATAGCTCCACTCACTCCTGAGAAAAGAGGGTTGACAGACGGACAGACGGACAACAAAGTGATCCTATAAGAGCTCCTTCTTTCCTTTTGAGGTACGGAACCCTAAAAAACATACATACATACACTCAAAGATCTCCTCCTTTTTTCGATGTTGGTTATAAAGTGTAAATTCTACCTAAAATCACAGTTCAAGCTTCTTATTTTTTTTTCAGATAGATAAGTTGACAGCAGCGTTGGTGAGGAGAGAGTCAAAAGGCGGGCCATCGAGATCTGATCCCAGATTCTGTTCTACATTGGCTAGCATGAAACAGAAGGTAATTTTTACTACATCTACAGTCTTAGTAATTTTTTCCCAATCGAAGAGACTTAGTTCTGCAGCGTATGCAGTCAAAAAAATCCGTCATCTTACAGACGTTGATACTTCTAGACTTGTCTATTTCAGCTACTTCCATAGTATTATGTCTTATGGCATATTACTGTGGGGAACGCTGCAGATATTAACACCGTATTTGTGCTGCAGAAGAGGGCTGTTCGTGCTATCTATAACATGGGTTCTAGAGAATCCCTGCGTGATAAATTCAAAGAAATAAATATAATGACAGTACCATGTCAATATATTTATGAAAACTTATTGTACAATCATAGGAATATCGATCGATTCCCTAAAAATTGCGACATACATAATGTAAATACTAGAAATAAGAACAAACTCGCTTTGCCCAAAACTCGGCTGCACAAGATTAGTGTATCTTTTAAAGGGCAATGTATAGGCTTTTACAACAAAACTCCTGAGTTGCAAAAATTATCAATAAATAAATTCAAACAAACTATCAAACATATCCTTTGTAAAAAAGCTTATTACAAAAAATCAGATTATCTGGAGGATACAAAAGCATGGGACGACTTTTGCTCCAACTCCAAAACTAACAACCTAACAAGGTAAAGGTTTCTTCTTCGCTTCTTTACTTTATTAAAAAGATTGACGTGAACAAAAAATCAAAGTGATCACTTTATTTCCCTGTTTTACTTATGTAATTTAAATTTTCTGACGTGTCCAATAGTCCTGTAAGGTCTAAAGGAAATAAAGCACTTTGATATTTGACTTGTCCAGTTGCCACTTTATTTCAACAAAACGTAGAAGTTGAAAAACAAATGTGATAAAGGTCAATTGAAAAATCATTAAAATAATATGGCGTGTTTTAAAAAAAGAACAAACCGACTTCAAATTCCCTTACTTTTACACTTATTTTAAGTTTTGCGGGATAAATTCTTATCCCCGGGGATAAAATAATTTTATGGGACCACTTCAGGACCATTTTTATACAATAGTGAAAGAATTTTCAAAATCGAGTCATAATTGGCGGAGATATCGCATAACATACAATATACACGAATTGATAACCTCCTCCTTTTGAAGTCGGTTACAAATGACAATCGTCAATTAGGTTTGTGAGATCAAAACAACGTTATTTAAACACAAGTCAATTATTATTTATCACAATAAATAATTGGTAAATACAAAACCACACAGTTTTATCAGATTGATACAGGGAATTACAAAGAGCTCGGAAGTAAAGACTGATGGCGATGATGATGTGAGTAAGTGTCACCCACGTGACCATCGTGTAGCCGAAGACCATCATCATCATCATATCAGCCCATACACGTCCACTGCTGGACATAACCCTCCCCCATACGACGCCACAAATAGCGGTCCTGAGCCGCCTTCATCCATCGACTCCCTGCGACCGCTACGATGTCGTCGGTCCATCGAGTGGATGGTCTCCCATGTAGGGGGGATTTGCCATAATCACCACGCTTGGCAGGCGGATTGGTGATCGCAGTGTTGGTGTTAAAAAATACTCAGAAGGAAGCTGCTGCCCTTCTTCTGGTAGGTTCCCTTAGTCGGTTCCTACCTTAAATTATTATAACAACTCAATTAACTCAACTTCATTATGGTCAACTGCTGGATGCAGGTACAGCAGTTGACCATGACAGACTCCCCCAGATAAGCACCTTATTGGCTTTTATCATAATGTCCATAATCCCCACGCTGGACATGCGGGTTAGGGATCGCAGTTCGGTGATAGAATTATTCTGCAGGAGACACTGCTGCCCACCCCCCGACCAATTACTTGCCTCTAACAATACCCGCGGGAAAGGTTGGTAAGATGCAAATTCTAAGCCAGCACCACACGGTTGATTTTGACTGACTTAAGAGTGTGCCATAAGCAATTTAGTGTTAGAAATCGTTATTTATCTCAGAATCTGTGAAAGCTACCTTCAAATTTAGGGAAATGATACTTTAAACTTTTATCTTGGATTACGTGTTTTAAAAACACGATTGGTGAAAATTTTCTCGATAAAATATTATTTAGAAAAATACATGTTTTGGACAAATTTTGCTATTTATCGCAGGAACAGCAAATTTTATTTGTTGGGTTTTTGTTTTGTCAAGAAAGCTTGAAGTATTTCTTGGGTTATGTCTTTTAATTTTTCGATTGGTTGTTTAATTAACTAGTAATTAGATAAAAACTCATTTTTTTGCGCTTCCGCCTTTCCAAAAACGTGTACTCTGTCCCGCTCCTATAAACGCAACATCCTATTGCTATCCTTTTTACAAAATGGCGCGCAATGCGCACTCTTAAATAGGACTTGGGGACGCTTCCGACTGGTATTGATATGGACCAGTAGATCTGTAGATTGTTTGCAACAGTTTGCAGTTAACTCAATTGTTTCAATTGTAAATACTAGTTTAATTTATTTATTTTATTTGATTGTTATTTTCTTTGTCAATAAAGATTTATTTAAAAAAAAAACTTAAGTAGGTAAAACAATTTTCATTCCGCGGTTTCGCTAAATAGTAGTGGTCTTTCAACTATGGTAGTACCAATCTGGATAAAACGTAGCGTTTAGCACTCAAAAATGCAAATGTGGCGCGGCGGGCGAAGGTCTGCCTGCAACGCCGGAGGTTACAGGTTCGTTTCCCGCCTCGAGACCAATGTTTGTACGATCTACAAATATTTGTCTCGGATGTTCTGGGTATTTATTTTCTATGTAAATAAAAAATATCAGTCTATACTCCGATTTAGAATCCAAGATATTTTATGTCATCAAAGACATTAATGATGAAAACTTAACAAAAACAAAAAAGTAACAGCAAAATTACAACTAAAAACTAGAACACAAACTTCTACAATGCATAATCTCACATGAGTAGCAAATGTTATTTTTTAATTTGAATTCGAAAACGAACGAGAGATCAATTAAATAATGAATAAAAGCTTTAAAAACCAAAAATTGTTTGAGCTTCTATGCATTGCTTCGATACCAATGTCGTTAAATATTTTCCACCAATATTCCATGGAATTCAATGCGAAACGGAGTGTGGGAAGACCTCCCACTCGATGGACCGACGACATCGTGGCGGTCGCAGGGAGTCGTTGGACGGAGGCGGCTCAGGACCGCTATTCGTGGCGTCGTTTGGGGGAGGCCTATGTTCAGCAGTGGACGTGTACGGGCTGATGATGATGATGATGAATATTCCATGGGTTTTGTAACCCCATTGTATACAAAAAATATCCTTGTTATTGAATCGGAATATTGTATTAATCAGTTATCTAGTACCCATAACACAAGCTCTGCTTAGCTTGGGGCTAGATGATGCTGTGTGAATTGTCCAGCATTATTTATTTATTTACTGAATGTTGGCCTCATATTTTTTTTATTTGGCCAAATATCCTTATAAAGTCTTACGGAAATATTACTTTGAATTGACTTTTCACCATTACCCATTAAAAATTCTAACAAAGATAGAAATAACTCTGTTTGGATAAACTAAAATAGCTACAAAATTTCGTAGAGGCAGCTACGAAATCTCGTAGACATAGCTACGAAATCTCGTAGAGGGTGTTACGAGACCTCTTAAGTCCTTTCCAAAAAAAATTTCCTCTTGGAGGTGTAAAAATAAAAGCATAATTTCACGAAATGTACCTGCCTCACGTGTTCTTGAGTCGAGACCGCGACCCGGGAAACGTAGTGTAGGATGACCTACGGCCAGATGGGCTGGTGACCAGCGAAACCATACAGACAGATGCTGGATGTGGCAAACTGAAGACAGGGCGCTATGACGTTCATTAGCGGAGGCCTATGTCCAGCAGTGGACTAATATAGGCTGACGATGATGATGATGATTATGACCTAATGCATTGTCCCGCTATAGCAATGCTGATGTGCTGCGCCAGCTCGCCAGCTCTCTGGCCACGCGTCCCTTCAACCAGACGGTCTGATGATTTTTTTAAAACCTTGAGGTCCTCGATACCCCACAGACCTAGGGTCTCAACTGTAAGAGAAAATACGTAGACCTAACGCCTCTTGACATCCTCAGCGAAATCTGGCGCCACACCAGACCCACAAATTATTAACTTTATCTGTATTAAACTAATAATAGCAAAAACCTTTAAATAAAGCAACGCGTCACCTCTCGTCAATCGTACTAAACGTATCTTGTCATTGGACAGGTTTGGATAAACTTGAATGTTTCCGCTGTAGGTGGAGCTAACGGCGCTTAAGACCGAAGGAAGTCCCAGAGTTTTTCGAATTTTACGTCACATGACCTCGTGGCGCAATTGGCAGCGCATCCCATACTGAGGGAGGGTTGCGGGTTCAAGTCCCGTCGAAGTCGAAAAATTTTGGGATCTTCTAAAAAATTTCTGTATTTGACGATTATATTTCTTTCAGTACCGAATCAGGGACAAGCAGCTACTCATAAAAGCAACGGTGTGTGTCAGCTTCGTGGTCGTCGTATTTTTTCTACATGCGATACCTGAATTACGTGAGTAATTTTTCTATACACAAGCATAGTAAATAACTTTATTTTATGTATGTTAGACTGACGTATATACATATTTTATATGGCCTGTAGTTTTTAATGATTTTACATGCTGTACTAGACTAATGTTGCCTGAAATAACATTTTATTTATAACCTTTTATGTTCTTGGACTGCCTTGTTGGTCTAGCGGTCGCTGATAATGTAATGGTTTCAAGTTCAAATCCCGGTTCAGGCCAAGATTTGTTATTTAGATTTTCCTAGCAAGTACTTATATTACAAAGTTCAACTTGCATGGCGCCCTAACAGGGCTCCTAATACCTAACCCCTAAGTGAAATATTTAAGACCTCTCACTCTATAATAAGTATGTATGTATTAGGATTGCAAAATAAATACTTGAATACATTTATTAAAACGTTATGTAGATAGTAGAACAGAATACGTCAGATTTTCACGTTCGAGCGAGTGTCGGAAAATCGGAAGATGCCAACTCGCCCGCACTCGCCAGTTTCACGATAAGTCGAAAAATTTACGGTTACAGCCAGTAGTCAGAAAGCACGATAAGCAGTTGGTAGGGGAATATTGTCCATATGTGTTGAAATACTTGTGCATTTATAGTGTCCTGCGCACATGACATAAAAATAAGATCTATATGCCAAATCACCATTCCAAACTTTTTGACAGAAATTCGTTTTGCATGGCAAATAGGATTTTTAGTAAGTTACCAAAAAAAATTAAGGACTTGCCAATGACATTGTTTAAAAATAGACTCGATAAATGTTTGTTGACTCATTGTTTTTATAGCGTGGACGAATATTTTAATTTTAAACAGACAAGACATTGTAATATAATTTAAAATCATTATTATATTATGTAAGCAGGTAGATATATTAATATTCACACACCAGTCCAAACTACTGGTAGTATTACATTGATACCACTGATGCATTGACAGCATTGTAATACCTATTTGACATGTTTTCTGTGAATAAATGATTCTATTCTATTCATGTATAGTCCGACAACCGATGTGGCGCGGCGGGCGAAGGTTCGCCTGCGACGCAGAAGGTTGCTGGGGGTTCCAGGGGTTGCTCCGGGTTCGATTCCTTGGGACTAATATTTGTGCGATCTGCAAATATTTGTCTCGGGTGTTCTGAGTATTTTCTATGTATAATAAAATATATCTGTCTATGTCGATGACGACCGATGTGGCGCGGTGGGTGAAGGTCCGCCTACGACGCAGAAGGTTGCGGGTTCGATTCCCGCCTCGGGACAAATGTTTGTACGATCTGCAAATATTTGTTCAGGGTGTTCTGGTCGTTTTTCTATGTATAATAAAAAATATCTATCTATGTAATATATTGTATTATATATATCAGTTATCTAGTACCCATAACACAAGCTCTGCTTAGTTTGGGGCTAGATGATGTTGTGTGCACTGTCCAACATTATTTAGTATAATTTAATTATCTCCGTTGAGACTGGTCGTCGGAACCGAAATTCGGCTAGGAAGAGGACATTTTGTTCTGTAGTAAGGAGAGCTTTTTTTATGGGAACTATCTTGTTATGGGAACAAGATAGTTCCCATAACAAAAGCTCTCCTTACTTTGGTCCTAGATGTTACTGTATCGATAACCTCTTCAGTACTCTGCTTGCTTAGCATGCGATTCCAAGAACAACAAAATAAACAATAATTTATTTGACATGAAAATATACAAAACAAGACTAATGAAACCCTGGTTTCTGTTTTATTACAGATAAATAAATAAATAAATAATGCTGGACAATTCACACAGCATTATCTAGCCCCAAGCCCAAGCTAAGCAGAGCTTGTGTTATGGGTACTAGATAACTGATATACTTAATATAATACACTACATAGATAAATATTTTTTATTATACATAGAAAACATCCAGAACACCCTAAACAAATATTTGCAGATCGTACAAACATTTGTCCCGAGGCGGGAATCGAACCCGCAACCTCCTGCGTCGCAGGCGGACCTTCGCCCACCGCGCCACAGAGGTCGTCATTATATAGATAACCAGTCTTCCTAGATAACTTATGAATTATTAGAGCCTCGAGACGAAAGTCTTTAACCAATAAGTGTTATCAGTGGTGACTTACGGATCCAAGACGTGATCGCTGACTATAGGCCTTATGTATAAGCTCAAATTCACCGAGCGAGCTATAGAGAGAGCTTTGCTCCGAGTTTAACTACGCGATAGAATCCAGAATACGGAAATCCGAAGAAGAAACAAAGTAACCGACATATCTCTCAGAATTAGCAGGCTGAAGTGACGATGGGCAGGCCATATAGTTCGTAAAAATGATAACCGTTGGGGAGTTAAGGTTCTCGAGTGGTGACTGCGATGCAATGCGAAACGGAGTGTAGGAAGATCTCCCACTCGATGGACCGACGACATGGTAGCGGTCGCAGGGAGTCGATGGATGGAGACGGTTAAGGACCGCTATTCGTCTCTTCGTTTGGGGGAGGCCCCGTCGTTCGTTCAGGGAACCTAAGCCCAGCAGTGGACGTATACTTTGAACTTAGAAACAATTAGTCTATTTATTATTAATTGGTGTTACATCTTCGCAGAGCGTCTCTCCCTCGGTTGGACAGCCCTGCTGGGCGCACTACTGCTACTGCTGCTGGCGGAACGGGAAGACCTGGAGCCAATCCTGGCGAGGGTGGAGTGGTCCACGCTGCTGTTCTTTGCAGCGCTGTTCGTGATGATGGAGGTACTACTATGATATCTGTCAGAGTTTCGTCCTCACTAAATATTAGATACAGTAGCCATTCAAACTGCACTCATTAATGGCATAAATAGTCGTAGTTAGTAAAATATAGCTTTTGTAATAAAAGCTCTATTTTTATACATGTATCAGCATCCGGGAAGATCTAGCCGCGATTACTACAAAGAGATAAACATAGATAATGATTTTCAGCTTTATTCAGAAAAACTTATAAGTAAACATTTTGGTAGAAAGGTAAAAGAATTGGCGGCCTTATCGCTTAAAGCGTATTTCTTCCAGGCAACCAAAGCTTCCACCGCCATTACGAAAATAATACTAATACAAACTTAAACAAAGTAAAATAATCCTAATACACATACCAAATAGAAATAACAAATAGCTAGTAGTAACTTGAGGGACAAGGTACCTAGTCTGACCTTAATATTATTCATTGACTTTCTTTTTAAAAGTGTGATGAGTTGTGTTTTTTTATGGGGGTTAAAAGATTATTTATTTTCTCAAAGAACATACATACAATAAATTCAATTAAATGAGAAGAACTAAATTAATAGGTACCTACTTCATCATCAGCCCATACACGTCCACTGCTGGACATAGGCCTCCCCCGTACGACGCCACAAATAGCGGTCCTGAGCCGCCTCCATCCATCGACTCCCTGCGACCGCTACGATGTCGTCGGTCCATCAAAAGGATGGTCTCCCATGTAGGGGGGGATTTGCCATAATCACCACGCTTGGCAGGCGGATTGGTGATCGCAGTGTTGGTGTTTAAAAATACTCAGAAGGAAGCTGCTGCCCTTCCTCTGGTAGGTTCCCTTAGTCGGCTCTTACGACATCCACGGGTTGAGTTGGAGGGGTCGATATTCGTACACCGCGGCCCCACGGCCCACGGGTACCTACTTATAAGTATGTAATTTAATGTATATTTGAGCAAGAGTGTGCTTACCTAACTAAACACATAGCGTACTTATTAAAAACAAAAGAAGAAACAAAAACAACAACATTAACAAAAAACAAGACAACTCAATCTCACAGATGTAGGAACAAAACTAGTTCGGTATTTTCCATAAACCTAGGTAAGGTACCTAATCTTCCTATCAATCAATAGTGAATATAATATTACACCTTACGTAACCAAAACCAAACCAGCTTGATAAAGCAAAGTAATCACAGAAAAACGTTAACCACACACCGGGTGGGGTAGGGTTCCGTACCTAAAAAGGAAAACCTTATAGGATCACTTTGTTGTCCGTCTGTCCGTCAAAAAAGGTTTTGGTTTTTGCAAATGAACAAAACATATAGGGTACCTACATCCCGTTGACCTAGAATCATGAAATTTTGCAAGAAACAAGGTCTTATAATTACGGAAGCCTCGGCGCGCGAGTCCAACTCGCATTTGAAGTTTTTGTTTTTATATCAGTAGGTAGATCGTTCCATAGACGGTTTGGGCTGTAAAAGAGTCGCTATCAAAGGATGTTTTCTGAACTGTGGCCACCAAAAACAAAGTTTCTGTAGATCGAAGATAGGTCGTGAGAAAAATCTAGAAGATGAAATCTTTGTTTGAGATACGAAGGAGAAGCAGGATTGAACAGTATAGAGAAAAGAACGGACAGAATGTGCAAGTTCCGCGTGCGCTGGCGTAGATGAAAAACTACGGTATGCGAGTAGCAAGAAATAGAGAACTGGCAAACCAGACACATGTTGACATCAACAAAGAAGTCAAGAATAATATCTAAGTACTATAATATCTATGAGAGGCCATAAACACTTTATTTTAATAAAATAATTATGCCATTATTTTATCAGGCAACACCATTCTAAGCACATTGGCGGATAGATGGGACTCTTGGTTTATGTGGCACGGAAAAGCCTACCTTTTTAAGGGGCTTTGCCCCGGTCACTGATGGTCCCTCCTATGTATATTTATCTCTCTATCTGTGTCCTATATTTTATTGTATAATTTTCTGTTTGACTTAGTTTTACTTTTCATTTCATTATTTTTTCATTGTATAAATTTATTGTGTATTTAAATGTAATTTTATGAGTCCATGTACTTGAAAAAAACAATTTTTATTTATTATTATTCGCCGCTTAAAACATACGAACCATGATCCAGGAAAACAGGTCTACTCTTCCGGGAGTGTCGTCAGGTGACGTCACTGTCCAGTTGCCAGTTTATTTCAACAAAATGTAGAAGTTGGGAAACAAATGTGCTAAGGGTCAATTGAAAAATCCGTGTGCGTTACCCCAGCAGAAAAGTTTCTTCTAGAATGAAGTGAGTTCCACAAATAATTAGTGGGTTCTAGGCTGTAAATGTGCGTCAAGTTAAAAAATTTGTGCATGTTCACGTTTTGGAATAAAACGCAAAATTCGTTTCCTGCTGGGGTAACATTTTTCCAGCAGGAAGATTCTAAACGAATGACCCTAGACAAATTTGACTTATATGGGCAAATAGCTTATATTTGTGTATAAATGTGGGCCTAAAAATAAAATTTGTGCGTCTCAAGGTTTTTGAGATATTCAATTTCCTGCTGGGGTAACGTTTTGCAAAAGCTTGTTTCTCGGAAACCATTGAATGTGCATCTACAAAACATACATACACTAGTAGCTTTTGATTAGTGCTTACATATGAAATAGTAAAATTTTCAAAAATATGTACAGTTTTTATGTAATCTTGTTTTTCTTTGAAACCTTAAATAAATCTAGCTCTTTAATGGACAGACATAGAGGTTCATTGGTTCGGTGTTCGGTTTTTGCTGTTATTCTTTGTAACCATAAAAAGTTTCAAGAAGGTTCATACACGCTTAATAATATCGATTAAGACGTAACTGATAAGGTCATAACTTTGACGTCAAAATGCAAGAAACCTTTCAACCCAAGATTGTAGGTAATAACAAAAAAATCAGTGCGTTCCGAGGTGAAAATTTCAGCTCTCTAAGTCTCGTATTGAGCTAGTTGTAAAGGAATGACTGAAATAAGGGTCCACTCGATTAATCACCCTTATTCTACCAGGTGATACGACCAAATTCGAATGACCACTAAAAAGCGACTGTTTCATACATATTGATGACCTTCTTAATTTTGCTACTGAGACGCATTGGGCCTTGGTACACTCAAGTACAAAAGATATGGATAACTTTTGCCAACTACATAATTTTAGGTCATAGACAGTAGGTACCTACATGATCTACCTATCTTTTTAATGTACGAAGTAGGGTAAAGTTTTTCGAGAATTGTATTCCTACATAAGTGATTTTAATAACGTAGGTAGTTTGCTACTCTACCTAGCTAGCCAGAGACTTTCTCGAGCAAGGCCAGTCAAATTTTACCTACCTACTCGTGAGCCGGCATCGAAAAACACGTATAAAATAAATAAAAAAGCCTTCATTCACTGACCAATTTACAATAGGTACATTTATATATAACATATACGGTAAGTACTATTTACATAGGTATACATACAACTAGTACAACAAATTTTTCAGCAACTAGTTTGCTGGTCAGGTTGTCTTTCGACATAGGCCTCCCCTAGTTTCTTCCGAAAACGTACCTAGTAAGTGGACGCACATGTGTCGCTTAGCTGTGCGTCTCACTCTAACCTAGCTGCAATGCTCATAATATCATCTCATTCTATCATGCCACATGGTAAAATAATATATCGGTTCTGCCAATGATATAACAAGAAGTAGGTAATTAAAATTTATTAATTTGATTTAAGTATTATTGTTTGTTGATCAGTGTAAGTTTTATAAACACAACGAGATTTTGCATTATTGAATCGATAGGGGGAAGTCCCTGAGAACCGGACACTTAAATAATAAAAAATATATCGTGTAATAGTCTATATTGTTTATTTCCCTTTAATAAGCTCTCAACTACATACCTAATCAACACAGATTAGTCTTGGGTTGTACTAGGCAAAATCCGATACCTGTGACTTACGTTCCTGCTACTTTAAAATATCTGTGACAAATACCAGTGACAAAATACTAGCTAGTATTTCTACCAATCGCGTACAAATTCATTGTTTTACTGATTGAATGATATATTTATTGCAGCATAGTACCGCTACGTACTTAACGAAAATTCCTCTTGAATTGTATGTGTATAACGCAATGTAACAACTTTGTTACATTGCGGTATACATTTCAAATGTCCAAGTATAAAATATTAGGTGTGTCTCATTCAATTATTATCAAAGAGAGAATATAGAAGCGATATTATCTAGGTGAAGCGATTTATTGCGTAGGTACCTAATAAAATAACAACGATAATATAATATCGTGCACTCGTAACACTGGCACTGCCTGTGACACAGTCACAGATATATTTTGTTTCTGTCACTGAAATATCAAATCAATTTTCTATACCTGTGACTTTTATCAGTGACGATAAATACGCCTCATGCCTAACACAGATACATAAGCAGTCTCAAATATTGTTTTAAATCTAGTAGATATTATGGAACAATTAACATGGAAAAAAGGATATGTTCTTAAGGTCCCCTAGTGAAGGAAAGCCTAATTTTCGTTCATATTTAAAATTAAACATTATTTTAACAATCAATTCGGAAGAATATCTATCGGTATAATAGAACAAATCAACTGTTAGTAGTGAAATTAATCTTAATTCAAATAAATTTTAGTCTCAGGAACGGTTTTCACAGAATCCCATAACTTTAATTGTACATCCTGCAAAATTCACAAATGAGCCCGTTTCAACATCAGTACACGCTTCATGAGACAACTGATTGATTATATTGTTAAATTTTGTAAACTAGTCGTACAATGTACTTTTTGGCACATTGATAACTTTCTTCTAGATTTTGTTAACACCGCTCCTTCGAAGGCTTTTTCAAATATTTAATTTTTGGAGGTATTCTCATATCGTGGTTTGGTTTTACCCATGTCGAATCTGAAAAACAAAACGTGCGTCGCAGGCGGACCTTCGCCCGCCCGCCCGCCGCGCCACATAGGTCGTCAACAACAATTACAATCATCGATTACAATATGTTACTCTCTATCCATTCAACTCGGCACCCCGCTTCTTCCGCGCGCACAACGTACCCCCCTGCGTCCCCTGCTTCAACACTAGATTTATCAAATCATAATGAAAATACAAACTAGGTAGTTAGATACCTACCTACTATCAAACATAGAAAGCAAAACAAACAAGATAGGTAGGTAGGTACCTAACCTACTCAAACATAAAGTTAACCCCCTAGGTACGTAGCTACGCGTCGCCTACATTCTCCCCCTTAGTGCTGGAGCAGCACTCAACATCAAACGCGATATGTGCGACGCGTTTTGAATGTCTTCGTGTAGTCCAGACTCGTTTATCACGTTGACTACTCGAATTGTGCCATCGTTGCCAGCCAGTAGGTAGGTATTTCAGAGGCGGCGGCGTTGTCGTTGGTTCGGCGCCGGCGGCGGCGGCAGCGGTGGAAACGGCGGCGCCGGTGTAAACGGTGGCGGCGGCGGTGCGAAAAAGCGAAAATGTGTTTGTTTAAGTATTTGTTTGTTTGTTCGTCCTTCCTTACGCCCTAACTAAGCAATCAATCGACTTGATTTTTGGCATAGAGTTAACTGAAAGGATGGAGAGTAAAAAAAAGAGACAAATTACTTGTCTGTTTGTTCTACTGTCTGTAGATTTATTTATTTATTGTAATTGAACCACCTACTAAGGATACACATTACAAGTTTAGAATAGGTATGTGTACGAAATTATTACATGCATTTGTGTTCCCGCAATTACAGGCGGCCATATCTAACTTCGATAATACTTAGTGAAAATTGAGTTGGCAAACAATATAATATTCTATAAATTACTACATTTAGTATAAACTAAAACAAAAAGAAAACAGAACAAGTCTTAAGGTCTTAAGATATTACAGTCTTAGGTACATTATGTTATTTTTAATGTTTTATTCCGTATAAAATATTTGGCAAAAGTTATCCATAACTTTTGTACTCGAGTGTACCAAGGCCCAATGCGTCTCGGTAGCAAAATTAAGAAGGTCATCAATATGTATGGAACAGTCGCTTTTTAGTGGTCATTCGAATTTGCGCGTATCACCTGGTAGAATAAGGGTGATTAATCGAGTGAACCCTTATTTCAGTCATTCCTTTACAACTAGCTCAATACGAGACGTAGAGAGCTGAAATTTTCAGAATATAATTATCTTGGAACGCACTGATTTTTTTGTTATTACCTACAATCTTGGGTTGAAAGGTTTCTTGCATTTTACGTCAAAGTTATGACCTTATCAGTTACGTCTTAATCGATATTATTCAAAAACGCGTGTATGAACCTTCTTGAAACTTTTTAAGGTTACAAAGAATAACAGCAAGAACCGAACACCGTTTACAATGAACCTCTATGTCTGTCCATTAACGAGCTAGATTTTTTTAAGGTTTCAAAGAAAAACAAGATAACATAAAAACTGTACATATTTTTGAAAATTTTACTATTTCATATATAAGCACTAATCAAAATCTACTAGTGTATGTATGTTTTGTAGATGCACATTCAATGGTTTCCGAGAAACAAGCTTTTGCAAAACGTTACCCCAGCAGGAAATTGAATATCTCAAAAACCTTAAGACGCACAAATTTTATTTTTAGGCCAACATTTATACACAAATATAAGGTATCTGCCCATATAAGTCAAATTTGTCTAGGGTCATTCGTTTAGAATCTTCCTGCTGGAAAAACGTTACCCCAGCAGGAAACGAATTTTGCGTTTTATTCCAAAACGTGAACATGCACCAATTTTTTAACTTGACGCACATTTACAGCGTAGAACGCACTAATTATTTGTGTAACTCACTTCATCCTAGAAGAAACTTTTCTGCTAGGGTAAGGCACACGAAAAATCAATTAAAAAAAATGTGAATCGTCAATTATATTTGTTAGATACAAGTCAATGTGATAAATAATGGGTTAATACAAAACCACATAGTTTTGGTCAGATTCATACAGGAGCTCGGGGAGTTACGATTTTACGCTGGTATCACCAGTATGCTGAGTGTGAATTGCCATACTGTTTACTACAAAGTTTGCGTAACTTTATTTTGTATGGAATTCCTGAACAGCGCTCCAGCGGGAAGTTTTAAAAATAGGAATTCCATACAAAATAAAGTTACGCAAACTTTGTAGTAAACAGTATAGCAGTTCACACTCAGCATACGGAAACAGATTCGTGTACTCATTGGCCGATGGCGTCGATGATGTAGCCTGGAGACACCCACGTGACTATCGTGTCTCGAAAGAGCATACCTACCTTGTTTTCTTATACCATTTTGTCCATTGAAGTTATGAGTATCGTCAATGATTTTTTACCTACTACATATATTTATAAGAATCAGAATCAATAACTTTATTTCTTTAGGCTTACAAAATAACCACTTAGACAAGTCAAATTTTATACCATAAACATAGTTATTATTATCAAATAAGAAATAAGGTGTTATTGATATTCTCTTCACTTCAATTTATTGTCCACTAGTGGAATAAGTATAGAAATGTATTTCGCAGGTACCTACATTTCTACCTAGTAGGTACTTCGCAAATACATTTTCTAGATTTATAATCTGGTGATTATTGGTATAAAATAGAATTCTGCATCGTAAAGTTTTACGATCTTACACCGCAGAACGAAGTAGGTTCGTTTTCGATAATATTTTTCTGAATGTTTTTATTCAGTTCCACAAAATGTTTTCTCGAAAAGTAATATTATATTATTACCTACGTGAGTATTGACGCTATTAAAATAAATAAGTTAAAAACGTAGTTAAGACACGATAGAGATATTTGAGTGTATAAATATGTATACACTCAAATATTAACTTATTTTTAACCAACTTCAAATAAAGGAGGAGGATTCTTTTACTATTGGTAGATCTAAGCTATATACATGTGGATGGATGCTGTATACATAAGCTACTAGCTGACCCGACAGATGTTGTCATGTCATTCCATTCAACTGTCAAACAAGTGACAGTTATTTCAAACGTGCTTAACAAAGAGTATATAATGCTGGGGCTAAGGTTGCTTTAAAAAGTATATAATAAAGGTATTCGTTAAGGTTTATTAAATTTTCTAAGTTTCTGCGTAATTTCCTTAATTTTTTTTATGTGAGAACCATCTACCAAGTTAGAAAACATCAAAAAAAAAGGTGAATGAAATCGGTAAAACCGTTCTGAAGTTATAGCGTGACCATGAGAAATAAGGGTTCATTTTTATATAGATATGGTGTGTTGGTTTTGCTTACATGTGCCAGCAAAATACATAAATATGAAAACTATTGTATAGAAAATTATCTCAAGATAATATTTTTATTCCCGATGGATTAGTATCAGTCTCCCAAAACTTATAAACCAGTGTAAATAATAAGGATGTTGAAGACGGTTTTTAGTATTTACAAAAAATATAATTAAATAACACGACTCGACTACCTATTACTATCGAACATTGGGAACGTTTATAAAAGACACCTTTATTTTTCTTTATAAGATATAAAGAAAAATAAATTTTGTTACATATATCATGATTATTTCAGATTTGCAGTATTTTCTAATAGAAGCAGCTGTCCCAATAGACATAGTAACACAAAAGAGTAAGGGGGACAAAGCAGACGCTGAGTTCCCACATATAATTGCGATGTTCCCAGATAAAGAACCTCTGATATCGGCCGCACGCAAGCAAGGCTCAATTATAAATAATAATAATGAAACGAATATTGATAGTGATAAAATAAAAGAAAAAAGCACCACAGAAGTAGACAATACAAAAGTGCCCAAACAAGATAACCACACGGTTCAAATAACAAAGCAAACAAACCAAGAAAATGAAGAACTGAAAAGTAGGAAAGATAGTGATACACAACAAAATATCACGATGCAAGCGAAAAAGGAAACATTTAAAGTTTCAGGCCAAAGCAATCAGACAAATAATGATGATGTAAAAAATAGGGACGAAATTTTACAGCCAGCTACGGAAAAAATGAAAAGGCTAAAAAGAAGTCAAAAGCAACAAAATAATTTTCCAGTCCATACAATGAATGGTACGAAACAGAACGAAACTTTTCTGGAATTTAAGGAGAGAATGAAAATGCTTAAAATGAAACAAAATACAAAAAAGAAGGATCCCGTTCGAAAAAATTACAAAAATATGACAAAAAAGAACAAAAGACGAGAATCTTATGAAGAATTCAGGAAGAGAATGAATAAACTAAAGCAACAATATAATCCAATTCAAATCAGAAGGGTTTCTACTGCTAAGAAAAACGAAAATATAAAACAATTAAGAAAGAGAATGAAAACGCTCAAAAAGAACCTTAAGAAACAAAAAACTGTTCCAAACAAGAAAGACCTTAATGTTAGAACACAGAAACATAAAAATGAATCCATACATCAATTCAAAGAAAGAATGAAAATGCTAAAAATGAAACTAAATCAACAAAATAAAGCTCCAAAGAGAAGGCTTTTTTAAAGGAATATATACACTACAAACAAAACCCCGTAAGGAAATCTATCCAGCAGAATTATAATAATGACAGACAATCCTTCTATTCCTTGCCTCACACTACTTTAGATATTAAGTAGCCAGTAACTTTTTGGCAACTATTATAGTCACGATATAATTATGTAGGTACGTCTATACGTCTATGGTGTTTGACAACAATGTTATATAATGTTTATTGTATTTTTATTAGTTTCTTTTTCTTAGTTATTAATTTTGTCTAAAATTATTTAATTTTTTTGGGACATTTAAAATTTTAGCTTGCAACATTTTTAACTGCTAGTTAGTTATGTTTGTATATTTGGGTAAAATCTAGTTCGTAACAGCAATGTGTCTACGATATTTTTCTAAGGATCTGTTTTGTGAACTAATTAATAAATAATAAATAAATAAATTCTAATTCATCCTTCAATCTCAGATTGGACCATCCAGGCGGTCTTCTCCTTTGGAATTTCATTATCTGTTATATTTCACTATCAAGATGCGGGACTGCGAATTATCTGACTATTCGAGTGATCTACAACTACTAATTTCCTCATTCGACTTGAATATTAGTAATATACTAATCTTCAAAGTCGAATGACAACTACTAATTAGTAATTACTAAAGCCTCCCGCTCGTCTTGACTATCCACGTCGAATAAAGAATCGAAACCGACTCAGGCAGACGAACGAACGACTCACGATTACTAACCATATTAGTTACTAATTTGCACTTGTCATTCGAATCGTTCGAATGTCTTGTCAAGTCGAATAATTCGAATGAAATCATACAGTCTTTATTTCACTATATGTAATGAAATTCGTTAATTACCTACGGGTTACCTACTCAAAGATGGTCATCATCAACTCAGCTGATCAGTACTGGAAAAAGGCCCCACCTACGTATCACTACGATGACCGGTCCTGTGCTACCCGCATCCAATGGTTTTCGGAGACCTTCACCAGGTCATTGGTTCACCTTGTTCCAAAGGCAGATTTGATGGTGAATCCTAGATATTGACTTGCCCTAGCCTAGATGGTTGCAAGTTTGTTACATATGCTTGCAGATTTTGTTATAAGTCACACAATAATGAAAAGTAACTAACTTCTTTTTAGCCTTTTCATTTAGTTACATGTGTTTTAAATAAATAAATAATATTGTAATTATGTTTGTTTTAAATAACACACATTTTAAGTACACGTGTTTTAAATAAATAATATTCTAATTATGTTTGTTTGCAACGAAAATAAGTTTGAGATATGAATTATTACGAGTTCTTTCTCTATTCCCTTGTTGATCAAGAACACTTATCTCACTGTTCGATATATGATCTTTGAGTGAGTCACTTAATTTTTTTTATAGCTTTATATCTTTGTTTGACCACAATCTCACCTGATGGAAAGTGACGATGTGGCCGACGACGGTGTATCATGAAGTCTTTTTATTACATAAGTTTGCAGATTTTGTTATTGTTACAATAATTATGTTCATCAGCAATAAAAATAAATTCGAGATCTTTTACGAGTTGTTTCTTTATGCCCGTGTTGATCAAGAACACGTGTCTTACTTAAAGATTATTTATCGGGTATTTATCGCGTACCTTTTCTTATATTTTCCCCTACGTTTCATACGTAGGGCAAACTAAAAGAACGATTGCCGAACGGGTGAAATAGCACATAGCAGCGGTCAAAAATAGGCAACTGAACAAGTCGGCGATAGCGGAACATTTGCCCTATGTATGAAATGTAGGGGAAAATATAACAAAAGGTACGCGATAAATACCCGATAAATAATCTTTAATTATGTTAACAAATCGCGAAAGTTTAAAAAGTTTGACGTGTCTTACTGTCAGATATGAGATACTTGTGCGTCACATAAATAAACGATATCGTAATCTACTCTCACGAAATCAATCCTAGAGTTAATGAAATTTAGTATCGATATCGTACCGATAAACTTCGATTTCGAGAGTTTGAATTGCTACTGATATGATGGTTAAGTCTTGATATAGCTTAGAGTATAACTCGCCTTGAGCCAGGTACTGACCGGTGTTACAGGGCGTAATGTAGTTTGTTACACAGCGATCATTCGTGACGTCAGTACAGGAAAAAGATGCAACGAGCAACGAGACGGATTTTAGCACACGACGACGTAACGTATAATGCTCGCTGCGAATGGTACGTTAGGCCCCGTAACACTGGTGAGTACTCAGTTTCGTTGATCGATTTGAATGAAAACGCTGTCACATTAGAATTAACTGTTCCCTGAAACGTGAAATGAAAATAATACATCGCAGTCCCTCCCCTTCCCGCACCCATTATTACACAAACACGCACACACGCATTGATTACTGTCTCGTTGCCCACCCGCCCTCGCGAGAGCAACACACACACGCAAACAAACAGATTGTTCTCTCGTTGCCGAAACTCTTAAGAGTCTGGTGCCTGTGCCTCGGGAGAGCAGTCACAAACACATGCACATACACTCACACACAAATAATGCAGTACCTATTTAGTTAAGCCCTGTAGTAATACCTATCATTTGTCATAAGTATGTAATGCATTTTATCTCTCCCAAACCTTACATTTACTTAAGTGTAAATCTTTTCTGGCTTAATTTTAAGTTATCAATGTACTATCTATATTTAATATGACAGACAATGCCCTTTTACAGCAGCACTATGAACGTAAAATAATAATATTTTTTTTTCTTACATGACATTAACGATGCCTATTTACAGCTGATCTATTTATTATTAATTTACCTTTTTTTTTAAAATCTAAGTTCTTGATTGTTTTCCGGTCATATCTGTTTTATGGCTTTGAATTATCTATAATAATAAGTAAGTACCATTTATTGTAAAGTATATTTTGTAAATTGACGTATCCAAGTGTGCCCTGTGCTCCTACGGCGAATAAATGAGTATGAGTATATTTAATTAGGTATGTAAAGCTGTGATTTAACAATAGAAAAATATAAAATAATTGTTTCAGACTCTATCCAAACTAGGGCTGATACAGTGGATCGGGAACGTCACAGAGACGCTGATCCTTCGAGTAGAACCGGAGTCAAGGCTGGCTGTGGCGCTTATGCTGGTCTTATGGGTAACTGACTTGCTTTCCTTTTTCTTTTGTAATAAGTTATTTCATATTCATATACGACCAACCCAAACCCGAAGGGCAACGGAACCTCACACGTACAGGCAGACATTAATATTTGAATCGGCACGCTCCGCTCGCCGCTGTTATATACTTGTCTTTTTTGTTAATAGCCGAAAAAAAAACAGTATAATATTGCGGCTATCTCCGCTCTCTGTCGTTTGTCTTTGCAGCTAACCCCACCTCACCAAACTTAAAAATTACTGCGGTTCACTCCGATTGCCGGCGCCAGACGCGGCGGGTGATTGTATCATAAACTTATTTCCAGCTATCCGGCATAGCATCAGCTTTCGTAGACAACATCCCTCTGTCTACTATGATGGTCAGAGTGGTAGTGTCTCTCTCGGCACCGGGAGGGCTAGGGCTGCCGCTCGCTCCACTGGCCTGGGCGCTCAGCTTCGGAGCTTGTTTGGGAGGTAAGTAACTATACTCCAGCCATTCGCAATTTATAATGTTTGTAACAACTCTTAACACAAAAATCCAAAATTCCCTTTTTGGCGTAGTGTTCACAAATTATTGTCTGCGTTATGCATTAAAGGAAGGATCTGAAATTGACAAGCAGTGCATATTCTATCCTTAAAACGACAGCATTAAAGTAATTTTTGCGTTAAGTATGGGGCAATGTTTACATAATGTATATTTTGTTTGGCCAAAGTGCCTAGGATAGCCGTTTAAGTGTTATGCTAGCTATCGCTGGTGGTCCTGGACATGTGCATTGAAAATGTTAGTCTAGTCCTTGGTAGACAACATCCTTTGCTCCAAGATGATGGTGCGAGCAAGATGTACATATATAGTAATAAATAAATAATGCTGGAAAATTCACACACCATTATCTAGCCCCAAGCGAAGCAGAGCTTGTGTTATGGGTACTAGATAACTGATATACTTAATATAATACACTAGATTGATCGATATTTTTTATTATACATAGAAAACATCCGTTCCGATGTTTTCCCTCAACAAATATTTGCATATCATACAAACATTTGTCCCGAGGCAGGAATTGAGCCCACAATCTTATGTTTTGGAGGCGGACCGTCGCCCACCGCGCCATAGAGGTCGTATAGATCTAGCTGTGGACAATAAAACTGTCCCAGTAGGTAATTCTGTGCGAAAGAAACGTCATTGATCTGATTACTCACGATATCAGAATATGATGAAAATTCCATGTAACAATATCGTGAAGATATTATTTAATAATTGGAATGAATACACACTTTATTGTTTCTACTTACTTTATTGTACCAGAGAGCACATACTGCCCAATCGCATAGTGAAAACTTGGAACCGGTTACCGGAATCAGTGACCAGTTCCCCCTCTTTTCATAAATAGACTGGACAAATATTTAAAGAGCATTGACAAAGACTGAAATATACTCGCTCAGCTTATGAGCTGCCTGTGTATCACAAATAATAATAATAACATATATAAAAGTTACTTAACGATATCGTAAGTGAGAGTAGATTTCGATATCGTATCTTACGATATCATTACCAGAGTAGATTGCGTAAGAATCGACAGTAGGTACCTAACTAAGCTGAAAGAAGAAATTCAGAGAAAAATAATAGCAATATTTATTTTCACAGGAAACGGCACACTAATCGGCGCAAGCGCAAACGTGGTCTGCGCAGGAGTTGCGGAACAACACGGCTACAGATTCACTTTCCTACAGTTCCTGAAAATAGGATTCCCTATTATGATAGGGAACCTTATCGTCGCGTCTGTTTATTTACTCTTTTGCCATTGTGTGTTTGAATGGCATTGATAATTTATTTTCTCTCGAAAACAGCAGGGCAAAACAGAAAAATAATCGTGTTTTCCACATGGAATTTGGCAAAGATTCGGGGGAAATTCAAATATTTGGCCATTTGTAATATTTTGTGAGTTCTGCATGCTATTAGAAAAGTAGTATTCTACAAATCGTAGACTATTTATTGTCTATGAGCCCATGTTACAATAAAGCATGATAATATTAAGGAGCTTTTGGTAATATACCTACGTATTTTTAGTAATAAATTTCCTTTATTAAATCCTCCAAAAGTAGCAGTCAAAAATAAAAATTATCATGGAAAACGGTCGTAGGGAGTCGATGAATGGCTCAGGACCGCTATTCGAGGAGTCGCTCGTTTGGGGGAGGCCTATGCTCAGCAGTGGACGTGTATACGGGTTGATGATGATGATGATAGAATATGTTAAAGGATTTACGAGAAACTACTTTTCTGCTATTTATATTTGTTCTAAAACGCAGAAAATAAAAAACCGCTAAAATATTTGAACATCGCGCGGATTTGTGTCAGTTTCCGTGTCGAAGTAACGAGTTTCCGAGTAACCCTGCTGGAACGGAACGCTTATGAGATCTGATAATGGGGCGTTTTCTAGAAATGAAAAATCCCTATTTACCTTAGAATTAATAGATGGTGTGGTATTTTTACGGAGGAGCTAGGTAATCAATGCATGGTATGTCATACATGTCCAAATAAGCACCGGCTATGCCACTATAATTTGGCGGCCCCACGTAAAAAAGCTCTTTTCAGTTTTCTTCGAACTATTTTTTGATATAAAAAAAACATATCATTGATCAGAGCCCAGGGGGGTGTACTCGTAAAAACGAATATCGAAGTTTCGGATTCGTTTTTGCTCAAACGCTTTCTTATGTGAGTAACTAACGAGTAGGTTTTGCTTTAGGAGAAATGAATAAAAAAATCAATCAAAATTACAATCGTCAATTATGTTTGTTAGTCAAAACAGCGTTAGTTAAATACAAGTCAATGTCATAAATAATTAGTAAAAACAACATAACCACATAGTTTTATCAGATCTAAACAGGTAATACAAGGAGTTCCGGGAGTTACGATTTTACGCTACTGGTATCAACAGGAAATAGATACGTCTTATTCGCCGAGTGCGTCAATGACGTAGCCTGGTGACACCAACGTGAGCATCGTGTCTCGGAAGAGCATACCTTGTTTTCTTATACCTATACCTACCATGGTACCTAATGAATGACTTACGAAGAGTAAACAAAATGCTATTATGGTTAGATATGTAGTTATACCTAAGTGTTAACAAATCAATAAAAAAACCATAAACATATTTTATATAGATCAATTTTATAAAAATCTTTTGGTTTTTTTTATGAAACTCGATTGTCGAATATTTATGTTAAGTAAATTATTTCATTAAATGTTGAAATAAAAGTCTGATTTAAAGTGATAAATACGTTAAACGTTGATTAACAGTATTTAATTTGTTACTTATTTATTAAGAATATAAATAATAATATCTAAGTGTAGATATATTATTTAAGTAAATAAAAATATCAATAAATAATAATGAAAATAGCTTGTACTTTGAGTGCCACAAAATTATGTAAATTTATCCAGTATAAAGGATTTATGATTGAAAACTTTTTTATTATTTCCTGTTTTTCCTATCTTTCTTAAAGGTCTCCGCACTCCTGGCCAAAATAAATTGCCAAACTGATTACATTAAAATAAATAAATAAAAATCTTTTATTCGGACAACAAATGGATGCATAATTTTGTTAGTACAATATAAAAAGAAGAGAAGTAATTTTAGTTAACACTAGGCACTTAATAATAATACTAAAAGTTAGATCACTCTCCACACAAAACAATACCACGTGGGAGAGGAGATCCCACGTACCTACTCTGCGCATCAGGGATGCGGTCTTTTTACGGGGAATGGCAGCAAACCCATCCGTCTCATATTCTGCAAACATCCCCGATGCACTGCAGAAACGCGGCAGTCCCAACATCATCCTAAAAATATTATTATACTGAACACGTAGGGTCTCCAGCGGCCGCTATTACATTGCCTGACCAACTGAGTAAATTGCCTATCTGATACGAGGATGGGTTTGAAGATTTTGGCCCAATATCAGTTTACCAGTCTAATTTTTTTTTTTCAAAATCGCGGCGTACATTAATATTTAAAAATACAGTAGGTATATATTATTTGGGCAGATGACACTATAAAATCTCGTGTCACAGTGTTTGTAACTAAATTCCTCCAAATCAGCTTGACTGATTTTTATGAAATTTTGCGTGTATGTTTGGTAGTTGAGAATAGGTTGTTAACTTTATTACAATATTATAAAATATTATTATTTTGGGGCGGCCTACCCCAAAAAAATATTTTATGCCGCCTCCATCCATCGACTGACTCCCTGCGACCGCTACGATGTCGTCGGTCCATCGGGGGGATGGTCTTCCAACACTCCCGTTTCGCATTGCATCGTGGCCGCCACTCGAGAATCTTTACTCCCCAGCGGTTATCATTTCTGCAAGCTATATGACCTGCCCATTGCAATTTCAGCCTACTAATTCTAACTACACGACGACCGATGTGGCGCGGTGGGCGAAGGTCCGCCTGCGATGCAGGAGGTTGCGGGTTCCCCCCGCTATTCCCGTCTCGGGACTAACGTTTGTACGATCTGAAGATATTTGTTCAGGGTGTTCTGGATGTTTTCTATGTATATTAAAAATATCTATCTATGTAGTGTATTATAATTATTATGTATATCAGTTATCTAGTACCCATAACACAAGCTCTGCTTAGCTTGGGGCTAGATAATGCTGTGTGAATTGTTTATGTTTTTGGCAAATAAATTATCTTTATCTTATCTTTATGGGGTCCCTCCGTGTGCGGAAACCTTCCTTAGGGACCCGAAACTGTCCTGCCTAAGATGCCAGGCTTGAGACCACGTGGCAGCTAACGTTGGGATCAGGTTCCAATAAAATATATAGATAGATAGAAAACTCTTTATTGTACCACACAACACAAAATACATACAGAAGGAAAAGTTGGCCTGCCTTCCACTTGTTGTTGTGTACGCCCAACAGGGTTCACATTGTGATACTTACTTAACTAAATTACCTACCTATTAAGCCAATGTGATGACAACAATAAATATATTGAGTATTGAGTAATAATTCTTGAGGAAGAATGGCAGTACCTTCGTCCAGAGAGATCTCACTTTGCTTGATGTCTTCTTGACGACCGACCGAGTGCAGAATTTTTGCGCGCGGCGGCGGTGTAAGTATTTATATTTTTTGCTTGTGAGATATCCCAGGAGTGTGGCGCTTATTATTATTATAACACGTTTTGTTTTCAATTTAATACTGGCTAAATGGTAATCTTATTAGCTACTTAGACTAAAACTAGTAATAAAAACATGAAAAACTTATTCGATTTCAGTTTTCACTTAACAGTACAAATTCTGTGTCGCTTCTTATGTAGGTACAAAAGTTATGCATAAATCTAAGCACATTCATATATTGTATAAGCTAAGCTAGTCTAAAAGTTATAAATGAAAAAGTAGCACAATATACATCAAAACATGATATATCGTTTACATATTTGTCTTTCATTATTGATTTGAATGTTCCGTTACTTTTTCAAACGTAACCTATGTACGTTTCTATTTATATACCGGTATACTATATTTCAAAACATTGACATCGTAAAAAAAAATAGCAGGGAATACATGGAGTAGAATAGCTAGAGATCGAGGAAGATTGAAAGAGTTGGAGGAGGCTGTTAACGCTGAAAGCGGTACTCACATATTATAATAATGTGTAGTTTTAGTACTTAAGTTAATTGTGTGAGATATAAAAGCTGTTTTATTTTTTTGATTTATTTTATAACTAGCTGTCCCGTGCCCACATCGTTGGGCGGTAAACATTTTTAGTAGTCTATAAAACTCGCAAATAACGTGGTTTAAGCGATGCGTGTTTAGATTACCCTCTACAACCACAAAAACCTTACTTATTTTTATTAGTGTAGTATTACTTAATAGTATAGATTTAAATATACCTTGATTTTATTGACTGGACGTCACACAGCTCCACATTTACCTAGGTATATTATGCGCTTTAAAAGCTTTTGATAGTACCTACTGGAGAATAGGGCACAACACATCTATTATCCACTTCTAAAACTGAAAGGAAGAATCACCAGTCGTCCTAAATCTTCACAATTTCTATCTTGATTCATGGCGTCTCGCAGATCTACATAATTCACAGCACGCAGTCTTCTCTCATTAGATCTGTTCTGATGTATACCAAACGCTTCGTTTTAATTTTGGCGTAAGTGTCCACCAGAAAACGGTTAAACAAACCTCGAAACCTTTGTAGGTGAGCAATGCAACCTTCTCTTATTGGTAAAATGTATCTAGGCGTAGAATTTTATTGCAGAAACTTGTTAGTGTCCAGTCTCGTCAGTTTTCGGATTTACATGTCGAAGATCAAAGTTGTATCCGTCTTCGCCACGACAGTAGGTATATAAGCGAGTAGAGACTGAAGAGCATGAAATGCCTGGTGCGTTTCGCCAATGCATTGCAAGCGGTCATCCCGGGTACGCAGCACAATGTCCGACCTGTCACAGTGCTGATCTACCAGGACGACGAAGGCAACATCATTGGTAGCGAGAGCTTTGTACCAACCGGATGCTGTAGGTCGTTTATTGGCACTAATAACAATTTTGTAATCATTTTGTTGGCTTTTGGGGTATGGACTCGTATTTTACGAGTATATCCTTCCTCGTAGTATGCACTCAAATCATGCTAAGTATCATTCGAATCCATTCAGTAGTTTTTGCGCTATTTTACGCCGAGAAATGTCACTTCCATCCCCACTCCCAAGGGAACCTTAACGAATTCCTTTCATTTGAATACATTCAGTAGTTTCAGCGCTATGCGCAGCCAAGAAATTTTACCTTACTGCGGGGGGGCCACTACGGGGGGCTACTGGGGTCCCACTGCTGGGCAATGTGGGGGCCCCCACTGCCTGTGCCCTCCACTGTGGGGGCCTACTGAGTGGGTCCCACTGCCGGGGGTACTGCGGGGGGCTACTGAGGGTCCCACTGCGAGGAAATGTGGGGGCACACTGCCGAGAGCCCCACTGCCGGCGCCCCACTGCCAGTGCCCCCACTGTGGGGGGCTAATGAGGGGGTACCATTGCGGGGCAATGTCCCCCACATTGCCTACTTCGGGGAGCCATCTGCCGGCGGCCCCCACTTCTGGGGCCCCACTGCCGGTGCCCCCCACTGTAGGAGGCTACTGGGAGGGTCCGGTTGCGTGAGAGGCCCTACTGCTGGGGTCCTCACTTCTGGGGCCCCCACTGCCTGGGTCCCCACTGCCAGTGCCCCCACAATTGGGGGCTATCGCTCTCTACCGCCCTTGCCCCGCGCGCCATCCTGCAACGCGCAAAATTTCACTTCCTCTCTCATAAGGGAATCCTTCTGAATTCCGGGATAAAAAGTATTTTATGCCCTTTCTTGTAATATGAACTTAAATGATGCTAAATTTCATTTGAATACCTTCAGTAGTTTCGGCGTTATGCACAGCCAAGAAATTTTACTTTCATCCCCTCTCCCAAGGGAACCCCATTGAAATCCGGGATAAAAAGTATCCATGTCCTTCATCATAGTATAAACTCAAATCCTGCCAAGTTTCATTTAAATACATTCAGTAGTTCCGGCGCTATGCGCAGCCAACAAATTTTACTTTGATCCCCTCTTCCAAGGGAACCTATTCGAAATCCGGGATAAAAAATATCCTTTGTCCTTCCTCGTAGTATGAACTCAAATCCTACCAAGTTTCATTTTAATACGTTCAGTAGTTTTGGAGCTATGCGCTGCCAACAAATTTTACTTTCATCCCCTCTCCCAAAGGAACCCTATTGAAATCCGGGATAAAAAGTATCCTATGTCCTTCCTCGTAGTATGAACTCAAATCCTACCAAGTTTCATTTCAATACGTTCAGTAGTTTCGGAGCTATGCGCGGCCAAGATACAGACAGACATACAGACAGACATGATGGAAAAAAATTGCATTTTTGGCATCGGTATCGACAATAGAGTGCCCCAAAAAAAAATTCTAAATATCTTCAATGTACAGAATTGGACCTGTAGTTTTATTATAAGTATAGATTATTATTTATTTATTATTAGAAAACCAACGCTATATTTCCCTGTGGCTCTCCCATGTGATAGAAACATAGTTAATTGTGAATGTGAACAGGTTATATACCACAATTAATTAACGATTTAATTCACAATCCTTTCCATCCAAAGGTTGCCTGGTAGAGATCGCTTCTAAGCGATATTGCCGCCCATTGTACTTATCGTCAGTAACATCTCTTTTTTATGTTGTTTTTCTGGTGCAGGGCTTAGAATACCGGTATTTTCAAGTACCGGTTCCGCTGACCTCGACGCAGTATCAATACTTTTTTAGTATCGATAAAATTTATATCGATACTACATCAGTACCGGAATCAAAGTATCGATATTTTTCATGAGTACCGGTACTTTTACCGGTTCCTTAACTCTAAAATACTGATACTATCTACGTAAAGTATCGGTATCACTTGCGCCGCAGAGCGGTGCCGGCGGTATACCTTCATGCGAGCTGGCAACGTCGCAAGAACCGCTATTAGTATCGATACTTTGTGCTCGAATACCGGTACTATAAAAATATCGATACTCAAGTACCTAAATGGAAAATACCGATACTTACCGCTATTGTATCGGTACTTTTGGTACCGGTACTAAGCCCTGTTCTGGTGTACAATAATTTTTGTATTGTACTGTATTGTATACCCAAGGCACCTTGTGCGTGTTAGAACACCAATCAATCAATCGATCAAATCTTTTATTTGCGATAGTTTATGGTAGCACAGTAAAGGTTCTCGAGTGGCGACCGCGATGCAATGCGAAACTGAGTGTGGGAAGACCTCCCACTCGATGGACCGACGACATCGTAGCGGTCGCAGGGAGTCGTTGGGTGGAGGTGGCTCAGGACCGCTATTCGTGGCGTCGTTTGGGGGAGGCCTATGTTCAGCAGTCGAGTGTACGGGCTGATGAAGATGATGATGGTAGCACAGTGTACATCTTAAAATTAATGACGTTCTCATACTTTTACATATGTTTACCATGCAAATATTTTAAAAAGTCATATTTTAAATAGAAAGCAAAAAAAATACATTAATTAAAACTAATATGTATTCAACATAAATTGATTAAAACTAAAATAATAAATCTATTCAAATTAGTAAAATAATTGACATTAGAATCATAGAGTAGGTATGTCACGATATTTATCATAATTGTAATTCTTTATTTTCTAACTTTAAAAATTTATCTATAGAGTAAAAGCATTTATCTACAAGCCAGTTATGTATTTTATCTCATATCTGTATGTGTGTTCTCGTATGTGAACCTAAAGTTCCTTTTCGATTAAATTGTTTACCACATACATTGCAGGCAAATGGCTTCTCACATCTGTATGTGTGTTCTCATATGTAAAACTAAATTTCTTTTTCGATTAAATTGTTTATTACATACTTTGCAGGGAAATGACTTCTCACCTGTGTGAATATTCATATGGACATCTAAACTAACTTTTTGATTAAATTGTCGATCACATACTTTGCAGGCAAATGGCTTCTCACCTGTGTGTATTCTCATATGGTAATCTCAACTACTTTTTCGATTAAATTGTTTATCACATACATGACAGGCAAATAGCTTCTCACCTATGTGAATTCGTATATGTGAAACTAAATTATGTTTATAATAAAAACATTTACCACATACAATGCAGGCAAATGGCTTCTCACCTGTGTGTGTTCTCATATGTGTAACTAGAAGACATTTTTTATTAAATTGTTTATCACATACATTACAGACAAATGGCTTCTCACCTGTGTGTGTTCCCATATGTGGAACTAGAAGACCTTTTCGATTAAATTGTTTATCACATACATTACTGACATATGGCCATCTTACATGTGTGTGATCTCATATGAGAAACTAAATAATTTTTTCGCTTAAATTGTTTATCACATACATTGCAAGCAAATGACTTCTCACCTGTGTGTATTCTCATATGTGAAACTAAAATACCTTTTTGACTAAATTGTTTATCACATACATTGCAGGCAAAGTGATTCTGTAAATTGTTAAATATTTTGTTTTCAATCATACTAGTTGTTTCAGTATGCTTCTTAGTAGAGGAATATTGCTTTCCTGTAAGTTGGGGATGTGAATTCGTTATGTGTGAAATTAGTTTGCTTTTTAGGTAAAATATTTTGTTGCAGTTGTTGCAATTGAGTGGCATTTCTGAATGATCTGATTTAGTTTGCTCATCTTGAATTTTATTAAGAAGTTCTTCCACATCATTCTCTTGATCACTATTATCTTCATATATTAATCGACTTTTAGTACTTTGTTCCTGGAATGGCCCAATCTTCATCAATTTATCCACTTCTGTGGTCACCTCTTCTTTTATATCAATACTAGATAGTGGTTCATCTTCGATGATAAAATATGAGTCATCTGGTTTGGTTTAGTCAATATGAGTGGTAATAAAAAGTTCTTCCGTATCATTCTCTCGATCACTATTATCCTCTTCGAAAGTTATTTTCTATTTTGTACAATCTTCAGGAAAATACTCATTCTCTAGCCATTTATCTTGTCCTGTGGTCAACTCTTCATTCATATCAATATGAGGAAGTGGTTTATCTTTAACGGTTACATTAGAACCTGCATTAGTGGAATTGCCATCAATGATAATAAACTGCATAGTGCCAACAGACAAGTAAGATTTCGTGTTGAGGTTGACTTCAGACGATAATATGTCTGAAGTCATCTGAGTTATCTGAAATTAACATTTTTTTATATTTACGATCAGGGTGCATAGTGTGTGACTTCACCTCAGTTGCGGCCATCCTCTTTTTATGCGCTTTTTGGGTGGAAAACTTACTAATAAAACTCCTAATAAAAACGGCTTTTGCAATCATAGTTATAAAATAAAAATAAAAGTCATAGAAACCATAGAAATAAATGTACGATAGAAATTTACTAAATGCAGCTTACACTTGTATTAAAACTTTGGCGGCAGATTTGGCCGAGGATCTCAAGAGGCGCAAATATGCAGGTCACGACAGAGCCTACGCATTTGCTCCCCTTGGAGTCGAGACCCTAGGTCCGTGGGGTACCGAGGCTCTCCGGGTTTTCAAAAAATTATCTGAGCGCCTGGTCGAAGCGACGCGTGACCCGAGAGCTGGTGAGTATCTGGCGCAGCGCATTAGCATTGCCATACAGCGGGGCAATGCAGCCGGCGTCTTGGGGACGCTTCCGACTGGTATTGATATGGACCAGTTGAGCTATCTGTAGATTGTTTGCAACAGTATGCAGTTAGCTCAATTGTTTCAATTGTAAATACTAGTTTAATTTCTTTATATTATTTGATTGTTATTTTCTTTGTCAATAGAAACATGTTAAAAAAAATTAAAACTAAAATAATATTGCTTATTTAAGGGTCAATAATTTTGTTACATAATTTTAATCATATTTTTTTAAGTAAATCTCTGCTTGGTCGCATTTTATTTCAGTGCGTATACATTTATTTTAATGCAAAGCAGCAAAAAAAAAACAGATGCCCCAAACACAGAGATGTGATATTTTAAAATTTCAATTTGGGTTTGACACTCATGCATCAGCTCATTCAGTGGACAAATTCCTGCCTGTTTAATATTCAGTACTAACCCCCGTATTTTTAATTTATTAAACAAATTAGTCTAAGTTGGCTCAATAAATATAAAAAAGTCATCCCCATTATAATCTCAACCACTGCTGAAATAATACTACCTCCA